>OX291546.1:5800000-6210318 GCA_946406115.1 Apoda limacodes | reverse complement strand
TTCTAATGAAAGAAATATTCAAATCGGCCCAGAGGTTATAGAGAAAATCCGCTCTCACTCTTCATTTATAGATAACTTTATAGTTATAGATAATTGTTGGAGCTATCATTAGGATTTTGCATAACTTATTTTGTAACAGAATGAATTTTTGAAGTGGGCGTGGATGGCCAAATCCAAAACTATGAGGATTCGAACCCGTCGATTTTGAAAAAAACACACTGTATAATTACACCATTCGATAGTGTCGCGAATAAGGTATACGAATTTTGGGAATTAATGACATACGGGAAACTTAAGGAAAGTGTTAGATTTTAATTAACTGCTTTATATTTTAAAGTAATGTCTTCATTTATTATACCTACATTACCTGTACCTTGTTCAAAATGATGCTCAATATGTTTTTCAACACACATTCGCAGCGTAGTCTTCTTAACAATATTATGATCTTATATAATTTTTTTATTATCTCTTCGCGGTCAAAGGCCACAGTAAAAGAAAAAAACTGGCCAAGCACGAGAGGACTGGCGCACCGAGGGTTCCGTACTATCACTATTTCCGTAAGTTACAAACACAAACAAAAAAAATGTGTGCTGCTAAGCAGTCACCCATCAAGTTACTGGCCAAGCCCGTCGTTACATTTGCATATCGTTTCCATTAAACAAATCAGTTAATGTTTCGCTAGCAAGGTCACCGGTCTAACCCATTTAGATTATTATCTCTGAGGTTATGTAAAAAACAAAATCTACAACGATACGTATAATGCAATTGATGACTTGAAACGATCTGTGGTAAAATATTCTAAACGGAATCAATAATATTGTGATGCTGAATGCAGTACAGTCCTTGAGACGTCGAATGCAGTACAGTCCTTGAGACGTCGAATGCAGTACAGTCCTTGAGACGTCGCGTCGAATACAGATGTGTATTAAGAACAATGGCCATGATTTCTAACAATTAATCAGTTGATGGTTAACAGGTAAAGGTAACCTAAAAAAAAAAAAAAAAGTTATTAGTTTAAAATCCAACTCTTTAAGTTTCTCATATCATTAATTCCCAGAATATGTTCCTTATAAGCGACACTATCTAATGGTTTAATAATACAGTATGTGTTTTTTTTTTTACAAATAAATGGTCCGATTCCTGTGTTTTTTCAAAATCGACGGGTTCGATTCCTGGCTAGGAATATTGATTTTTCAAAAATCCAATATAATAATGCAGTTTTAGTTTTCGTCAAAATCGGGCACGAGACTCCTTCGTGTACTTTTCGCTATTCCTAATAGTTTCGGATTTGGCCATGCAAGCCTACTTGGAAAATTCACTCTGTATACTTATTAGCGCGATTTTATACCTTGCTTGTAGACAGGTTTTCAACCTACCTCTTCGCATTGCCTTAAATGGCGACCGCGCATTGATAATCGCAACTTTTAACAGCAGAGCAGCATCGACTACCGCTCGACCAATCCACAACTCAGCGAGTCGTTGTTCGAGTTTTATCAAGCCCATGACCAAAACTTAAATTGTGTTGCCCTGGGTCCTGCCTTAAGAATTGGACACTCCATCGCAGCGAGCGGACCTCCAATAGCTCGCGTCATGGCTTGAGGTACAGATCCTGTTGACTAAAACTACAATGTATTGTAAGTACATAATGCTCGCCACCTGCCACTCCTGAATGTTTTGAATTGTGAATATGCGCCCTACAAGTTATACTATTGAATTGGATAATAATAACATAGGAATTTGATTATTACGTTTATTTCACTCACAGCTTTGCACATGGATTATGAAACATATCAACTTCGTAACTTAGGTAGGCACATATTAATGTTTTGATCTCGGTTAAGCTCACAAATATCTCAAGTTTTGTCATGTTTTGTTATTACCTATGTACCTATTACAGTTCACAAGGTAGGTACATATACTCAACAAGATTGGTGGTAAAGTATTTTAGCACGAAAAATAAATTGGCCTCGATTTTAATTTATTTAAGATTCATACCATACTTTTGAATTATCAGACTGTGTGAGGTATTTAGTATTTACATACAAATTACAGTAAACGCTCCTCGAAGCGCACATGTACGCAGCGTAAACTTGGAAGGGAATTTACGTAATGAACTTTAATTAATATGTTACTGTAGAGTATAAGCCCGAAGTGCATGGTAAAAGTCCGAAATATTGTCATCTAAATTTATTTTGGCCTTCATAGCTTAAAACCAGCTATACAAGCTTACAAAGGTTTTACTTTAGTCTGTCATTTATTGCGATCTCTACTCTAGAACTGTTCTATTCCATCATATCGGTACTCATTACGAAATTTGCCACGTAAAGAATAACCCAGCATAACTGTCCCAATAGCCCGTTGACCAACTTTAAACTAATTATGAGACACTAGGTCTACACTTCATTATCATTACCTTCTGATCTATAGTTTTTTTCGAGAAGATTCGCGGCCAATTTTGCACCCCTATAACACAGCACTAACAAGTTCTGAGCGTCATAATATAGGAAGCGTCTCGTCAGACTTCATACGTCCACTAAAGGGACACAGGCCTCTAATTGAAGAAGGAGTATTGGGTCATATCATAGTCCATTATGCTAGCCTAATGCGGGCTAGCAGACGTAGTCGAGCCGTGGCGGCCACTCGACTGCGTAAGTTTTTAAGGCGCCCATTAGACCTCTGACTTGACTTGGAGACTGCTATCCTATTACGAACAACCAGGACTGACAATTTTACGAGCCAAGATGTGCCACTAAGCGGTCACCCATTCAAGTAGTGACCACGCCCTACGACATATCGTTTCCGATAGATAAGTGTCACTAGGCCACGAGCTCCTCAGGAAGGGGACTCCCTAAGAAGTATGCGGTAGTTGTATCTAATAACGTTTTACCATTTTATCATCGTATCAGCCGCTACTTACATACTTTTATTTATTAAGCATTATATAAAGATTAGAGTTATAGTATAATGTGTATTTTAGTTCGTAGTTTTATTTAAGCGCGGTGAATGCTAATTAGTTATATGACTGTGTAGATAAAGAAATACATAATATTCGATATGGATTATGGCAAGTATGTTTGTTGTTAGCTCAAGTGATTTTAACTTAATATTGTTTTAAAATACGGAACATAAAGAAGAAACTGAGGCTAAAGTAATGCTTACGGAGTGCTATTGTAAAGAGGTCATAGTAGGTAACTGAAAAGGGGCGCTTAGTAAACAAGAACACCTTAACAAGGATTAAAAGAGTAGGTAAAAGTGAATAAATAAAAACTAGCGTTACATTATTAAGCTAATGTATGAAGTGAATGTATGGTATTAAGTAAACCGTCATATATTAAGAATTACGAAAAATTAAAGCAGCATTGATTTTGTGGAAAAGTATGTATACAGATTTATTTTGATTTATTGTTACATTTTTCCCGTGGCTCCATCGGCGTTAAATTCAGTTATCAGCGTGGGATTTCTATGGTAATTCATTATAGTATGAAATTAGCTATAATAATCTAAAGTTGTAGCTAGTTCTTCCACGTGAAATTCCGCTATAGTAATTGCTGTCGGAATTATTGAATTGTCCGTGATAAAAAAGTGGCCTATGTTCTTCTCCGTCTCATCAAATACGTCTATTCCAAACCGTTAAGGAATAACAAAACGAACGAACGAACAAAAAAACAAATAAAACTACAAACAAACTAACAAACGAACGAACGAAAAAACTAACAAACTAACGAACGACCGGAATAAAAAAACAAACTGACAAACATACGAACGAAAAACAAACAAACTAACATACGAAAAAACAAACAAACTTACTTTCGCATTTATAATATTAGTATGGTTTCACAAATTATATCACTACTAAAATTAAAAAGGGGGTTTATAATATATCTTTCAGTTCGTGAAGTTCTCGAAGAAAGGTATTGAAGAGCTTTGGGACGAAACTTTACCTAATCTTAACAACAAAGTTTGGGATATGATTGATGCAGTTCTCTTAACTGAATGGGGCCAAGGACCTTAACTTTAAGTTTCTTATGAAACTTTGTTCATTGTTATTTACAGATGTGTAGCGAATTCTAGTGCTGGTAATAATGGTAAGATTTGTCTATCCTTAACATTAGTAGAAAGGATAGGTACCTTACTTTATTTAACTAACAATGCGGCAATTACATGTACTGATTTCTGCACTAGGAGAACTAGGTCGATATGTTTATAACACTTATCCAGGTTGGTCTAGGTCAAAATAAATCCCCACCAGGTTAATGACTGTCGTAATTTTATTTTCTTGTACAAAGCTTTTCGCAATGGATATATTGGCAGGTATAAACAGTATGCAATAATAATGTCCACCAACTTCAAAATACAGCGACAGGAGAATATGTATGTATACATATTTTAATTTATTAATATTATATTTTAAGAGTAAAATAAAATGTAGATAAGTGCGCTAAATATGGACTACGACTACGTCTGCAATATAGACCGTACCTTTGGAGCGTAACTTGCCATCAGATGCCGGTCAGCGCGCGCGCACTAAGCTCTGCCTGCCGCTCTCGCACCCCGCTAGTCCAGATAACGCATGTGTTATCTGAAGTAATTTTTTGTTTTTTCTGAGGTGCTATGTGTTTAAGACCCGGTATTCGGACTAGAAATTTAAGGATTTACCCGCCCACTTCATATGACAGTTTGAAACACAACTATCTAATATCACGTGCACTTGAGCGAGACAAAAGACCACAACGCTTTTCAGTATAAGTAAACGTGAGCGTCAAATCGGATTTTAAATATTTACTTGAAAACTAACTCGATTTTTAAGATTTCAGTAGAAACAGCCATGGACTGTCTAGTTAGCTAGCCATTAATCTGAATTTTAATGCTAAATGTTAAAGAATAGCGGTTAAAACGAAAAAAAAATAATTTAGAGGTCTTTTTCCAGATTTTTTTCTATCGAGGCAAATGAATGCTATCGTGTTTTTGGTAGAACAAGACATTAGGTATATGTTCTTCTACATAGGGTTAAATTATCAACCTAAAATATTTACTACAAGTATTGATTTTTTCCAGTTTAAAGTGTCACTTGGCGATGGCCTCTTAAGCCTCTGGAGTGGGAAGGATATGGCGTCAACATAAATGGCGAGTACATCACTCACCTTCGACGTCGTGGTCATGGCAGAATCGCTGGAAGACCTAGGCACGATGCTTGGAAACCTCAGCAGAGTTTCCCAACAGGTTGGCCTTAAAATGAACATGGATAAAACGAAGGTGATGTTCTATGTCCATGTCGCGCCTATATCGGTTGTTGTTGGGAACGCTACTCTCGAAGTTGTTGACGAATACACATACCTAGGGCAAGTAGTCCAGTTAAGTAGGTCAACATTTTCAGAAAGAGGTTAACCGAGCATTTAGGAATCTACGCAACATCTTTTCGTCCAAAATACCTCACTGCCTAAAGAACGTCTATAATCAACGTGTTCTCTTACTGTTGGCCTCTTAAATAAGCTCAGTGTCGCTCAGCGAGCTATGGAAAGAGCTATGCTTGGTATTTCTTTGCGCGATAGAATCCAAAACGAGGAAATTCGCCGAAGAACTAAGGTTACCGATATAGCTCAAACAGTAAGCAAGCTCAAGTGGCAATGGGCAGGCCACATCGCTAACTACGGACGGAGAACAACAATTACGGATGAAACACTGGCTGGCCCCTCTACATCATCTAGACTATATTTGTCGCCATATGTATTGCAGCCTTTACAACGTTTGAAGCAGTCCGTAAGCAATAGAGAAAGAAAAGTCAACAACCATTTTGACATCTACACCTTATAAATTAGATTTAGAGATGTCAGTGCAAAAGAATAAAAATAAGAAGTCAAAAAAAGTGCCACAGCAACTGCCAAAGAAAAGTTGACGATATTCATGGGGAGAAATGGATACAATGTACATCTCGTATACAATGGGCTCATAAAGAGTGTGCTGGCCTAGAAGATGTGGTGGATTTCTTTCTGTGCGAATTATGCACGAATGATTAGATAAATTAATATATATTTTAAACTGATTTCATTTATAGGCAGTAAGACTACTTTTTTATGTGTTTAATTTGATCATAAGTAACTTTGGTTCATATTTGAAATGTCCTAAATACAAAGTTTCATGCGTCTGAACTAATTTTCGAAACATTTTTTCCAGTCCGCCGCAGACACCTCTTCCACGGCCTTCTCGAACGCTACTAGCGCGTCTTCCGTCGATGAAAACTGTATCCCTTTCAGCTGATTTTTATTTTAAGGAATAAAAAGAAGTCACACGGTGCCAGATCAGGTCTGTAAGGAGGGTCAGCCAAGACTCTGAGCGGTTTAGTGTCCAGGAAGTCCCTCGTTTTGAGCGCTGAGTGCGCGGGCACGTTGTCATGGTGAAACAGTACCCCGCGGAGACCGGTGTAAAACTTCTGGCAGGCACTTAGTGGTATACCATTCGGCGTTGATGCTGCTTTGGTCTCTTAATGGAGTTGAAACCAGATACCCCGTCAAAGTGAAGAAACTAGCGATCAAAATTTTCAAAATATGTGGAGGAAAATTCGAAATTCAAACAATGGTATTTTTACTTTTGAATAACCAAATTTTTCAAAATAATTACAAGTGGCAAGTGCCTTTTACATAAAAACTTTTTTTCGCAAAACTTTCTATGTGGCATATTCCAATTCAAAATCATTTTTTTTTTATTCAAATAAGGTTTTTACAAACACTATTGGATCGTCAAAATTATTAAATACTATTTTTATTTGATTATTATCAATTTAATCTTATCAAAATTATAAAAAAAAACTAAAAAATTAAAATGTATTTTGCTTTTTTTAGGCTCTTGCCTCCAAATTATTAGTGTATTGTAGATGAGGTATGCAAGCAGAAGCCCTATTGGAAAATTTGATCCTGAACCTGAAAGCCTAAAAGCTTTTTAGTCTGCAGCGATTTAAAAACTCACTCGTCGCTTAAGTTTAGTTCTTTGACTTTTCGGTTCATTGGAGCGACAAAATAGTATTTGAGAACTAAAAGTTTCAATTCCCAATTGAATAAGCTTCAATTTTAATTTTTTTGATACTAGCAGTCCGCCACGACTTCGTCCACGTGAATATTACGGAATCCTAAAGTTATTAAGACAAAAAAATGTCTATAACGAGCTCAAATTACATAATATTCCTTCTTCTAATGAAAGAAATATTCAAATCGGCCCAGAGGTTATAGAGAAAATCCGCTCTCACTCTTCATTTATAGATAACTTTATAGTTATAGATAATTGTTGGAGCTATCATTAGGATTTTGCATAACTTATTTTGTAACAGAATGAATTTTTGAAGTGGGCGTGGATGGCCAAATCCAAAACTATGAGGATTCGAACCCGTCGATTTTGAAAAAAACACACTGTATAATTACACCATTCGATAGTGTCGCGAATAAGGTATACGAATTTTGGGAATTAATGACATACGGGAAACTTAAGGAAAGTGTTAGATTTTAATTAACTGCTTTATATTTTAAAGTAATGTCTTCATTTATTATACCTACATTACCTGTACCTTGTTCAAAATGATGCTCAATATGTTTTTCAACACACATTCGCAGCGTAGTCTTCTTAACAATATTATGATCTTATATAATTTTTTTATTATCTCTTCGCGGTCAAAGGCCACAGTAAAAGAAAAAAACTGGCCAAGCACGAGAGGACTGGCGCACCGAGGGTTCCGTACTATCACTATTTCCGTAAGTTACAAACACAAACAAAAAAAATGTGTGCTGCTAAGCAGTCACCCATCAAGTTACTGGCCAAGCCCGTCGTTACATTTGCATATCGTTTCCATTAAACAAATCAGTTAATGTTTCGCTAGCAAGGTCACCGGTCTAACCCATTTAGATTATTATCTCTGAGGTTATGTAAAAAACAAAATCTACAACGATACGTATAATGCAATTGATGACTTGAAACGATCTGTGGTAAAATATTCTAAACGGAATCAATAATATTGTGATGCTGAATGCAGTACAGTCCTTGAGACGTCGAATGCAGTACAGTCCTTGAGACGTCGAATGCAGTACAGTCCTTGAGACGTCGCGTCGAATACAGATGTGTATTAAGAACAATGGCCATGATTTCTAACAATTAATCAGTTGATGGTTAACAGGTAAAGGTAACCTAAAAAAAAATAAAAAAGTTATTAGTTTAAAATCCAACTCTTTAAGTTTCTCATATCATTAATTCCCAGAATATGTTCCTTATAAGCGACACTATCTAATGGTTTAATAATACAGTATGTGTTTTTTTTTTTACAAATAAATGGTCCGATTCCTGTGTTTTTTCAAAATCGACGGGTTCGATTCCTGGCTAGGAATATTGATTTTTCAAAAATCCAATATAATAATGCAGTTTTAGTTTTCGTCAAAATCGGGCACGAGACTCCTTCGTGTACTTTTCGCTATTCCTAATAGTTTCGGATTTGGCCATGCAAGCCTACTTGGAAAATTCACTCTGTATACTTATTAGCGCGATTTTATACCTTGCTTGTAGACAGGTTTTCAACCTACCTCTTCGCATTGCCTTAAATGGCGACCGCGCATTGATAATCGCAACTTTTAACAGCAGAGCAGCATCGACTACCGCTCGACCAATCCACAACTCAGCGAGTCGTTGTTCGAGTTTTATCAAGCCCATGACCAAAACTTAAATTGTGTTGCCCTGGGTCCTGCCTTAAGAATTGGACACTCCATCGCAGCGAGCGGACCTCCAATAGCTCGCGTCATGGCTTGAGGTACAGATCCTGTTGACTAAAACTACAATGTATTGTAAGTACATAATGCTCGCCACCTGCCACTCCTGAATGTTTTGAATTGTGAATATGCGCCCTACAAGTTATACTATTGAATTGGATAATAATAACATAGGAATTTGATTATTACGTTTATTTCACTCACAGCTTTGCACATGGATTATGAAACATATCAACTTCGTAACTTAGGTAGGCACATATTAATGTTTTGATCTCGGTTAAGCTCACAAATATCTCAAGTTTTGTCATGTTTTGTTATTACCTATGTACCTATTACAGTTCACAAGGTAGGTACATATACTCAACAAGATTGGTGGTAAAGTATTTTAGCACGAAAAATAAATTGGCCTCGATTTTAATTTATTTAAGATTCATACCATACTTTTGAATTATCAGACTGTGTGAGGTATTTAGTATTTACATACAAATTACAGTAAACGCTCCTCGAAGCGCACATGTACGCAGCGTAAACTTGGAAGGGAATTTACGTAATGAACTTTAATTAATATGTTACTGTAGAGTATAAGCCCGAAGTGCATGGTAAAAGTCCGAAATATTGTCATCTAAATTTATTTTGGCCTTCATAGCTTAAAACCAGCTATACAAGCTTACAAAGGTTTTACTTTAGTCTGTCATTTATTGCGATCTCTACTCTAGAACTGTTCTATTCCATCATATCGGTACTCATTACGAAATTTGCCACGTAAAGAATAACCCAGCATAACTGTCCCAATAGCCCGTTGACCAACTTTAAACTAATTATGAGACACTAGGTCTACACTTCATTATCATTACCTTCTGATCTATAGTTTTTTTCGAGAAGATTCGCGGCCAATTTTGCACCCCTATAACACAGCACTAACAAGTTCTGAGCGTCATAATATAGGAAGCGTCTCGTCAGACTTCATACGTCCACTAAAGGGACACAGGCCTCTAATTGAAGAAGGAGTATTGGGTCATATCATAGTCCATTATGCTAGCCTAATGCGGGCTAGCAGACGTAGTCGAGCCGTGGCGGCCACTCGACTGCGTAAGTTTTTAAGGCGCCCATTAGACCTCTGACTTGACTTGGAGACTGCTATCCTATTACGAACAACCAGGACTGACAATTTTACGAGCCAAGATGTGCCACTAAGCGGTCACCCATTCAAGTAGTGACCACGCCCTACGACATATCGTTTCCGATAGATAAGTGTCACTAGGCCACGAGCTCCTCAGGAAGGGGACTCCCTAAGAAGTATGCGGTAGTTGTATCTAATAACGTTTTACCATTTTATCATCGTATCAGCCGCTACTTACATACTTTTATTTATTAAGCATTATATAAAGATTAGAGTTATAGTATAATGTGTATTTTAGTTCGTAGTTTTATTTAAGCGCGGTGAATGCTAATTAGTTATATGACTGTGTAGATAAAGAAATACATAATATTCGATATGGATTATGGCAAGTATGTTTGTTGTTAGCTCAAGTGATTTTAACTTAATATTGTTTTAAAATACGGAACATAAAGAAGAAACTGAGGCTAAAGTAATGCTTACGGAGTGCTATTGTAAAGAGGTCATAGTAGGTAACTGAAAAGGGGCGCTTAGTAAACAAGAACACCTTAACAAGGATTAAAAGAGTAGGTAAAAGTGAATAAATAAAAACTAGCGTTACATTATTAAGCTAATGTATGAAGTGAATGTATGGTATTAAGTAAACCGTCATATATTAAGAATTACGAAAAATTAAAGCAGCATTGATTTTGTGGAAAAGTATGTATACAGATTTATTTTGATTTATTGTTACATTTTTCCCGTGGCTCCATCGGCGTTAAATTCAGTTATCAGCGTGGGATTTCTATGGTAATTCATTATAGTATGAAATTAGCTATAATAATCTAAAGTTGTAGCTAGTTCTTCCACGTGAAATTCCGCTATAGTAATTGCTGTCGGAATTATTGAATTGTCCGTGATAAAAAAGTGGCCTATGTTCTTCTCCGTCTCATCAAATACGTCTATTCCAAACCGTTAAGGAATAACAAAACGAACGAACGAACAAAAAAACAAATAAAACTACAAACAAACTAACAAACGAACGAACGAAAAAACTAACAAACTAACGAACGACCGGAATAAAAAAACAAACTGACAAACATACGAACGAAAAACAAACAAACTAACATACGAAAAAACAAACAAACTTACTTTCGCATTTATAATATTAGTATGGTTTCACAAATTATATCACTACTAAAATTAAAAAGGGGGTTTATAATATATCTTTCAGTTCGTGAAGTTCTCGAAGAAAGGTATTGAAGAGCTTTGGGACGAAACTTTACCTAATCTTAACAACAAAGTTTGGGATATGATTGATGCAGTTCTCTTAACTGAATGGGGCCAAGGACCTTAACTTTAAGTTTCTTATGAAACTTTGTTCATTGTTATTTACAGATGTGTAGCGAATTCTAGTGCTGGTAATAATGGTAAGATTTGTCTATCCTTAACATTAGTAGAAAGGATAGGTACCTTACTTTATTTAACTAACAATGCGGCAATTACATGTACTGATTTCTGCACTAGGAAAACTAGGTCGATATGTTTATAACACTTATCCAGGTCGGTCTAGGTCAAAATAAATCCCCACCAGGTTAATGACTGTCGTAATTTTATTTTCTTGTACAAAGCTTTTCGCAATGGATATATTGGCAGGTATAAACAGTATGCAATAATAATGTCCACCAACTTCAAAATACAGCGACAGGAGAATATGTATGTATACATATTTTAATTTATTAATATTATATTTTAAGAGTAAAATAAAATGTAGATAAGTGCGCTAAATATGGACTACGACTACGTCTGCAATATAGACCGTACCTTTGGAGCGTAACTTGCCATCAGATGCCGGTCAGCGCGCGCGCACTAAGCTCTGCCTGCCGCTCTCGCACCCCGCTAGTCCAGATAACGCATGTGTTATCTGAAGTAATTTTTTGTTTTTTCCGAGGTGCTATGTGTTTAAGACCCGGTATTCCGACTAGAAATTTAAGGATTTACCCGCCCACTTCATATGACAGTTTGAAACACAACTATCTAATATCACGTGCACTTGAGCGAGACAAAAGACCACAACGCTTTTCAGTATAAGTAAACGTGAGCGTCAAATCGGATTTTAAATATTTACTTGAAAACTAACTCGATTTTTAAGATTTCAGTAGAAACAGCCATGGACTGTCTAGTTAGCTAGCCATTAATCTGAATTTTAATGCTAAATGTTAAAGAATAGCGGTTAAAACGAAAAAAAAATAATTTAGAGGTCTTTTTCCAGATTTTTTTCTATCGAGGCAAATGAATGCTATCGTGTTTTTGGTAGAACAAGACATTAGGTATATGTTCTTCTACATAGGGTTAAATTATCAACCTAAAATATTTACTACAAGTATTGATTTTTTCCAGTTTAAAGTGTCACTTGGCGATGGCCTCTTAAGCCTCTGGAGTGGGAAGGATATGGCGTCAACATAAATGGCGAGTACATCACTCACCTTCGACGTCGTGGTCATGGCAGAATCGCTGGAAGACCTAGGCACGATGCTTGGAAACCTCAGCAGAGTTTCCCAACAGGTTGGCCTTAAAATGAACATGGATAAAACGAAGGTGATGTTCTATGTCCATGTCGCGCCTATATCGGTTGTTGTTGGGAACGCTACTCTCGAAGTTGTTGACGAATACACATACCTAGGGCAAGTAGTCCAGTTAAGTAGGTCAACATTTTCAGAAAGAGGTTAACCGAGCATTTAGGAATCTACGCAACATCTTTTCGTCCAAAATACCTCACTGCCTAAAGAACGTCTATAATCAACGTGTTCTCTTACTGTTGGCCTCTTAAATAAGCTCAGTGTCGCTCAGCGAGCTATGGAAAGAGCTATGCTTGGTATTTCTTTGCGCGATAGAATCCAAAACGAGGAAATTCGCCGAAGAACTAAGGTTACCGATATAGCTCAAACAGTAAGCAAGCTCAAGTGGCAATGGGCAGGCCACATCGCTAACTACGGACGGAGAACAACAATTACGGATGAAACACTGGCTGGCCCCTCTACATCATCTAGACTATATTTGTCGCCATATGTATTGCAGCCTTTACAACGTTTGAAGCAGTCCGTAAGCAATAGAGAAAGAAAAGTCAACAACCATTTTGACATCTACACCTTATAAATTAGATTTAGAGATGTCAGTGCAAAAGAATAAAAATAAGAAGTCAAAAAAAGTGCCACAGCAACTGCCAAAGAAAAGTTGACGATATTCATGGGGAGAAATGGATACAATGTACATCTCGTATACAATGGGCTCATAAAGAGTGTGCTGGCCTAGAAGATGTGGTGGATTTCTTTCTGTGCGAATTATGCACGAATGATTAGATAAATTAATATATATTTTAAACTGATTTCATTTATAGGCAGTAAGACTACTTTTTTATGTGTTTAATTTGATCATAAGTAACTTTGGTTCATATTTGAAATGTCCTAAATACAAAGTTTCATGCGTCTGAACTAATTTTCGAAACATTTTTTCCAGTCCGCCGCAGACACCTCTTCCACGGCCTTCTCGAACGCTACTAGCGCGTCTTCCGTCGATGAAAACTGTATCCCTTTCAGCTGATTTTTATTTTAAGGAATAAAAAGAAGTCACACGGTGCCAGATCAGGTCTGTAAGGAGGGTCAGCCAAGACTCTGAGCGGTTTAGTGTCCAGGAAGTCCCTCGTTTTGAGCGCTGAGTGCGCGGGCACGTTGTCATGGTGAAACAGTACCCCGCGGAGACCGGTGTAAAACTTCTGGCAGGCACTTAGTGGTATACCATTCGGCGTTGATGCTGCTTTGGTCTCTTAATGGAGTTGAAACCAGATACCCCGTCAAAGTGAAGAAACTAGCGATCAAAATTTTCAAAATATGTGGAGGAAAATTCGAAATTCAAACAATGGTATTTTTACTTTTGAATAACCAAATTTTTCAAAATAATTACAAGTGGCAAGTGCCTTTTACATAAAAACTTTTTTTCGCAAAACTTTCTATGTGGCATATTCCAATTCAAAATCATTTTTTTTTTATTCAAATAAGGTTTTTACAAACACTATTGGATCGTCAAAATTATTAAATACTATTTTTATTTGATTATTATCAATTTAATCTTATCAAAATTATAAAAAAAAACTAAAAAATTAAAATGTATTTTGCTTTTTTTAGGCTCTTGCCTCCAAATTATTAGTGTATTGTAGATGAGGTATGCAAGCAGAAGCCCTATTGGAAAATTTGATCCTGAACCTGAAAGCCTAAAAGCTTTTTAGTCTGCAGCGATTTAAAAACTCACTCGTCGCTTAAGTTTAGTTCTTTGACTTTTCGGTTCATTGGAGCGACAAAATAGTATTTGAGAACTAAAAGTTTCAATTCCCAATTGAATAAGCTTCAATTTTAATTTTTTTGATACTAGCAGTCCGCCACGACTTCGTCCACGTGAATATTACGGAATCCTAAAGTTATTAAGACAAAAAAATGTCTATAACGAGCTCAAATTACATAATATTCCTTCTTCTAATGAAAGAAATATTCAAATCGGCCCAGAGGTTATAGAGAAAATCCGCTCTCACTCTTCATTTATAGATAACTTTATAGTTATAGATAATTGTTGGAGCTATCATTAGGATTTTGCATAACTTATTTTGTAACAGAATGAATTTTTGAAGTGGGCGTGGATGGCCAAATCCAAAACTATGAGGATTCGAACCCGTCGATTTTGAAAAAAACACACTGTATAATTACACCATTCGATAGTGTCGCGAATAAGGTATACGAATTTTGGGAATTAATGACATACGGGAAACTTAAGGAAAGTGTTAGATTTTAATTAACTGCTTTATATTTTAAAGTAATGTCTTCATTTATTATACCTACATTACCTGTACCTTGTTCAAAATGATGCTCAATATGTTTTTCAACACACATTCGCAGCGTAGTCTTCTTAACAATATTATGATCTTATATAATTTTTTTATTATCTCTTCGCGGTCAAAGGCCACAGTAAAAGAAAAAAACTGGCCAAGCACGAGAGGACTGGCGCACCGAGGGTTCCGTACTATCACTATTTCCGTAAGTTACAAACACAAACAAAAAAAATGTGTGCTGCTAAGCAGTCACCCATCAAGTTACTGGCCAAGCCCGTCGTTACATTTGCATATCGTTTCCATTAAACAAATCAGTTAATGTTTCGCTAGCAAGGTCACCGGTCTAACCCATTTAGATTATTATCTCTGAGGTTATGTAAAAAACAAAATCTACAACGATACGTATAATGCAATTGATGACTTGAAACGATCTGTGGTAAAATATTCTAAACGGAATCAATAATATTGTGATGCTGAATGCAGTACAGTCCTTGAGACGTCGAATGCAGTACAGTCCTTGAGACGTCGAATGCAGTACAGTCCTTGAGACGTCGCGTCGAATACAGATGTGTATTAAGAACAATGGCCATGATTTCTAACAATTAATCAGTTGATGGTTAACAGGTAAAGGTAACCTAAAAAAAAAAAAAAAAGTTATTAGTTTAAAATCCAACTCTTTAAGTTTCTCATATCATTAATTCCCAGAATATGTTCCTTATAAGCGACACTATCTAATGGTTTAATAATACAGTATGTGTTTTTTTTTTTACAAATAAATGGTCCGATTCCTGTGTTTTTTCAAAATCGACGGGTTCGATTCCTGGCTAGGAATATTGATTTTTCAAAAATCCAATATAATAATGCAGTTTTAGTTTTCGTCAAAATCGGGCACGAGACTCCTTCGTGTACTTTTCGCTATTCCTAATAGTTTCGGATTTGGCCATGCAAGCCTACTTGGAAAATTCACTCTGTATACTTATTAGCGCGATTTTATACCTTGCTTGTAGACAGGTTTTCAACCTACCTCTTCGCATTGCCTTAAATGGCGACCGCGCATTGATAATCGCAACTTTTAACAGCAGAGCAGCATCGACTACCGCTCGACCAATCCACAACTCAGCGAGTCGTTGTTCGAGTTTTATCAAGCCCATGACCAAAACTTAAATTGTGTTGCCCTGGGTCCTGCCTTAAGAATTGGACACTCCATCGCAGCGAGCGGACCTCCAATAGCTCGCGTCATGGCTTGAGGTACAGATCCTGTTGACTAAAACTACAATGTATTGTAAGTACATAATGCTCGCCACCTGCCACTCCTGAATGTTTTGAATTGTGAATATGCGCCCTACAAGTTATACTATTGAATTGGATAATAATAACATAGGAATTTGATTATTACGTTTATTTCACTCACAGCTTTGCACATGGATTATGAAACATATCAACTTCGTAACTTAGGTAGGCACATATTAATGTTTTGATCTCGGTTAAGCTCACAAATATCTCAAGTTTTGTCATGTTTTGTTATTACCTATGTACCTATTACAGTTCACAAGGTAGGTACATATACTCAACAAGATTGGTGGTAAAGTATTTTAGCACGAAAAATAAATTGGCCTCGATTTTAATTTATTTAAGATTCATACCATACTTTTGAATTATCAGACTGTGTGAGGTATTTAGTATTTACATACAAATTACAGTAAACGCTCCTCGAAGCGCACATGTACGCAGCGTAAACTTGGAAGGGAATTTACGTAATGAACTTTAATTAATATGTTACTGTAGAGTATAAGCCCGAAGTGCATGGTAAAAGTCCGAAATATTGTCATCTAAATTTATTTTGGCCTTCATAGCTTAAAACCAGCTATACAAGCTTACAAAGGTTTTACTTTAGTCTGTCATTTATTGCGATCTCTACTCTAGAACTGTTCTATTCCATCATATCGGTACTCATTACGAAATTTGCCACGTAAAGAATAACCCAGCATAACTGTCTCAATAGCCCGTTGACCAACTTTAAACTAATTATGAGACACTAGGTCTACACTTCATTATCATTACCTTCTGATCTATAGTTTTTTTCGAGAAGATTCGCGGCCAATTTTGCACCCCTATAACACAGCACTAACAAGTTCTGAGCGTCATAATATAGGAAGCGTCTCGTCAGACTTCATACGTCCACTAAAGGGACACAGGCCTCTAATTGAAGAAGGAGTATTGGGTCATATCATAGTCCATTATGCTAGCCTAATGCGGGCTAGCAGACGTAGTCGAGCCGTGGCGGCCACTCGACTGCGTAAGTTTTTAAGGCGCCCATTAGACCTCTGACTTGACTTGGAGACTGCTATCCTATTACGAACAACCAGGACTGACAATTTTACGAGCCAAGATGTGCCACTAAGCGGTCACCCATTCAAGTAGTGACCACGCCCTACGACATATCGTTTCCGATAGATAAGTGTCACTAGGCCACGAGCTCCTCAGGAAGGGGACTCCCTAAGAAGTATGCGGTAGTTGTATCTAATAACGTTTTACCATTTTATCATCGTATCAGCCGCTACTTACATACTTTTATTTATTAAGCATTATATAAAGATTAGAGTTATAGTATAATGTGTATTTTAGTTCGTAGTTTTATTTAAGCGCGGTGAATGCTAATAGTTATATGACTGTGTAGATAAAGAAATACATAATATTCGATATGGATTATGGCAAGTATGTTTGTTGTTAGCTCAAGTGATTTTAACTTAATATTGTTTTAAAATACGGAACATAAAGAAGAAACTGAGGCTAAAGTAATGCTTACGGAGTGCTATTGTAAAGAGGTCATAGTAGGTAACTGAAAAGGGGCGCTTAGTAAACAAGAACACCTTAACAAGGATTAAAAGAGTAGGTAAAAGTGAATAAATAAAAACTAGCGTTACATTATTAAGCTAATGTATGAAGTGAATGTATGGTATTAAGTAAACCGTCATATATTAAGAATTACGAAAAATTAAAGCAGCATTGATTTTGTGGAAAAGTATAAATATGAACTATGTGTGGTGTAACCCTAAATGACAATAAAAAATGGAGCATTGCAGAGTAAGAGATGTAATGACGAACATTGAGAAAGTCATATGTGGAGCGAAGTTTTAAATAGAAGGATTAGTATAGATAGTGGTTGTTGAACACATCTGGGTCCCAATGGGTTCTAAGGAAGAGTTTTTCAGAGTACTCTAAACTGTTAAATGTTAATAAGATTATTGATGCGAGTAAATGAAGTAAAAGAAGTATTCCTCAATCGGAGCAAGTGGATGTCTTTGGTGTTTCCTTACTCCTTAGGAAAACATGCCCGATGTTATGATGATATATAATTACTTATCCCCAAAAATCTGATCTAAATTACAGTTTAAAGTTGGTTTCTGTGCAATCAACCCTCAATTCAATATACGGGTAAATCTTAGTTTTACTACAGTGCTGTAAAGAAATTTACATAAGACACATTCCTGTAAAAAATCTAATATACGCTATTAACTGTATAACGCAGTTGTACTAAAAAATATCAGCGCCTCAAGCTTTTAAAATTTATATAAATTTAACATTTTAAAAAGATCTATATTTATATACGTCCCTAGAACCTACCTATCTACGTCCGGCTATATTACTAAGGCTATATGACTAATTACTAAAAGAGAGGTTATTTTGAACCTATAATATACCTAAACTACCTACATACAGGCTGTATCTTTGTAAGTTTACATCATTTCGCCCGTATGCTCTTTTTCTAATAAAGACATTAAATTTTTCAACTTTATATACAAAACTCGGTCAGCTGTTTGGTCAATTTGTATGGACGGTATAGAGGATGTGTATAGAGCATGCGGGCGAAAGGGATGTAAACGTTCAACGATATAGGTATCCTGTGTATGAAAAATGTCACTTAACTTTATTTTATTTTTTTTAGATCGCGTTATTTTTTTTAGGCTAAGTTTTTATTGCAACAAAAACTTGCTTTTAAATATTTTTTTTATTTTCATTTTATTTATCATCAAATTAAAACTTACTTTTTAAAATAAATTATATT
Organism: Apoda limacodes; assembly: GCA_946406115.1. NCBI lineage: Eukaryota > Metazoa > Arthropoda > Insecta > Lepidoptera > Limacodidae > Apoda > Apoda limacodes. The sequence goes on along the minus strand of OX291546.1, from coordinate 6,191,542 downwards.
TAATACTGTTGTATTCCTATATTTATTTAGTTATTGGAACAGAACGTGCAAATTTAATTTGTATCTAAAACAAAAAGAACACATAAATTAATTAGTTAATTCTGATAATAATAAAAAGTTTGGTTTAAAATCATATAAGCTTAACTTACGTTTTGTGTCGTATTCTTCGCTTCGATCTCGTTCTTTATAAAATAATATGAATTATACTTACTTTATTATTCAAAAATTATAATATAATTATTATCATTAATGCGACAGAAATATAAAAAAAAACTGGTTGCCTGTAAAGTCGGTATACGGGCGAAAGTTTTACGTGACAATGATTTTATGTCTGTCTCTCTCGCTCTTAGGCGGGCGCGTGCCTCTCACTCGCTCTCATTGTGAGCGCATAACGTGAGCGGAGCGTAACGCAGTTTCTTGAAGTGTCACCCGGCAAACCAATTTATAAGACGTTGTCACGTCAAAAAATATGAAATTTAGACTGATGTTCCTTTTATGACCTAAGCATGCATAGACCAAATTAAATCCTGGTCCTCTATTAAAAAAGAAAACCCTTTCTTATAAGGATTTTTTTTTTGTGGAAATACTGGAATTTTATCATAAATAAATCTTAATAAATCTTAAAAAAAATAATTAAATATGCCTTTCAGTACTTTCATTGTAAGTCACAGTTCCGTAAATTATGACCAATTCGCAACGAAGCACAATAAATATGCTAAGTAGGAAACAATAAAATGAAATTATTACATAATCCCTCGCCTAAAAACTTTTCTGCCCCCGCACGACTCGCGCTTGACCACTCTCAAAACCACCCCTGTGTCTGGGGTGTGGCGACTCGCGCTTGACCACTCTCAAAACATCGTTGGTTCTGGCTCACTACCCTCCAACCCCAACCCCTCGCCTAAAAACTTTTCTGCCCCCGCACGACTCGCGCTTGACCACTCTCAAAACCACCCCTGTGTCTGGGGTGTGGCGACTCGCGCTTGACCACTCTCAAAACATCGTTGGTTCTGGCGCACTACCCTCCAACCCCAACCCCTCACCTAAAAACTTTTCTGCCCCGCACGACTCGCGCTTGACCACTCTCAAAACCACCCCTGTGTCTGGGGTGTGGCGACTCGCGCTTGACCACTCTCAAAACCACCCCTGTGTCTGGGGCTATGTCGACTCACGCAACCAACCCCTGTGTCTGGGGCTATGTCGACTCACGCTTGACCAAAACTACTGCGTGACGTCACAGTGGCTCCTGTGTATAACTTGTCTCTAGTTTTGTTATGTAATTACATCATTATCGTAATGGGTTATCATGTTTTTCCCCGTTCATAATAAAGTTATTCCTATTTAATTACAATGATGTTGGTGGTGACATTCCAAAAACTAGTCCCCCGAGGGTGTGTAGAAACCCCCCCCCCCCTTATATAATTAATAAAATTATAAATTTGAACTCACGTGGAGTATACTGACATACTCGCCAATTTGAATACGTGAAGGCATGTGTAATCCTAACATATTATTGTTGCCTTTATTATTATTAAACATTAATGATATTTTGTAACCGTTATTAATGTTATTATTAAAGGAAGCTATGCAGAGATTTAATATTATTATTTGGCTGTGATCGTCTAATGGCGTAATCGTCTATTTGGACCCCTCGTTGTGACCGATAATAACCCCAGATCCTAAGAGGTATGGATTCAATCAGTCCCAGGTGTGAAAGAACAAAATCAAAACCCTAATTTTACATTATACCTACATTAAAAGCAATGGCCTATAACTAATCCTTAACCGCAGAACCACTAAGTCCTGATTAGCATTAGACCAGAATTTAAATTACTAAATGCGAGTTTCAGATTAAAATATATGCGATTTATTATCCTAACGTAGTCGAAGTACCCTAGCCTAAGTCACCCTATTCACCAGCCTAGCTACCTCCTTACAACTCCGAACATGTCTCGTAATAACACGGTTACCCCTCGAACACGATAGGCCTTGAAGTTATAACGACTATGACCGCATACCCCTTAAGTGAAGTCGTAATCCTATAGTAATGTATGAAATCGCCTTAAAGGAGAACTCTTAAACGGTAAGTAGTCCATCGATACACTAGTTATCTTGCCCTTAAGTAAACTTGTAACCTCATAGTAATGTAGGAAAATCACCTTAAAAGGAAGAACCCTTAGACATATGAAAGTACTAACCACTAATAAACTCACTGGCTTCCCCTTAACTAAAGTTATACACTTATAATATAACGAAATCATTTAAGAGACAGACAGACCTATTTAATAACTAAATAAATTATTAGCAGGTACGCTATTGATCCCTTAATTAACCTATAACCTACACAACTAACCTGTCACCAGTTCTCTAGCTTGCGCTTAAGTGAAGGTCGGAACTAATAACAACATATATAAGGCATTAGGGAGACAAGCGGACCTATTAAGTACATAGATAAATTATTAGCAGACTAGCTATCGATCTCTTAAGCGAAGTTATAAAACTGTAATGTAATATGAAAGGTCACCATACGGATGAACTAACAGATTGAATATATATATAGATAAAACACGAATATACTCGCGGCCTGGCCCTTACGTAAATTACACAACCCTCTTAATAACACTTAAGAATGCACCACAGACTGACCGATAAGTTTAGTAATTGCATAAAGAGTCTGTTGACAACCCGTTAACAACCCCTAAGTGAAATTATAAAGTCGTAATGGTATTCGAGAAGCCACCCCAAAGGCAATCTAAGTATATAAAAAGACTACCACTATCCTTACTAGCTTCTCTTCTAATCTAATCTTATAATAATATATGTAGAATCGCCGTAAGGACAAACTAACAAATTAGAAGTAAATGTAACCCTGAAATACATCTACAGCCTACCCTTTAAATAAAGTTATAACACAGTCCTAACCGTAGGTATCCAGAAATCCCCATACATTCATAATTATTATTTTACCACTGAAACTCACGCCATCTGTGTAATAATCGTGGAATTACTCGGTCGATCGATATCTTAGCTAACTGTCTAATAATGGAGATATTGAGGAGGCCTTATAGAGGGCGCTAAGGGCGGACGATTTAGTATGGAAGTCTATCTAAATCTACCAATCCTAGTTTCCAGGTCGTTTACGGGTAACCCTAACTGGGAATCATCCAGGAAAATTCACATATACAACCATTCCTTAAGGGTTCGTAAGTTGTTCTATTCAGAATTATTGGGCCCGCCACCGAATTATCCCTTCGGCCAATTAAAGACTAACCGGTCAGACTTTCCATACATTTGCCTGTGCGTCGAAGTGCCCAGCTGGCGTCTCGTGGTCACGTGGGTGCGCAGAGTTCACATTTTAGTCTTCTGCGCAGGTACAGAGTCTAATCGTGTTACTCGACCTTTCTTCGACTAATTTACGTTGGTTCGGTTTTGGTTTAGTATCTCGCGACCCGGTCAGTACGAATTTCGTTCTTAGATCTAAAATTGAGTTTATGGTTACAAGCTATGGCGATTATCTACACTAGAATATAAAGTTTATGAAAACAAAACTATAAAATTGAGACAAAACCTAACGCTCGCCTAACTCATACACTAGGTTGTTCCTACTTGATCGCTAAAATGAATATTGAAAATTAATTATGTATAACTTGAATTTGAATAGCCTTAAGGGCCTAGGGTACCGTCTGGCCTTAAGCGGTTGTCAATTGTATCGTACTTATTACCTGACTGACGTCTTGGAACCTTTAACAAGGAAGGTATATAACGACCAACTCCTGACAGACTCGTAGATAGGTTTTATCGGACTAGCTTATCTTGTGACTTCGCCTTCCTGTCGCTTAGTAATTGAGTTAACGAATAAACATTGGTCTTTCGTACCCCGAACCCTAAACTGTTCTTTAGGATAGATAAGTGGTGCTCACCACCAACTCCTACATTTGTAACGCCGCGGAGGTGGCAAACAACCAGGCGGCCATGTATTTATCCTTACTACTATGACTAACTACGGAACTAAGGGGACCATTTCGTTATTATTTGAATATAACCTACGATCGGTCGATTCGAACCCGAGGCTCCTTAAGTTTAAGTAGCCGCTAGTCCGGAGAAGCTATGCTCGCCCGAAACATATGCCGTGCAAGCTAAGTTCACAAGAAATAATAAAATAGGTGTGCAATTACGCACATGGTTAAGTGGTAAATTGTTCATCAGAGTAATTAAGGCGACAGAACACCTAGTTTGACACACAATAAGTATGTTTAAGGTGGATTGTAAGGAGGACATATTCACACTCAGGACCTGGCACATTAGCCAGATCAAGTAAGGGTTAGCCCCTTTCTGAGTGTTTAGAACTTAACGTTTCGGCTTTCCATACAACAATTCAGAGCCTCATCAGTTAGTAGAGAATTGTGTATGATTATACTAATACGTCTTCAACGGGGTGATTCATGGTGAAGAATAAAACAAATCCTGACCCACTGACGTCACCTCATAGCCTGTTAATAAAGTTTGGTCAATGTTGAAGTTCAGTCATCTTTATCTTAAATGGCTTAGTCAAAACATAAATTAAACAGTATAAAGCAATAAAATAAAGCTTAGATAGTCTAATTAAAAATTAGACTCGCTAGATTAATGTCGCGGCCCTGAAAAACATATGAGGTTTACGTTTATTTATTTTTTACACAGAAAACAAATATTTAAATATGAGCACAATAATACTTAGCTTTCCAAATCTATCCGTCGCAGTAATGGGTGGAGTGGAGGTACTATTTATTTATGGATTCCTTAAGGAGATTGGGTTAAAAATCCCACGTTAAATTTTAGCCACCCATTACCTAAACGGCATCTAACAGTTCAGCTTCCCCACTCGACGCCGGTGAAGGGTGGAACTGGAGCCAACCCAGATCTAGGTTTTATCAGCCCCCTCACACCCTTAGATTCCTGAAGCCTGCAGTTATCCTAGTATGTCTCTAACATCAAGCCCCAATCTTCCCTAATCTTATAACAAGCCAGACCCCGCTTGAGGAACCCCTACTGTGACTGCCCCGTCCTCGCCTACCTCTATCTACCAAGGGTCTGCTCGCTTTGGGGCCACTATACCGCAAAGCAGCACAATATTGTAATTTAAGATTGTTATGATAATAAATAGTGAATATATGGATACCATTAACATAATAACGAATTACATGCAACAAAGTCGTACAACTTTGATGAGCACCTACTAAATCGTGTAGGGTTTCCTTTAATAGGAATTCAAGACAAGGTTCACACAAGGATCACCTACTCAACATATATATGCACAGCAAGGGCCACACAAGGATTACCCTAGCAAGTCCTTTGGGGGGTCCCTTCACATCGACTCAGATCAGTGCGAGTAACCACGGCCCAGGGGCCCGCGTAGGGTTTTATCCAGTGAGGATATCCAAACTCATACACATACACGCTCTAAAGGGAATACACAAGATTTACCCTAGCCTTAACCCTAAGCTTAGCCGATTTCCTATCTAATCAGATCAGGGCTTAATTACGGGGTTTTCCTCCCACAAGGTATCACAAAATTTACAACATCATGTTAAAAGACACCGATCCCGGCAGGAACCTTTTACTCCACTAGATTTCCTACAGAAATCGGCAATCTCTTTTCCTTAGAGAGTACATAGCCAGCAATGTCAACAAATTACCTCTGCATTCTCAATAAGTAAGGGTTTCTTTCTTCTCTATCCCAAATTTACAACTAAAATCCCGGACTAAATCCCAACCAAAAGGTCAAACACTTTCAATTTTCCCCAACCAACCCTTCACTTTATCCAAGGTGGCATCTTACACGGTCCCTTACACAGTCCTTACGCCATCGTATAAAGGAAGTCCCTCACAAAGCCCCATAGTACAAACCCATCAATAATAAGTTGATATTGCTAGCCTCAGTTCTCACAAAAGACACTTACTGAGATTTGATGTAGGCGAAACGTGCACGGCGTCGGTATTAAATTTCTTCAAATCTTTGTGCGTCCTGTCCTTCCCACTTCCTCAGGAACCTTGAACCCAGCCAGCCTCTCGTCACGTCGACAATGGAAAAGGGTGCCGCAACTGACGCCTATCGCTTATAACCGTTCTCCCCTCCCCCCCGATAGACGCGGCCTGAACGCGTGGCGTGTCTAGGGATTGTGGCGCCAGTTAATTTCTTCTTTATTTTACTTCCACGTGTACCCACGTGCTTCGCATTTTAGTGGCCAGTTACTTTATAGTAATAATCGAACAATCATATCGAAATCGTAAACCGATTCTACTAAACTCTTTACCTGCCGAACTAGTTTCTCCGCTTCTTTGTGACTCGATTATACAGCTTCGATTAATTTACACATTGAAGGCTCGTCGTAAGCGGCGCGGAGCCTACTCTACTATCCCTCTCGCACCCTACGATATTTATAACAATTAACTGAAAATAATCGATCGATATTCTCCATATATTTTAACCTCCTGGTTATCTGCTACTTTACGAATCGGTCGTATTTAACGAGTAATTATTTTTCTTTGTGTTGATGATTTTAGGATCCCACTGCGATTTACGCCTTATGGCGTAGATATAAATATATTAATCTAAGACCGGTGAGGACATCCGGGCCACTCACTCACTTAATACTTCATTGGTCTCCTTTCTATCCATTTATTAGGAGTATCCGATCGGTATGAATTACGAAGGTGATTAATCAAATTTATATTTATTATTGATAAATTCTATCTTTAATTCACCTGCTCTCTTAAAACTTAAATTAGCATGTCAACACCGTGTCGTGGGGTCCAGATTATTACAATTCTTTATAAAAGGCTTGGGACCACTACAATCCTCCCCAACAAGTCATAAATGTACACTTATCAGTTGTGACTTGTTTCTTAATTAACCACTGGATCTCTACCCATAAGTTTTAAGACCTCGACTCGAAACTCAAACCTAGTTCAATAATAACATATAAATTACTCGAGACTTAGTCTGACCTTAAGTCAAACATAACGCTAACCTTAACCTAAAAATCCCTACGTTAACCAAAATTTAAAACCCTCATGTTTACCTAAACCTAATAAACCTAATGTTAACTCAAACCCTATAAACCTCATGTTAACCTAGACCTCCTAAACATATCCGTAACCTAAGTCTTATAATTCTCATGTTTACCTAAACCTAATAAACCTAATATTATCCTTACATTAATCCTAGCTCCGCCTCCAGTAAAAGAGAAATCGAGATATCCTGTAATTTCCTTGGGGAGCGGTATCACGACTAGTACACAAAGCCCCTTATACAACAATGAAAACTTCTTAATCCACTTCACCCTCACAATTGAGTTGTCAGTTCTACGCGCTTTTACCAATCTGTTCCTAGCCTCCCTCTACTCTCTCGTTTATTATCGACGGTTTCCCTTCCATTCCTCCGTCGTAACGTCAACTTAGTTCACTCTAAAACATAACCATACATCCACCCTATTAAAACCAGCCTTAGCAACTAAAGTTCAAATCGGTCTCTCGACACCACTCATTTCTAACGAATCATACTTAATGGACATCTCTCATCCTATAATCAACCTCAACTCCAAGGTTCTTACATTAGATATTAGTGAATCTCACACTATAGTACCGTACCCAGACGATCACTTATCCAACTCGATTTAGTCTGGTCCTAGTTGCCTTATAATGTTATTCATTAGTCTAACTCAATTTATGGTTTAAAGCGCTGTACTCAATAAGCTACGATCACCAGTAAGAGCTTTCTTATCAAATAATGAAAGATAACTATGACGAACACAGCTTCAGTTAAGGACCACTGGCCTCACTCAACCTCAGCCCGCGACTACTCAGGAACCCACCCTGTCGAAACAAAGTCAGTCCCCTGCAGCTCCACGTTAGGAAACAACCGATATAATAGATAGTTATGAAGAAACTAGTAGCTCAAAGACAGTAATGATTGGAAGCAAGCAGTTGAGTTTGTCCATTTGATGATAATCCGGAACAAACAGTTGAGTTTGTCCTCTATTAGCTGTAGATAATTATGACGGATATGCTTCGGTTAAGGACCAAGGGCCTCACTCAATCTAGGCTCATTATGATATTTATGCTTCGATTAAGGACCAAAGGCCTCACTCAACCTAGGCTCATTATGATAGATATAGTAGTTCCAATATGACGATGATGTTTGGACGCAAACAGTTGAGTTTGTCCATTTGACGATATTCGGACGCAAACAGTTAAGTTTGGCCCATTATTAACTGTAGATAATTATGATAGATATAGTAGTTAGAACATGGCGATGATGTTTAGACGCAACAGTTGAGTTTGCCCCTTATTAGTCATAGGTAATCATGACGGATATGCTTCGGTTAAGGACCAAGGGCCTCACTCAACCTAGGCTCATTATGATAGATATAGTAGTTCCAATATGGCGATGATTTATGGATGCAAACAGTTGAGTTTGCCCATTTGATGATATTCGGAAGCAAACAGTTAAGTTGGTCCATTTGATGATAATCCGGAACAAACAGTTGAGTTTGTCCTCTATTAGTTGTAGGTAATTATGATGGATATAGTAATTTGAATTTGGCGACGACGTTTGGAAACAAACACTTGAGTTTGTCCATTTGATAATGTTTGGAAGCAGACAGTTGAGTTTGTCCCTTATTGGCTGTAGATAATTATGATGGATATAGTAGTTAGAAGGTGGCGATGGTGTTAGGACGCAAACAGTTAAGTTTGTTCATTTCACGATATTCGGAAGCAAACAGTTAAGTTTGTCCCTTATTGGCTGTAGATAATTATGATATATATAGTAGTCTGAATATGGCGATGATGCTTGTACGCAAACAGTTGAGTTTGTGCATTTGATGATATTCAGGAACAAACAGTTGAGTTGATATTCAGGAACAAACAGTTGATAGCTATGACGGATAAGCTTCGGTTAAGGACCAAGGGCCTCACTCAACTTCCGCTCGTCGTGATAGTTATAGTAGATTAAATATGGCGATAATGTTAGAGGGTTGTTCATTTAATGATATTAAGAAACAAATATTAAATTGTTATCAGCAACTATAAGAACCGGTCGTGAAATTTCGAACCTTGTGTAATAATGCTGATACTAGAGCGGCCTAACCCCATACCCCGAATATCCCCCTCCTCCCCTTAACTACTCACCCACCATTCAGGTTAAGTCTGACTTCCACTAACGACATATACTTATGTATGTATACCTACACACACTTATACAAACATACACCGGAAGCGATCCATCAAAACAGCATTTGCCGAAACATTAAAACCTCCCTGAATCCCACAAGGCAAATTTGTTAGGGCTGCCACACCCACGTTTTTTTTTTTTTTTTTTTTTTTTTTTTTTCCCGGCGACTTAAACACATCTCCAGCATAACACCTTTTGCTTCTTCAGTTAAGGACCTGACTCTCCCACCATTAAGGCAGGGCCCGACCTCAACTTCGACACATATACACATGTACGCATACTGATATGTATACACACACATAGACACGCACCGCCCGCGGTCACTCAGGGATCGTACCTGCCGAAACATTACGACCCCCTGCAACTCACACGACAAAAATCTCAGGGGTTACACTAGCCATGTATAAAAAATCCAAATCATTTCAATTCAGGCCCTAACAAATAACAATCTTTACCCGCGACGATTTAAACACACCCTCAGCATAACCCCTTTCGCTCCTTCAGTTAAGGACCTGACTCTCCCACCATTAAGGCAGGGCCCGACCTCAACTTCGACACATATACACATGTATGCATACTGATATGTATACACACACATAGACATGCACCGCCCGCGGTCACTCAGGGATCGTACCTGTCGAAACATTACGACCCCCTGCAACTCACACGGCAAAAATCACAGGGGTTACACTAACCATGTATAAAAATCCAAAATCATTTCAATTCACGATTCGTACCAACCTAAATAATAACCTTGTCCTACTCGGCTGGGTTTAATAATTTTGCCTTAGTTTCACATCTACATAGCAGATAATAGTATCTATCCACGTTCTAGCTCACTTTTCACCTTACGCTGAACCTAATTTATATATATTTATATTTCATGCGAATCCTAATTCTGAATAAACGTTAATGCAGTTTAATAAACATTTATTATGTTGACTCCTCCCCTAACAACTTAGCGATTTATACTGTGGTACCCTCCCCTCTCGTAATGTACATTTCATTTCTAACCGCCCTTAACATGACTACCCTAACAAAACCGGTCCCTGACCTACGTCAATGTTTTTACTCAGACATCAACCCCATTTCTCAATTGCTACATATCGCCTACTCGACAGAACCCTTTAAACAGATAATACCTATTAACAATAACCTATTTAGTTCAAAAGGAACACGCTACCAGGCATACCCGACCTGAACACCACCTAATACCTGCCATTGTCCTATCTTACCTTTAAGTACATTAAATTTCCTAATCCGATTTGTATATATATATATATATATACATAAGTACACTTCCCGTTTACATTTCAGTATCACACTTCCAATTTATTACCTTCATAAATAATATCACAATAGGTTAAACCCGTTCACATTACTGGTCCGCCTAGTAATAAAATATTTATCGACAATCAATATAATTTGGCAAGCAAAACCATGATCCAAAAGTATCCTAAAATCTGAATCTAATAGCCCGTGAACGGTAGCAACGAATCTATAAAAGATGACCTAAACCTAACGTCTACATTCGATCGCACAGAATCACCCCAGACAGCTCCGTCGGCCAAACACCTCACGCTCGCGCCAAAACCCCGGGAAACTCCGAGTTCAAATCCCCGCTCGAGCGCACACCCCTTTTCTCCCCCCGTTTATATTATTTGATATAATTTTCTTTCACCATATCGTATCCCTAAACTAACAACTTACAAAGTACATTTAGTCGTTTTAACATCTACTGTTTACTTTGTTAAGGTTACCTTCTACCAGACATGAATCTTCCCGTTGGAGGAAGTTCACCTGGTCTAAGGGCTTAACAGACGTCACCGTCAAGTGAAACAGTAATTAGATGTTCGTACTTTGGAATACCCCTTTAACTAAACTTATAAACCGATAATTACACATATATACTGATATGTCTAAATGGCCTATGGGGATGATCCCAACTTACTAAGTCAGCGCTACTTAGTATAAAATTAAAGTACTGAGATGGATGAGGCCTACTTTAGCTAATATCTTAGTGACCTTATGACCTTACTTCTGCATTAACATTCCAAATGCTCGCTATCCCGCCTTTCAATGCATTCCCTAATCATAAAATAGCTCACTCTAACTCTTCAATAGTAAAATGATACATTTAGGCTGCACCCTACTTTAATGTACAGGTTTCTGCTTGGGTTTAAAATCGATTTCGCTGTCCTATGGCAAGTTCCAAACCGAAAATAACATGGCCTTCTACATTCTTTGACTAGCAGATTACTGCATTTGGTTTCTGTACAAAACATTTTTTTTTTTTTTTTTAATGAAAATTACGGCCAAAGTTCTCGTCCTTCTATTTTTAATTCGTAACTCACTATCAACAAGTAGCGAGAACATAATTTATTTCATGCCATGTTAAGTAACTACAAAGCTAGAAAATTACTGTAATTAAATTTTTATATCGCATGTGATGTAACTGTAACTAAATATTCCCCCCCCCCCCTTTTACGCTAAGATGTATGTCTACCTATAATATATTTACGCCACTGGAAACTGAGCTCTATTTGAAACTAACATTGTCGACTCCCGCTCCACACCCGTAAAGCAAAGGTATATGCGCGTTGGGGCCCTCTTAAATGCTCGTTATTTTGTTATGTCCTTTCCCTCCCCGAGCATATTAAATTTTTATTCCACAGTATCGCCCTTCTGTCAAACGATTCTACGCATATAGAAAATTCATTAAGGCCACGCCAAATATACCGATATCTAGCCTATGTCTATACAGTTAATACCCCTCGCGCTCGACCACCACAGTCAATACAATACGGCTAGCTCCGCCTCTCTTTCAATTAGCCATCACAAAGTTCCGAAATCCGTCCATAATACTACTGCAGAATTATACACCCGTCCACATCTACTTACGCACACGTATACTTATAAACCAGCACTCACAATCTCATTCAAACCGTACTCACAACATTAAACTAAGGTCCATAATAATTGAATAGTGCTATCCATTAATAAATTTATTCGAATCTAGTTTTTAAACATTTTCCTAAACCTATGTTATGACAATATGCATATAGGTACTACCACATAGAAGTCCAGATTGAACGAGACTAGTAAGATTTATCTTAAGAATACCGTTCCCTAGGTTTCGGATGATTGAGATATACGAGTATGTATTTGTAAATAAGGTTATTAGATCATACACATACCCCTGCCTACCATTCTATAAATGTAATTTTAATTTTGCGTATTAGCCGTAATTTTATGTCTACATATTACTAGTAATGCCTTCCTATATCTAAGCCTAAGTCGTAGAATATATCTTACTATACTAGTACCTAGATAGATGTACTGTACTACCTAACTAAAAAATAAAAACCATTCTTTTACACTAATTTAACATGGTTTTATCCTAAACTTGGCCTACAATTCCCATATATGCTATATTAAAGTATGTGTCTATAACTAAGCTTAAGTAACAAACAACTACAAAATGCCTTCTAAACAAGATTTATATCTTGCTTATTGGTTCCATTCTGTCACACCAGTCACCAACTCAAATCCATTTTAATGACCTCCCATCCGTTGTACGACAACAAAATGTAGGCTTTTACAAGCCTATTTTAGTTCTATATCTTATCCTGGTAACGGCAACACATAATGTAGAAACCCCCCCCCTTATATGAAAATAATAAAATTATAAATTTGAACTCACGTGGAGTATACTGACATACTCGCCAATTTGAATACGTGAAGGCATGTGTAATCCTAACATATTATTGTTGCCTTTATTATTATTAAACATTAATGATATTTTGTAACCGTTATTAATGTTATTATTAAAGGAAGCTATGCAGAGATTTAATATTATTATTTGGCTGTGATCGTCTAATGGCGTAATCGTCTATTTGGACCCCTCGTTGTGACCGATAATAACCCCAGATCCTAAGAGGTATGGATTCAATCAGTCCCAGGTGTGAAAGAACAAAATCAAAACCCTAATTTTACATTATACCTACATTAAAAGCAATGGCCTATAACTAATCCTTAACCGCAGAACCACTAAGTCCTGATTAGCATTAGACCAGAATTTAAATTACTAAATGCGAGTTCCAGATTAAAATATATGCGATTTATTATCCTAACGTAGTCGAAGTACCCTAGCCTAAGTCACCCTATTCACCAGCCTAGCTACCTCCTTACAACTCCGAACATGTCTCGTAATAACACGGTTACCCCTCGAACACGATAGGCCTTGAAGTTATAACGACTATGACCGCATACCCCTTAAGTGAAGTCGTAATCCTATAGTAATGTATGAAATCGCCTTAAAGGAGAACTCTTAAACGGTAAGTAGTCCATCGATACACTAGTTATCTTGCCCTTAAGTAAACTTGTAACCTCATAGTAATGTAGGAAAATCACCTTAAAAGGAAGAACCCTTAGACATATGAAAGTACTAACCACTAATAAACTCACTGGCTTCCCCTTAACTAAAGTTATACACTTATAATATAACGAAATCATTTAAGAGACAGACAGACCTATTTAATAACTAAATAAATTATTAGCAGGTACGCTATTGATCCCTTAATTAACCTATAACCTACACAACTAACCTGTCACCAGTTCTCTAGCTTGCGCTTAAGTGAAGGTCGGAACTAATAACAACATATATAAGGCATTAGGGAGACAAGCGGACCTATTAAGTACATAGATAAATTATTAGCAGACTAGCTATCGATCTCTTAAGCGAAGTTATAAAACTGTAATGTAATATGAAAGGTCACCATACGGATGAACTAACAGATTGAATATATATATAGATAAAACACGAATATACTCGCGGCCTGGCCCTTACGTAAATTACACAACCCTCTTAATAACACTTAAGAATGCACCACAGACTGACCGATAAGTTTAGTAATTGCATAAAGAGTCTGTTGACAACCCGTTAACAACCCCTAAGTGAAATTATAAAGTCGTAATGGTATTCGAGAAGCCACCCCAAAGGCAATCTAAGTATATAAAAAGACTACCACTATCCTTACTAGCTTCTCTTCTAATCTAATCTTATAATAATATATGTAGAATCGCCGTAAGGACAAACTAACAAATTAGAAGTAAATGTAACCCTGAAATACATCTACAGCCTACCCTTTAAATAAAGTTATAACACAGTCCTAACCGTAGGTATCCAGAAATCCCCATACATTCATAATTATTATTTTACCACTGAAACTCACGCCATCTGTGTAATAATCGTGGAATTACTCGGTCGATCGATATCTTAGCTAACTGTCTAATAATGGAGATATTGAGGAGGCCTTATAGAGGGCGCTAAGGGCGGACGATTTAGTATGGAAGTCTATCTAAATCTACCAATCCTAGTTTCCAGGTCGTTTACGGGTAACCCTAACTGGGAATCATCCAGGAAAATTCACATATACAACCATTCCTTAAGGGTTCGTAAGTTGTTCTATTCAGAATTATTGGGCCCGCCACCGAATTATCCCTTCGGCCAATTAAAGACTAACCGGTCAGACTTTCCATACATTTGCCTGTGCGTCGAAGTGCCCAGCTGGCGTCTCGTGGTCACGTGGGTGCGCAGAGTTCACATTTTAGTCTTCTGCGCAGGTACAGAGTCTAATCGTGTTACTCGACCTTTCTTCGACTAATTTACGTTGGTTCGGTTTTGGTTTAGTATCTCGCGACCCGGTCAGTACGAATTTCGTTCTTAGATCTAAAATTGAGTTTATGGTTACAAGCTATGGCGATTATCTACACTAGAATATAAAGTTTATGAAAACAAAACTATAAAATTGAGACAAAACCTAACGCTCGCCTAACTCATACACTAGGTTGTTCCTACTTGATCGCTAAAATGAATATTGAAAATTAATTATGTATAACTTGAATTTGAATAGCCTTAAGGGCCTAGGGTACCGTCTGGCCTTAAGCGGTTGTCAATTGTATCGTACTTATTACCTGACTGACGTCTTGGAACCTTTAACAAGGAAGGTATATAACGACCAACTCCTGACAGACTCGTAGATAGGTTTTATCGGACTAGCTTATCTTGTGACTTCGCCTTCCTGTCGCTTAGTAATTGAGTTAACGAATAAACATTGGTCTTTCGTACCCCGAACCCTAAACTGTTCTTTAGGATAGATAAGTGGTGCTCACCACCAACTCCTACATTTGTAACGCCGCGGAGGTGGCAAACAACCAGGCGGCCATGTATTTATC
The DNA here is from genome assembly GCA_946406115.1 of Apoda limacodes. Classification (NCBI taxonomy): domain Eukaryota; kingdom Metazoa; phylum Arthropoda; class Insecta; order Lepidoptera; family Limacodidae; genus Apoda; species Apoda limacodes. The sequence goes on along the minus strand of OX291546.1, from coordinate 6,176,091 downwards.
CTTACTACTATGACTAACTACGGAACTAAGGGGACCATTTCGTTATTATTTGAATATAACCTACGATCGGTCGATTCGAACCCGAGGCTCCTTAAGTTTAAGTAGCCGCTAGTCCGGAGAAGCTATGCTCGCCCGAAACATATGCCGTGCAAGCTAAGTTCACAAGAAATAATAAAATAGGTGTGCAATTACGCACATGGTTAAGTGGTAAATTGTTCATCAGAGTAATTAAGGCGACAGAACACCTAGTTTGACACACAATAAGTATGTTTAAGGTGGATTGTAAGGAGGACATATTCACACTCAGGACCTGGCACATTAGCCAGATCAAGTAAGGGTTAGCCCCTTTCTGAGTGTTTAGAACTTAACGTTTCGGCTTTCCATACAACAATTCAGAGCCTCATCAGTTAGTAGAGAATTGTGTATGATTATACTAATACGTCTTCAACGGGGTGATTCATGGTGAAGAATAAAACAAATCCTGACCCACTGACGTCACCTCATAGCCTGTTAATAAAGTTTGGTCAATGTTGAAGTTCAGTCATCTTTATCTTAAATGGCTTAGTCAAAACATAAATTAAACAGTATAAAGCAATAAAATAAAGCTTAGATAGTCTAATTAAAAATTAGACTCGCTAGATTAATGTCGCGGCCCTGAAAAACATATGAGGTTTACGTTTATTTATTTTTTACACAGAAAACAAATATTTAAATATGAGCACAATAATACTTAGCTTTCCAAATCTATCCGTCGCAGTAATGGGTGGAGTGGAGGTACTATTTATTTATGGATTCCTTAAGGAGATTGGGTTAAAAATCCCACGTTAAATTTTAGCCACCCATTACCTAAACGGCATCTAACAGTTCAGCTTCCCCACTCGACGCCGGTGAAGGGTGGAACTGGAGCCAACCCAGATCTAGGTTTTATCAGCCCCCTCACACCCTTAGATTCCTGAAGCCTGCAGTTATCCTAGTATGTCTCTAACATCAAGCCCCAATCTTCCCTAATCTTATAACAAGCCAGACCCCGCTTGAGGAACCCCTACTGTGACTGCCCCGTCCTCGCCTACCTCTATCTACCAAGGGTCTGCTCGCTTTGGGGCCACTATACCGCAAAGCAGCACAATATTGTAATTTAAGATTGTTATGATAATAAATAGTGAATATATGGATACCATTAACATAATAACGAATTACATGCAACAAAGTCGTACAACTTTGATGAGCACCTACTAAATCGTGTAGGGTTTCCTTTAATAGGAATTCAAGACAAGGTTCACACAAGGATCACCTACTCAACATATATATGCACAGCAAGGGCCACACAAGGATTACCCTAGCAAGTCCTTTGGGGGGTCCCTTCACATCGACTCAGATCAGTGCGAGTAACCACGGCCCAGGGGCCCGCGTAGGGTTTTATCCAGTGAGGATATCCAAACTCATACACATACACGCTCTAAAGGGAATACACAAGATTTACCCTAGCCTTAACCCTAAGCTTAGCCGATTTCCTATCTAATCAGATCAGGGCTTAATTACGGGGTTTTCCTCCCACAAGGTATCACAAAATTTACAACATCATGTTAAAAGACACCGATCCCGGCAGGAACCTTTTACTCCACTAGATTTCCTACAGAAATCGGCAATCTCTTTTCCTTAGAGAGTACATAGCCAGCAATGTCAACAAATTACCTCTGCATTCTCAATAAGTAAGGGTTTCTTTCTTCTCTATCCCAAATTTACAACTAAAATCCCGGACTAAATCCCAACCAAAAGGTCAAACACTTTCAATTTTCCCCAACCAACCCTTCACTTTATCCAAGGTGGCATCTTACACGGTCCCTTACACAGTCCTTACGCCATCGTATAAAGGAAGTCCCTCACAAAGCCCCATAGTACAAACCCATCAATAATAAGTTGATATTGCTAGCCTCAGTTCTCACAAAAGACACTTACTGAGATTTGATGTAGGCGAAACGTGCACGGCGTCGGTATTAAATTTCTTCAAATCTTTGTGCGTCCTGTCCTTCCCACTTCCTCAGGAACCTTGAACCCAGCCAGCCTCTCGTCACGTCGACAATGGAAAAGGGTGCCGCAACTGACGCCTATCGCTTATAACCGTTCTCCCCTCCCCCCCGATAGACGCGGCCTGAACGCGTGGCGTGTCTAGGGATTGTGGCGCCAGTTAATTTCTTCTTTATTTTACTTCCACGTGTACCCACGTGCTTCGCATTTTAGTGGCCAGTTACTTTATAGTAATAATCGAACAATCATATCGAAATCGTAAACCGATTCTACTAAACTCTTTACCTGCCGAACTAGTTTCTCCGCTTCTTTGTGACTCGATTATACAGCTTCGATTAATTTACACATTGAAGGCTCGTCGTAAGCGGCGCGGAGCCTACTCTACTATCCCTCTCGCACCCTACGATATTTATAACAATTAACTGAAAATAATCGATCGATATTCTCCATATATTTTAACCTCCTGGTTATCTGCTACTTTACGAATCGGTCGTATTTAACGAGTAATTATTTTTCTTTGTGTTGATGATTTTAGGATCCCACTGCGATTTACGCCTTATGGCGTAGATATAAATATATTAATCTAAGACCGGTGAGGACATCCGGGCCACTCACTCACTTAATACTTCATTGGTCTCCTTTCTATCCATTTATTAGGAGTATCCGATCGGTATGAATTACGAAGGTGATTAATCAAATTTATATTTATTATTGATAAATTCTATCTTTAATTCACCTGCTCTCTTAAAACTTAAATTAGCATGTCAACACCGTGTCGTGGGGTCCAGATTATTACAATTCTTTATAAAAGGCTTGGGACCACTACAGGTGTATCTCAAGGTTTTAGGGGTGTGTCCACTCACGCTTTACAAAAACAACCTGGAGACGTGTCGGTTCACGCTTGATATGACTTGACATGTTATACCTACAGAAAATCTTCAATTCAAGTCGGTCGAAGTTTAAAGAGAAAAGCTGATAATAGTGTTAAAGATTTACAACTAGCATTGACGTCATCATGATGTGTCAAATATGTGATTTACAGGTTAAGCAAAGATTCTATGCTCAGCACTTACGATCTAAGAAACACAAATAGAAATGTCTTATTCTTAATCATAATTTACTTTATGTGTCTGTTATATCATTCGTGAAGTATTTATAGCATCAATTGAAGAATCAATACTATTTTATTATTCATGCAGATTTTGATCAGGAAACAAAAGATTTAAAAAATTCTTTTGAATTTTTAAATTTGACTATTAGGAATTGGATAAAAAATGGTGAATTAGAAAATTATTCAGAACCTTTAAGTGATGACATTAAAAATAAAATGTGTAATGACACATAGTGATTTAGAAAAAAAAGAAAATGTAGACCTTAAAAAAAAAACAGTTTTTAGAAATGCATGTTAATAAGTTTAATCCCTTACGGGGATCTTCGTATATTCGTAAAAAAGAACGATCAACAATGTTTTAAGAGGACTATATCCTGCAAATACACATTCCGATAGGGTATCATCATACTTGAGGCATTAAAATAAACTAACGTTTAATAATATTCAGTTCCCAATCAAATTATCTGATATACCCAAGGTAGAAAAACAAAATGACATTAGCATTAATATGTTTGAATTAGAGTTTAACAAAGAAAAAAAAACTTTACAAAATGTTCTAATTAATTACAAATTAACTTATTATTTTTAAACAACGGTTGAAATGGTCATTATTGTATTTATCACGCTTGGTAAATAAACAAATAACAAATTGAAATGACACTATTCATATCTGGGCCGGTTGCCGTAACTATTTTAATCTAAAGTTAATTTAATTAATCACCAGAAACATGAATGTGCTCAAATTTTTACTGAATAACTAGGAATTCATAAAAAAGAAAAATATTGGTTTAATAGGGAAACAAATAATGATGAAATCTATTTTGATAAATTTCAAAGAATATTAAAATTACATTTTATAATATATGCAGACTTTGTAGCTCATTTAAAACCCTCCTATTGTCACCTATTGTGTCCCTGATCCATCGAAGTCATATACGTAAACAATACATGAACATGTAGTTTGTTCTTATGGATAATATATAAAATGTTCATATGATGATAAACTGTCTATATACAGAACATACTCTGAGCCTAATTGTACAAAAATGTTTATGGAAAGCATTAACAAAGATATTAGCAATATACATAGGATAAATTGTTTTCAAAAATGTCCACTTTCTTTAACTAATGAAGAGAAGGAATCTATAAGAAAATCGCAATTATGTTATATTAGGTGATGAAATCACAGTAGACTATGACTGGAATACTAGTAATTTTAGAGGTGTTAGTCACGAATTATTTAGTAGCACAAAGTATCGTGTTCCATTTTTCATTCCTATTCTATTTCACAATCTAAACAATTATGATGCTCATTTTATTGTTCATGCTTTGAATTTTAAAGATTGAGAAATAAAAAACTGGTTGCCTGTAAAGTCGGTATACGGGCGAAAGTTTTACGTGACAATGATTTTATGTCTGTCTCTCTCGCTCTTAGGCGGGCGCGTGCCTCTCACTCGCTCTCATTGTGAGCGCATAACGTGAGCGGAGCGTAACGCAGTTTCTTGAAGTGTCACCCGGCAAACCAATTTATAAGACGTTGTCACGTCAAAAAATAATTCCGCAAAATAAGTAAAAATATAATTCATTCTCATGTAAACCTAATATGTCGTATAGTTCATTTGCGGTTTTTAGATTATTTTTAATTTATGATCTACTAGAGTTTAGATATATAGAATATTATATAAAGACCAATTTGCAGAATTTAGAAATCAATTACAAACGAATTTTAATAAACTTATTAGGAAAGGTGTTTTTCTTCATGAATTTGTTAATTCTTATGAGTCCTTAAAAATTACATCTCTTCCAAATCAAGACGCTTTCTTTAACTCTTTAATACCAGTGTATCAAATTATAATTATAAACATGCTCAAAACGATGTCAGCCCAATTTAAATGTAAAAATATGTTGGAATATTCCAATCTATATTTAAGAACTTATGTAATGCTACTCACTGATATTTCTGATAACTTTAGAATTTTTATATCTAATGTGATATAATTGTAATTATTTATTTTCTTCTTTTTACACTAAGCTGTACACCTATCTATAATATATTTTTGCCACGGAAAATGAGCTCTATTTTAAAATTAACCTGTAACCTTAAGTACCCTGAACATTTACATGATCTTAATTCAGATTTACCTTAATGCTCTGAAAAACATTGTAAACGATTACAGTAAAGATAAGAAATTAGTATCAAAGTTTTATAATAAAACTAAAATATAATTTACTATAGAAATCTCAAACAATGTTTACAACTTACTATGAAGTTAATTAGGGTTCATAGAGTTTTACAGTTTAAGCATAGTCCTTAGTTGAAATATATATAGATTTAAATACACAAGTAAGAACTACAGCTAAAAGTGACTGAAAAAGATTTTTATAAATAATACATTCTTTGGTAAGTCTGTAGACTCTCGAAATACTTCACCATTGTAATACGCAAGTTTCGTTTTATTAAAGTTTAATTATAAAGTAACCATAAATGTTATCATTAGGATAGTCTGAAGTATCGAAAAAAAAATCTAAGTCAGATTTTACATCATTATAAAAATTATCTGTAAATACATATTAAACGAAGCTACCCGTATCAGGGTATTATAACTTGACACTATTATCTTATTTTTTTGTGCATGGTATAATAATGAAAGTTATACATCAAAATTTTTATATTTCCAATATACAAAATCGTAACAAGTATTTCGAGAGTCCTACAGAATTCTCAAAAATTAATAAAACTTGTTGTAGACTTATAATTGCTTGAAGTAATTGCCGAATCTAAAGATTTCAAAAAAGTGAGACAAAAAAAAGAGATTTATTTGGAGAACTAAATAATAACAATTATATCACATTAGATATAAAAATTCTAAAGTTATCAGAAATATCAGTGAGTAGCATTACATAAGTTCTTAAATATAGATTGGAATATTCCAACATATTTTTACATTTAAATTGGGCTGACATCGTTTTGAGCATGTTTATAATTATAATTTGATACACTGGTATTAAAGAGTTAAAGAAAGCGTCTTGATTTGGAAGAGATGTAATTTTTAAGGACTCATAAGAATTAACAAATTCATGAAGAAAAACACCTTTCCTAATAAGTTTATTAAAATTCGTTTGTAATTGATTTCTAAATTCTGCAAATTGGTCTTTATATAATATTCTATATATCTAAACTCTAGTAGATCATAAATTAAAAATAATCTAAAAACCGCAAATGAACTATACGACATATTAGGTTTACATGAGAATGAATTATATTTTTACTTATTTTGCGGAATTATTTTTATTTCTCAATCTTTAAAATTCAAAGCATGAACAATAAAATGAGCATCATAATTGTTTAGATTGTGAAATAGAATAGGAATGAAAAATGGAACACGATACTTTGTGCTACTAAATAATTCGTGACTAACACCTCTAAAATTACTAGTATTCCAGTCATAGTCTACTGTGATTTCATCACCTAATATAACATAATTGCGATTTTCTTATAGATTCCTTCTCTTCATTAGTTAAAGAAAGTGGACATTTTTGAAAACAATTTATCCTATGTATATTGCTAATATCTTTGTTAATGCTTTCCATAAACATTTTTGTACAATTAGGCTCAGAGTATGTTCTGTATATAGACAGTTTATCATCATATGAACATTTTATATATTATCCATAAGAACAAACTACATGTTCATGTATTGTTTACGTATATGACTTCGATGGATCAGGGACACAATAGGTGACAATAGGAGGGTTTTAAATGAGCTACAAAGTCTGCATATATTATAAAATGTAATTTTAATATTCTTTGAAATTTATCAAAATAGATTTCATCATTATTTGTTTCCCTATTAAACCAATATTTTTCTTTTTTATGAATTCCTAGTTATTCAGTAAAAATTTGAGCACATTCATGTTTCTGGTGATTAATTAAATTAACTTTAGATTAAAATAGTTACGGCAACCGGCCCAGATATGAATAGTGTCATTTCAATTTGTTATTTGTTTATTTACCAAGCGTGATAAATACAATAATGACCATTTCAACCGTTGTTTAAAAATAATAAGTTAATTTGTAATTAATTAGAACATTTTGTAAAGTTTTTTTTTCTTTGTTAAACTCTAATTCAAACATATTAATGCTAATGTCATTTTGTTTTTCTACCTTGGGTATATCAGATAATTTGATTGGGAACTGAATATTATTAAACGTTAGTTTATTTTAATGCCTCAAGTATGATGATACCCTATCGGAATGTGTATTTGCAGGATATAGTCCTCTTAAAACATTGTTGATCGTTCTTTTTTACGAATATACGAAGATCCCCGTAAGGGATTAAACTTATTAACATGCATTTCTAAAAACTGTTTTTTTTTTAAGGTCTACATTTTCTTTTTTTTCTAAATCACTATGTGTCATTACACATTTTATTTTTAATGTCATCACTTAAAGGTTCTGAATAATTTTCTAATTCACCATTTTTTATCCAATTCCTAATAGTCAAATTTAAAAACTCAAAAGAATTTTTTAAATCTTTTGTTTCCTGATCAAAATCTGCATGAATAATAAAATAGTATTGATTCTTCAATTGATGCTATAAATACTTCACGAATGATATAACAGACACATAAAGTAAATTATGATTAAGAATAAGACATTTCTATTTGTGTTTCTTAGATCGTAAGTGCTGAGCATAGAATCTTTGCTTAACCTGTAAATCACATATTTGACACATCATGATGACGTCAATGCTAGTTGTAAATCTTTAACACTATTATCAGCTTTTCTCTTTAAACTTCGACCGACTTGAATTGAAGATTTTCTGTAGGTATAACATGTCAAGTCATATCAAGCGTGAACCGACACGTCTCCAGGTTGTTTTTGTAAAGCGTGAGTGGACACACCCCTAAAACCTTGAGATACACCCTCGGGGGACTAGTTTTTGGAATGTCACCACCAACATCATTGTAATTAAATAGGAATAACTTTATTATGAACGGGGAAAAACATGATAACCCATTACGATAATGATGTAATTACATAACAAAACTAGAGACAAGTTATACACAGGAGCCACTGTGACGTCACGCAGTAGTTTTGGTCAAGCGTGAGTCGACATAGCCCCAGACACAGGGGTTGGTTGCGTGAGTCGACATAGCCCCAGACACAGGGGTGGTTTTGAGAGTGGTCAAGCGCGAGTCGCCACACCCCAGACACAGGGGTGGTTTTGAGAGTGGTCAAGCGCGAGTCGTGCGGGGCAGAAAAGTTTTTAGGTGAGGGGTTGGGGTTGGAGGGTAGTGCGCCAGAACCAACGATGTTTTGAGAGTGGTCAAGCGCGAGTCGCCACACCCCAGACACAGGGGTGGTTTTGAGAGTGGTCAAGCGCGAGTCGTGCGGGGGCAGAAAAGTTTTTAGGCGAGGGGTTGGGGTTGGAGGGTAGTGAGCCAGAACCAACGATGTTTTGAGAGTGGTCAAGCGCGAGTCGCCACACCCCAGACACAGGGGTGGTTTTGAGAGTGGTCAAGCGCGAGTCGTGCGGGGGCAGAAAAGTTTTTAGGCGAGGGATTGGGGTTGGAGGGTAGTGAGCCAGAACCAACGATGTTTTGAGAGTGGTCAAGCGCGAGTCGTACAAAGCAGAAAAATTGGTGAGCTTTTTAGGTTGGGGGGAAGTGCGCCAGAACCAACGAATCCCCTCTACTCCCATCCGTATTCATCAAGTTATCAAGTAATAGTTTGTAACTTGTTTGTAAGACATGTATTTTCTTCGGTGCTCATTTAATTTAACAGCAATATTCTTATATCCTTTTTGCCACATTGTGAGAAATATCAGTAAAATATTGTTTACTATTATATCTCGAAACTCATACTCAATGATCGAATTGAAAATGCTGTTATTTAAGTAAGCAAAATTAAATGCAATCCTTGACAATATATATAATATGTGAACAAATTGCTTATTATTTTTAAAATCACTAATATTATTTTCTATTTTTTTAATCTATGAAAAAAAATGAATCACTATTTCCCTTGGTCACGCCATCACGCGTGAACGGCAAGACCGATTTCGCTAGTTCGTTTTCTGTTGTGTTTGTTAGTGTTAGGGCAAGGTTTTTATAAAAGAAAAAACGGTCAAGTGCGAGTCGGACTCGCGCACTAAGGGTAAACCGATTATAATAAAATTTTGTTAAGTTGTTATGCACACGCCGGGGAAGGTTTCTGAGAAAGAAAAAAGGGTCAAGTGCGAGTCAGACAGGGTCAAATGCGAGTCGGACTCGCGCTTTTAGGGTGAACTGATTGTAATGAAATTTTGGTTAGTTGTTATGCAATACCCTTTCACAATAGGTTGGTGCGCCAGTTGATTTAAAAAAGTGAAACAACGTTCGCGAGGTCAGCTAGTAAATTATGAAATCATTTTCTTTTGTGATGAGACATAAAAGAACACTGCGCATATATGGAATGCATATAGAAATGAAATATACTGTAGAGAACGTATTCTGTAAAAAGGTCATAAGAAAAGCAGCTACACACACGGACATAGGTACAATATAATTTGACCATTTTGAGATGCTTTATTATTTGTTTTTAATAAATCAGTATAGAATCCAAATATTTACTGCCATAACTTTAATTGGTGATATTTGTTTAAACTAATTTTGGGACCAGAGAATCCATCTTATTTTTAAAAATAATACTTTACGCGCACTATGCAATATTCACAATAAACACAGATGCTTTCGGATTAATTGATATCTAATTTTAGTACTGAAATATACTTTGTTTTTTGTTATCATTGGTATGTCATCCGTTGGATTCAAATATTACAGCACACACGAGTAATCGAAATGCAATTTTCATAACCGATTATTTTCTGTAATTTTACAGCGCAGTTGATGTGCTACTTACAAAAAGTGAAATCGATAAATTTATGCACAAGTTTTATTCAGAGGTATAAATAAGTCTTTGGAAATAAGTCTTAAAATAAATTTCAATTTAAGACTTATTGTAGTATAAGTAAGACTAAGTAGATAAGAAACAATAATAACTACATTGGAGCTAATAAATATTTTTTTAAATTGAGGTTTACTAAACTCTTCCAAATGGGCTTCCATGAAACAGGGCTCTTTGTGAGGCCCATACTATAAAATATTATTAACACATTTTAAATGAAGCTTATTGTTAAGGACTCTACTAGCCGACGGTGACGTGACCTTAGGTATAGCATACCTTCTGTAAAAATTCCTATTTTACACTCATGGTATATCAATTAATTAAACACTGTGGTCATATTGGGTCATACCTAAACTACAACTACAATTTTTTTATTAGACACGTAAAAAATGTTTACCTACTGAACATCACTGGAACGAAAATTAAAAAAACGTTTGGCTGACAATATATCGAAGTTAAAAAAGATATAAATAACTTTTATAATTAAACAACAAACTTTCAAAAAACCGGCCAAGTGCAAGTTGGCACCGTCGCGCACCGAGGGTTCCGTACCTACCACCATTTATGAAATCTTCAAACACAAACAAAAATATTTTTTTATTTGAGTTGATTGAATGAAAGTTAAATTTCGGTTAACGATTTATGACGTATTAAAAAAAACTATTTAATTAATCTCGTTCAAACCAAATTTCGGTGGAAGTTTGCATGGTAATGTACATCAAATTTTTCATTCTCTTATTTTGGAAGTTACAGGGGGGGGGGACACATTTTACCACTTTGGAAGTGTCTCTCTCGCATACTATTCAGTTTAGAAAAAATGATTTGAGAAACTTCGATATCATTTTTGAAGACCTATCCATAGATACCCCACACGTATGGGTTTGATGAAAAAAAAACTTTTGAGTTTCAGTTCTAAGTATGGGAAACCCCAAAAATTGATTGTTTTTTTTTCTATTTGTGTGTGAAAATCTTAATGCGGTTCACAGAATACATCTACTGACCAAGTTTCAACAGTATAGTTCTTATAGTTTCGGAAAAAAGTGGCTGTGACATACGGACGGACAGACAGACAGACATAAAGAATCTATAAGGGTTCCGTTTTTTGCCATTTGGCTACGGAGCCCTAAAAACGCTAAATTTACCTTTTCTAGAGGCATGTAAGAAACATGCCTCTAAGGAGGCCCATCTAGCGTTAGCAAGGCCAAAATTTACTTAGAGGACAATAATGGACAAAAAATGAATGTGTATAAAAAACAATTTTATTTAAATTTTACATCAATTAAATACCTTGATCATCATAAAAGCAATTTGGCGGTACAAATTTAAAACCATAAATGAAAAATTCCTTGATGTTTCCAGGAAGTCCCTTGTGCCTTGTGCAAGGCCAAACATACATTTTTGAGCGGCCTTCAAACAGATATTGGCTTTCCTAGCAACACTACCGGTTTTCTCACTAAAATGGATCAAAAGTTATGAATTTCTTAAATGCCTTGAATTGCAAAGCCAAATTATTATATTACAATGCATAATGAAAATCTAAAATATAATACTAGTATTATTAACCAAAAACTTAGGTTTTACCGTGCATGGGTATTAGAATTACAACGCACACAGTCCTACTCAGCAAAAGCACACTCAAAAATATATTTTTTAATTTCACTTGTGCGTTATAAAACCATTTCCACTATATTTTGGAAACGATTCATACTAACAAACTAACATGGCATTATATATTATGTGCTCAAAACATGAAGTACTATACAAGAATGAAACAGGTTATAGGAATGCCTACCAAAGATATAAGTAGAAGTACGAAAACATAGTTAAAAGCCAATAAACTAAACTGCGCCCAATGTAAACTCCTACACACTTTGACATCAAAACGTATAAATTATTTACATCCTAATGACTGTAAATGGTTCATGCAAGATGATACAGGTGAAATGAAAATTTAATTTTAACCCGTCGAAGCGCAAACTTGGAGCATAATTTACATACATATTAAACTTTGTCGTAAGCTGCGCTGGTCTCCCTCCCGGCGCACTGTAAGGTGTAATTCATCGCAGCTGTCGTGTTGTGTCATGGTCGTATCTACCTGAAGACAAATGCTATACATTTTTATAGTTCAGTACCGTTAGTAATGTTTGTCAAGATCAGCTACAGGCCATTTTAAGTATTTTATTTATATTACATTGATTGTCAAGTAGGCAAGAAAGGCTACTTTTGAATGTCAATTACACAACAACAAATAAAACAATTGATATTAAATAAAAAATAATAACTTTAATTATAACAAATTAAATAAAAATACTTCAACACTTAAATTCATAAATTAACAATAAAACAAATAGGTAAAAATAAAACAATTCATAAATTAACATAATAAATAAAATTCAAAAATATATATGTGCAATTCCGGTTTTTCTTTCCAAACATACTTGTCCTCTAAGTATTCTACAACTGTGTAGTAGGATTTTGTAATTAAAACATGTTTTATTATTTTGCTTGAATTTGCTAAGTTAGATCAGTGATTTTCTTAGAAATGTTCTTATAAAAAATTATGCTATTTCCGATAAATGCCTTTCTATGTGTCTTATGTAATCTGAAAACAGGCATCACTAATTTATCTCTATTTCTTGTATTCAGGCCGTAGATCTCCCCTCGTAATGTAACCAAATTTAAATTTTCTTGTACATACATTATATTGGCATATATTTTCAGAGATGGCTTGGTCATAACTTAACTTTTTTTAAATATTCTCTTAGAGACTTACGCGCTTTCATCTGATACATAAAAGGTATTGCTCTTTTTTAATATTTAATATTTTTTAATACCACTTAGGTGCAAAGAAGCTTACGATCCGCCTGATGGTAAGCGGTCACCGTAGCTATGGACGCTTGCAACACCTGGGGTATTTTTATTCTGCAAAATAAAGATTGAATGCCAATCAGCGGCTGCACCCCAAGTGTAGCCGTTAATACATACAATCTTGACAAGTTTTTAGTCTTTGTATTTCCATTGTATGGGGAAATTCAACAAACATCTAAGATGTATTCATAATACCGAAGAAATGCATTAAAGCGTTTTGTCATGTTGAACCTCTGGAATCCTGCAAGCTATTGTTTAAAAAATATTAAATCCTGACATTGCCAAGCTTGTATATTTATGAAATAGCTTGTTTTGGTAAAAAAACAACATATGTTTAGAAAACTTGGTGATAACGATATATTTTTTCGAAGGTATCCCAATAGATTGCATCACACACCGGGCACACGCTGCTTTATTTAGCAAAAACTGTTATTTTATTGCTATTAGAGTTTTTAATAAAGTACCTGACACCTTTAGAGAAATGTCATTTAATTTTTTTTTTTAAATTGTACTCATGGCTAGTTGAAAAATGTTATTATCATGTTAGTTATATTGTAAAGTGACATTAATTAATTAATGACATGAAATATAACAATTTGATACAATATTTACTATAATGGTAATATTTTTTTTTTTACATTGGCTTATTCAATTTTAAATGTAATTCATTATTACTACTTAAAGTTTGACATTGTTATTTTAAATTAATGAGTTTTTTGAATTGGTTTCAATGACTTAGTTAAAACTTTTATTATTCAAATATTATATTATTTAACACCTACTATAATATACCACCATAATCTTAAGCAAATAAAGACTAAATAAATCTAAATGCTCGTATAAATCGCGCCACGTAAGTTGAACCTGCGCAGTAACACATTTTTGGTTCGTTAGTACATTTCTCCGTACTGTACCTGCGCAGACGGCCGCCATTTTAGTTCAACTTACGTGTCGCGAATTATACTTACTGAGTGCTGGATCGAGAATATTCCTCTCCTACTAGCGTACACGGATTAGGCATGTTTTACACATGCCTAATGAAAACGATGGTGTAGTAGGTTATGTGAGAAATGGTATTGATGCAAAATGTACTGAACCCGTAATATTGGATGGAAATTGTTTAGTTCTTATCTTAACGTCTGACTTAACCATTATTTGCACATACAGGCCACCATGCTTTCACAGCCCTACGCGCTATTTTAATTCATTTAATAACGTTTTGCAAAATATTAAAGCAATAAATATAATTTACACGGAAGGAATCAATATCGATATTCTACATGAATATATAATAATAATATATAATATGCTTATGAATACCTCACCTACCTACCTAATAGCACACCATGGCCTTAAACAGGAAATTTATTTACCCACAATATATACATATAATAAAATGGTAGAAGAGTCAAAACTGTACATTGAATATTTTTTTAAAAGAATACTTGGGGTGTAATCTACAATCGATACCGAAGCCAAAAATATAGTTTTTAGAATTTTTGTCTATTTGTCTGTATGTATGTTCGGGATAAACTCAAAAAGTACTGCATGGATTTACTTCAAATTTAGCACAAATATTATTACGAAGTCAGGTCAACATATAGGCTACATATTATCACGCTATCACCTATGGGGAACGAGCAGTGAAATTTTATGTCTTCAAAAAATTCTGTAATAACTACGCATATTTGACTTGCTTCTTAATTATTAATTATTCTACTCACACATTGCCATTTATTTCATGTTAAAAAATCGTGTAAAGTCTTAACTTAGATGTGTTATAATTTTTCACCATATAAAAATGTTTCCTATTTGCTAACTAGATGGCGTTGGCGTCGAATTAGATCGCGCTATGGTTTCGTTCACAAAAAGTCATGTTATGAGTACAGATGTTGCCGCCTTCAGTTCAAGCGCGTACAGTTCCTCGTGAGTGTTTGCTTCGCGATGACCACCAATAAGTCGCAGGGGCAGAAATTGAGGGCAACGGGTGTCGACCTCAGGACGAGCTGCTTCTCTCACGGGCAGCTGTACGTCGCTTGCTTAGATCGCGCTATGATTTCGTTCACGCAGACGATGTCGCGGGCAGCAGCTAGTAATAAATAAATATGTAGATCACTTTATGGTCAAGTGCTTCAGCGAATAGCAAACAGCTGTCTTTGATCAATTAACAGATCATGCTTATATTTTATTATTTATTGATAATTGAAAATAACTATTTATTGATGATTTGTACAATTAAAGGGATGTTCATCAAGTAGCTGAGATGCTTACAACTTAACTTTACAAAATTATTGGTGAAAATACTAAAATTTATAAAGTATCAGAGGGCAAAAACCACTTTATTGAGGTTATAAAAATGTTACGAAAACGGGAGAAACTACAAATGATCTTAAAAAAAAACACCAAACTGTTTGGTGTAGAAGCTTAAAAAAACTTATAACTCTTATAGGAACGAATGCAACAAAAAATCAAAACACTAAGGTCAGAATTTAAAAAATCTCAGCTAGAGAAATACACAAGCAACACTAAAGACACCTGGAATATTTTAAAAAAAGGCCTGTGATCTTAAATCATCATCTGGTTTATTGAATATATATGAATCACCAAAATGCTGGTAATGAAGTCAACAAATATTTTACTGAAGTAGGTTCTTACTACAAACAGCTTAGTATTATGCATAGGATTAATGTAAATAAACACGAGTTGATCAAAAGAGTCAAAACTAATGCCTCACCTCTCGGCACAATGTGTTTCTTTCTGACTGATACCTTACAGATTTTATATTAGAGACTATATGTAACTGAAAGACTGACAGTGCTCCTGGCTTTGATAATAAATATATTAGCTAAGACAGTAATAAACCGACGACCTTAAAAAGGTGGCTGGTGGTGGATGGATGCGGAAGGCAGAGAACCGGGAGAAATGGCGCGCTATAGAGAAGGCTTAAGGCCAGCAGTGGACCAATATAAGCGCATATGATGAAAACAGTAAAGCAGCTTTCTTCCTATCTCGTAGACCCAATTACTCACATGTGTAACTTATCATTACAGACTGGCGTTTTTTCCAGTATACTTAAAAAATATATTATCTGTCAAATTCATAAAAGCGGTGAAAAAAAACCCTAGTTACTATAGGCCAATTTCTTTTCTGACAACATTTTCAAAATTATTAGAGAAATAAGTGCACAAAAGACTTGACAACTACATTGACAGAAATAATTTTTGGAGCAATAGCCAATCCGGTTTTTGCACAGGTAGGTCAACAGAAGACGCCATTTTGCGATTAACATCCCTTGTTACCCCTGTGTCAATGACAAGCAAATGCAAAACACGCCTTAAAAATTTGCACAAGTGTTGAAACAATGGTCGCTTCCAGATTTTTTATTGCATTAAATACAAGAAATGAAAATCATTCAGTAAGGTAATGCACTAGACAGAAGCAAGTTTTATAACATATATTTTTTTCAAACCTTTAGATGCCATAGTTTAGCCACAAAATTTGCGCAAAAACGGCGTATTTTCGCGGTCTAGCCTATATCGCAGTCTTAAGTTACATGCTCTTAGAATCAGATTTACTTACAGGCAATTTAAGATTTTAAGTAAATTATAAGTATGTAGTTTACCAATGATAGATATATTTTGTGTTATTATATCTGATAATTTAAAATATCCTTTTATTTTAATGGCACGATTTCTTTATATTGTACTAGCTTTTGCTAGCGGCTCCGCCGGCCCCTTAATTTAGTTATCGGCGTGGGATTCTTGCTCTAAAAAAGTTTCTTACAGCAAGTTATGATTCGTCCGAGGAATTCGGTTATTGTTACTCTCCCGGGGGTACCCTTTGTCCTTCTTCGTATCTTCAACCATCTATTTGCAAAATTTTAGTTCAATTGGATGCGCCATTGCGGCGGGGTTGAGTAACAAACGTTATAGTTATTCCCGCGGGAACTTTTGGTTTTTCTGGAGTTAAATATAGCCTATGTCCTATTCCAGGGCTAAAGCTATATGAGTGCCAAGTTTCGTCCCGATCCATTCATTGGTTGAAGCGTGATTCAGTAACAAACAACCAAACATCCAACCTTTGGCATTTATAATATAAATAGGATAGCTCTTTATTAATGAATTTTGCCAGCGGCTTCACCCAAACTTTCACGCCCTAAATTTCGTTATCGGTGTAGGATTCTTACGTCAACTACTTAATTATACTAATGAAGTTTGCTATGGCAAGCTATAGTTCGTTTAAGCTCGTTTATAGTAATTCCCGCGGAAACTTTTAAATTTTTCGGGATGAAAACTATTTTTTGTCCTTTCCCGGGACTCAAACTATCTCCAAACCAAATTTAATCTACATTGGTTTTGCGGTTAAGGCGTAAAAAGGTAAGAGACAAACAGACTTTCGCATTTATAATATTAGTAGGGAAGTATGGATTTAATAATGTCAAATACGTCATGCAGCATTAAGAACATTGTCTGTCTGGTACTTATTACAGGACAAAAATTATTTCTATAATATATTTTAATATGATTCTATACACGTCATGGCTTTTCTTCATTGCCACAATGCGTTTTGGTCGTACAGCATGATAACCAAGACAGAAATTTCGCTTTGTAGTCTTTCTGTGATAGCCACAACCAATTTTTTTTAAATAATTACAAGTGGCCAGTGTCTTATGCATACAACATTTTTTTCGCAAAACATTTTTGTGTCATACAAACAAGAGTAAGGTTGTTACTGGTATTTTAAAGTCTTACCTTGGCTAACTACTGTTTAACATACAAAAAAACGTAAAATAAGGCTAATATTTAAAGAATAAGTTGATTTGTCTATTACCTTTTAGTATAGGAGAAAAAGAATAAACGTCCTTTAAAGTTTGAACTTCTAGATAAATCTATTGGATTTTTTTTCTGAATGACTAATACATTATAACGTGCGGACTGAAGGTCCGTGCGTTCGCTGACAAACCCGGCCTTTGGCGTTGTGTGAGGCTAATGATAGGGGAGGTCAACGAGACTAGTCTCGCTATCTAGATAGCGAGATCGTCGTTAGGGGCCGTTAGTTCGTGCCGAGGCCGCCTAACAATGGTTTTTCGACCATGCCGAGCTCGGTCGGTGGGATGATAGTTTGTAGATTGCACAATTAATCGGTTCGGGTGAGTATTGGATAAGTTTCTATTTTTATATTCAGTGATGATTCTAGACTGATTATTTTAAGTGTTTCAAATAAATATATTTAAATATTCACGTTGCATTGATGCTTATCTTTAACTCAAATCTCTTGGTTCATTTAACCCTTGCCAGGGATCAGTTGTGCCACTTTCTCCCGATCAGGTTGAACGCGAATAACTTTTAAACTACACAACTCACAAACATTTTCATATGTTTATTATATACCTATGTTACCTAGGCGAAACAGATTACATTTTTTTATGATTAACTGCCATAATCTTTTTACAATCCACTCCAAAACTAAAAACGGTTCAACTGTCCCTGGTTATAGGGAGCTATTACATATTTTTAACCGTCCTATTTTTTATTTGTAAAATACAAATGGGTAAACTGATTTTCGAGTTACAGTTTTATAGTTTACTCGACTAAGATAATATATATGTATATTTCGAAAAAATCGGCCAAGTGCTAGTCGGACTCGCGAACGAAGGGTTCTGTACCATTATCTATAAAAACGGCAAAATAATCACGTTTGGTGTATCGGAGCCCCCTTTAATATTTATTTTATTCTGTTTTTAGTATTTGTAAAAATACATCTTCTGTGAAAATTTCAACTGTCTAATTATCACGGTTCTTGAGATACAGTCTGGTAACAGACGGCCGGAACCCTATTAGGGTTCCGCTAATTACCCTTTGGGTACGGAACTCTAAAAAACCACTGGAAGAACACACTGATTCCTGAGATACAGTTTTTTTGAACTCGTTTGGGATACAGAGACTTCACAATTATCTTATGTATGAATCAGATCTTGTCAGTACATAAATAAATAAATGAATGATGGGCTGTGTTCTGAGTTGCTCGAACTGATACCCACGTCTACTTTCTACCATCGGACCGCTCGCCATCGGCAGTGAATTCATCCTGACATCTTACTACATAAATGGTAACGCACAGTGTGGTTTCAGAGGAACTTCCTCTCGTCAACACATATCTTACGTAATAGGGATGCCAAGACCTTCTCTAGGCACTACAGTATGGGGTTCTTTAAGAAGGAAGTGATTAGATTTTTAAAGAGTTGCCAACTCATGCCCAAGTGAACGCTTAACAACAGGCGAGCCGTAAGTTTCTTTGCGAACTCATTGGTGTAAAAAAACTTAAATGAATGATAAACAACTACTGAAGACTTGGCAGCATGGTCTAAGACCATAGCCTGTCCTTAGTTTCGAATGTAAAGAAAAAAGTATGTTTACATCTTTATCTCTATTTACATAATTTTAAATATTATACATACTGGTAATTATTTCTGTGAGTGTCTATATGCTTCTTATCAGCAGCAGCTGCAATGTTGCTATCTTTCTTATATATACGACTTGACTAATCTGTAATTTCATATCTTTTAGGTTAAGTTTGCGTTTAGAATTGTGTTTGTTGTACTTTTAATAATGTTTAGGACCAGTTCTGTGCTGACGACAGCTGTGAAAGGACATAGTGAACTTCTGAATCACCATATTAACCGACAAATAAAAAGAATTATCAGTACCTCGTCAGCTATGGCTAACAAATTTAAATTACCATCACGCTATGGTACTGGAGAAAAAAGCGTATGGTAAGTCATTCTCATTTCGTGGTAACTTAAATCGAGTCAAATTTCTAAATTTTAACTAAGTGATGTTTAATTATGGAAATAATTCCTCTTAATATTTGTGACCTGCCTAATTTCTTAATTTTTTTGTCTTTTTATGATATGATCACGCTATGTATATGATCACCTATACGATACGATAAGATAAAATCTGATTTGCAATGCAAATAACATTGTAACTGCCATCAAATTTAGCTATGTTGGCACAATCTCTTTAACAAGAATAATTATAACAATTCAAAATTTATTAAAATTTGATAGATAAATGCAAAATTATAGGTAGGTAACAAGAAGTGAGGGCAATGCTCTGGCAGTGGGGCAAATAAGGACTTAGGCAAGCAACTACCAAGGTGTTTAGAGAAGGAAAATATTGACAAAAAACTAACTAGCAAGTATAATATAAAAATTGACAATGTGATAAGCGTTGTTAACATTAAATAATAGTATCACTGTATGTTTTTTCACTGTTGGTCCCACAATAAATATATATTTTTTACCACTTTTAATAAGAAAGACCTTCTTAATTAATCTCGAAATCAAAGACAAACAATTATAGCTTTCTTTCAGGTAGCTTTGAAACATTTTAATTTGAAACAAATAATATTGGTTTTTTGAAATGAATGGTTTGCATTATTTGTTCTAATATTTTATTTAATGAATGGCAATCAGAATGGAGGATAAGTACAAAAAACTATAACAACACCATGTTAATTAATACATATAACACACTGACACAATGTTAAAAAACATGTGTTTTTCACTGCAATGAAAATAGAAATCAGGCATTAAATTTCAAGTGACCGGCCCCAACATTTTCAACCCCAACAAAAAGTAATTTTTAATTAATTAAAATTAAAAAATTGGTTTTTTTTATTTTTTAAAAAGGCATGATTTTATTAACTGTGGTGTAAGTGTTACTACTCTTCCTTTGTGGTGTGTGGGGTTGTGGGGGGAACATTAAGGTCAAAGATGCCACTCATCTCTAGTTTAAGGTTTTTTTTTTGTGGTTTGATATGACAATATTGAAGTTGAGCACCTTACTTTAAAGTTTATTAGTTTTAAGATTTCAACAACTTTACTTAGAGCACTATCAACCATTGAAACTGAACAAATGCACAAAACAAACACTATGTGCGCTCTAAGCTCTTTAGTGTACTACATCTACTGAGATCAAAGTTGTCAAAAGGTAGTTTTTTTTATAGGGTGGAGTACATAGAACTGGCTGCTCAATATAAACCACCTGTAAACCTAGGCCAAGGCTTTCCGGATTACCATGCTCCTTCATATGTCACCAAGGCTTTGGCTGACATTACCACAGGAGAAGATCCATTGCTCAATCAGTACACTAGAGGGTTTGTAAGTGTTATCATTATATACTGTATAGTATTCTTTGACAGGAATGATCTCTGACAAATTGTTGGAAGCTGTAGGATACAATAAATTGATTGCAGATTAATAGTTAAAGTAACTATAATTGTAAAACTGTTTTATTGCTATAAAAATTTTGTTACTTTATTCATATATATTGCAGAATAGTTTTTGCCCAATCCTCATTTACCTTTTAGAGTTCGTCTGGAACTAGCAATGGGGGTATTGGGTAATGGGTGATTCCAAGTATTTTATATTGCCGTTTATTACTTTGAAGCTGGTAATTTATGATGTACGGAACATACATAACCCATCTTAGTCCAGATACAAGCATCAGAAGCAGTTTTGTGGCCATAGGCTCATCCCCTGGCATGCAGGACTAAAGTGGTAAGTTAAACAAGGCTGTCCCCACATTATGATGTGGGTGTATATTCTGCCACTGGTTACCCCCTTCTGGGGATAGAAACTATGAAGATTATATAACATAAATAGAGCCTAAATGTACTGGTTTACTTGTTCTTATTAGGTAGAGTAGTAGTTAGGTATCTTCTTTTAATTTTATTAGAAGACATTTTTTGATGTGTGTGTGTCAAAATAAATATGTTGACCTAATGATGGTAAATCAGGGTCTGTTAGGTAGTTTAGCAGTGACATCAACCTCAATTATACAAAATATAGGTTTTTAATTGGACTTTGACATTTACTTAGTTAGTAATATGGGCTTTCTGATTATGTCCTAAACAGAAAAACATTGATGATATACATTATCCTTATTGGTGTAGTAGCTATGTAAAAGAGGACAATATTTTGAATGGTTAGTTAACACTTGTATACTTACCTACATAGATAACGTTTTATTAGATCACTCTCAACACCCCTGGAATATACTCTTTGGTTCTCGACATTTGCGTTAGTTTGCACTAACTGTAGTCAATACACGACCACAGCCACAGAATAAGAAATATTCCTGACTTACAGAAGAATCACTCTTACAAAACGTAATAACGGTGCGGCCGACGGTCCGTGTGCCAAGCGCACAGTGAACTAGGCCCGCCACAACCTGAATGAAACATCAGGAATCATAAAGTAAAAGTTAAATTACAATACTCGAAAGATAATAAAACAATGCGTTAAAAGCGCGATTGTCTTAAACATTTTAATAGTATAAATACTAGTTTTTTTTAAAATTTCAGGGTCATCGAAAACTTGTAGAGAATCTATCAAAAATATACTCTCCGTTAGTGGGTAGAGAAATAGAACCGTACAATGAAATTTTAGTTGGTACTGGTGCTTATGAAGCTTTATATTCTGCCATACTAGGTAAGCAGCTACAATGTAGCCATACTAAATCTAACTTAACTTAATTTCCTAAGTTTAGGTTACATAAAACTAATAAAGAAAAATTTACCTCACTGACTAATACTTAAAATCAGCCTAGAGGTAGCCTGAAAGACAAAGCAGAAACTTAAAATATAGAAAATGCAACTTTGACGTGGCTTCTTGTATGTACAGCCATTTGCTAAAGTCCATGCATAGTGTAAAGGTTAAAATTGCGTGGAGCCATTCTGTGAATCTCGCACTCACACATTAACATTATCAGAACTGTCAATAATATTAACCTTAAATCGACGAAATTAGGTTTAGTTTTCATTATACTATATACTGGAACCAGTTTCTTAAAACCGTTCTTATTTCTTTTGGTTTCTTTACCTAACAAATTAATTAGGTGTAAACTGCATTGTCGTTCTACATATGTATTGTTTATTTCGCATGAAATGTTATCTGCCCGGTGGTTGATTTATAGTCTAGTCGACAAGTTGAAAATGGTAAAAAATAGAGATACTGCTCTTAAAATTATGTGCGATAGCTCATTGGATCCGGAATGACGCCTAGAAAAATGTGCCAAAAGCGTGTATTAAAAAAAAGCACATAAAAAATTGCAAAAGTTATAAACAATTAAAGATGAAAAAAATGGCATTTCGTTTTTTGCCAATATTGCATAAACTATTAATATTTAAGAAATTTCAAAAAAAGATTCTGAAAGAGGAGGAAATTTACAATAAAAAACTCCTAAATACCGGAACTCTATCTCCATTATTTATAATTTTAATTTAACGCTGAAAATAGGACTGCGCGCGACATTTTTAGGTTGCACGCGTGGCGTCAAAAGCGAGTACCAAAAACTTAAAAATCCAAGTAATGTTGTTAAAAAAATTTTTTTTTTCTTAATCATCATATTATCGTTTTTTTATTAATACAAGATATAATAATAAATATCTTGTATTAATAAAAAAACGATAATATGATGATTAAGAAAAAAAAAAAATTTTTAACAACATTACTTGGATTTTTAAGTTTTTGTTCAAGTAAAAAATTGTTATAAACAAAGTATAAATATTTTTTTAACTTTTATGGCACGATCTTGTTAAGTATGTATGTAAGAAAGGCTCTACGAAGCGAAAATTTTTTATGACCATTATTTAAACATTTTTTTTCACTTACAATTAAGACGGTAGTTCGAGAAAATTTTGTTAGTTAACATCAACAACATACATTGCTATGCAGATGACAGTACTGGAGACACTTTTTACACGGGTCGTGCAAACATCCCTCGTTCCGTTGTGGAGGAAAACCGCGGAGAACTTGTGTCTCAAATCGAGACCACACTGTCCCAGGTCTCTGACTGGGGACGGGTAAACTTGGTCCGATTCAACCCTACAAAGACACAAGTGTGCGCGTTCACCGCTAAGAAAACTCCATTCACTGTGGTCCCACAATTCCAGAACACTCCCCTCTCCATCTCCAAGAGCATTGGGATCCTTGGTGTCGACATCTCCAGCGATGTTCAGTTCCGAGATCATTTACAAGATAAGGTAAAGCTGGCGTCCAAAAAACTTGGTGTACTCAACAGAGCGAAGCAGTACTTCACGTCGGGGCAAAGGTTGTTACTTTACAAGTCGCAAGTTCGGCCCCATATGGAGTACTGCTGCCATCTCTGGGCAGGTGCACCCGGATACCAGCTTGACCCTTTTGACTCGGTTCAACGACGGGCTGTGAGAATTGTCGACGATCCCAAACTCACTTGCGGTATCGAGCCCTTAAGTCTGAGGAGAGACTTTGCCTCACTGTGTGTGTTCTACCGCTTGTACAATGGGTTGTGTTCTGAGGAATTGTTCGAAATGATGCCCACGGCTACTTTCTACCATCGCACCGCTCGCCATCGGCAGGGAATTCATTCTCACACTTTAGAACCTAAATGGTCGCGTACAGTGCGGTTTCAGAGAAACTTCCTCCCGCGAACGCTTAAGTTGTGGAATGAGCTCCCTGCCAAGGTTTTCTGCAAGGACTACAGTATGGAGTTCTTCAAGAAAGAAGTTATTAGATTTCTGAAGGGTCGGCAACGCGCAAGTGATACCCCTGGTGTTGCAAGCGTCCATAGGCTACGGTGACCGCTTACCATCAGGCGGGCCGTAAGCTTGTTTGCCACCTTAGTGGTATAAAAAAAAAAAAAAAAAAACAAATGTTTAACTTGTTGACAAATTAACTTTAAGTAAAATTTCCAACGGGAATAAATTATTTATAGTGTTCAGAATTCACCATAATTTTTTCAAATTTTTAAAAAAATATTCAATACCTTAAATAAATTAATTAATGTGCCGTACTCGCTTTTGACGCCATGCGTGCAACCTAAAAATGTCGCGCGCAGACCTATTTCCAGCGTTAAATTAAAATTACAAATAATGGAGATAGAGTTCCGGGAGTCAGGAGTTTTTTATTGGAAATTTCCTCCTCTTTCAGAATCTTTTTTTGAAATTTCTTAAATATTAATAGTTTATGAAATATTGGCAAAAAACGAAATGCCATTTTTTTTTCATCTTTAATTGTTTATAACTTTTGCAATTTTTTATGTGCTAATACACGCTTTTGGCACATTTTTCTAGGCGTCATTCCGGATCCAATGAGCTATCGCACATAATTTTAAGAGCAGTATCTCTATTTTGTACCATTTTCATCTTGTCGACTAGACTATTATAAGCGCTGCGACATTGAATGGCAAGCCTATAGTTCAAATCCCGCCACTTCCGTTTTGAGTATTTTTGTCAGGAATTACTTTTTTTTTATGTTTTGACATCTAGTTCTCTCTGAAAAGGACCAATTGGTATGAGAACTTTTTGTTTTGTTTGCAAGAATTAAAACACATGCAGTCTAATAAAAAAAAATTATATTTAAATTTTATAAATAATGTTTTTGATAAATGTCTCTTATTTCTGTATATATATTTCCTATGGTAATAGCTTAAGTATTCGTATTCGTATTGAAAAGAAAATTGAAACTTAACCATAAGAATAAAAAAAAATACAAGTCATCATTCATTCGGTAACGCTGCTATATTTTGAAAAACAACAAAGTAAAAAAAAATATATTATTTCCTAAATATATTGAAATGTAAAATAATATCTGTAAGAAAAATAGTACTTTATTTTTAGGGTTCCGTACCCAAAGGGTAATTAGCGGAACCCTATTACTAAGGCTCCGGCTGTATCTCATGAACCGTGATAGTTAGACAGTTGAAATTTTCACAGAAGATATATTTCTGTTGCCGCTATAAAACCAAATACTAAAAAACAGAATAAAATAAATATTTAAGGGCCTCCCATACAACAGACGTGATTTTTTTGCTCGATATTGATAACCGCAACAGGTAGACGCCTAAAATAATTACAGAATATTTAGTTATATAGTTACTTTAAAAATAAATAATTAAATTAAAATAAAACAAAAATTTAAGGGGGGCTCCGATACAACAAACGTGATTTTTTTGCCGTTTTTATAGATAATGGTACGGAACCCTTCGTGCGCGAGTACGACTCGCCTATTTAATATAACCTCCATTATTTTCAATTATAGCAAGCAAGCGCCGCCGCATAGATCCGACTATATTAGAACAGTTCCTCTAATATTGTCCCACATTTCTAACAGTGAGCCTCTAATGACTCTGTAGTTCTCATTTCGCATGTCCCATCTTTGGACCATCAAACCCAATAGGTTTTCTATGGACCAGCCGCAGTCATCCACCCCCACATATTAAGTGATATCCGTCCAGATTCCATATATGGGACAAAATTTTGTTCTGCATAACGGGTTCCATTTCTGCGCCACAAATAAACCCTCCCGTTTTCAGATGATTCAAACGACTTCTCATCGGTGAATTAGGTGTGCTCCCAGTCAAAATCTGAATACTCCCTTGCAAACAACAATCTATTTTGTTTATGGGTATTAGTTAAATATGGTTTTTTAGCTGGCTTTCTATGATACAATCCTTCAATATGCAAAGCTCGATGTGCAGTTTGAGTAGATGTATGAAACATGTTCCCAAACACAGCAGTCGGTATGAAACCATTGTTCTCGTATTGTTCCACCATAAATCGTCTTTGAGTCGCATCAATGTGCCGCGGGCGTCCACTTCGAGGTCGAGTTGATAAACTCCTGTCCTCTTGGTTGTGCGAAACCCAACGCTTTACGGTAATCCACTAGAACCAAATAGCCAGATTAAAATTAACATTTTTCAAACTGAAATTATATTTTTAATTTTTTTTAGAAATTTACTTACTAAAAAGTGTGGTATTAAAAAATTATGATATAACATTAACATAAAATAAAATACTTACGGTAAAACCAGTCTCATTGCAAATTTGAGATGTATTGTAACCAATATTATATACTTCTATAATACGCATACTCTCTTGGATATTAATATTGGCCTGCATATTATTTTTAGCAAAGAAATTTAATAAAAACACCAAACAACCTTACCAACACAAGCACCTACAGTAACACAACCACAATGACAAAAAAATGGCTACTTAAGTAATGAATTGATAGCTAAATAAAAACACCAAACAACTTTGTCAGCACATACCCCCAGAAACAAATCGGCAACGAATGACAAAAATAAAATGTCTACATACGTAGTTTCCGCTTCTAACTTAATAGCTATTAGAAAATTGGTCTAAGCTGTTTACCTGAACAAAATATTCATAATTCGTAAATTGTAACAAAAACAAAAAGCAAGGCATAAGGTGAGATTCGAATCCACAACCTGCATTGCACTGAGTATATGTATTAAGATCTGACACGTCTATCCACTTGGCTACGGATACGATAATTTTCTTAGTAAAATTATTATATACAATATTAAATGAAACTAATATTACTCAGATTCTACAAGACATATTATTACTTTATTTCTTTAAGTGTGTGAGTGACTAGGCCTTGCCATTCTTTTTTGTTTTGAAACTCTATATGCAGTTTTACAACTGTCCGTTCATCTCTATGGGTTTTTACCTTGTTAGAAAGAAATAAAAAAAATCTCTTTTCCCGCTGTATGCTATTTGACGCCTTAACAAGAGTTCCTATTGTAATAGTAAAGTGACTTAACGTATCTAAACTATTATATATAAAAACAAGATGAAAAAAGACTGTTTGCCCACAAACAGTGGTATTTATCAATACAATAGTAACTAATGTTTTAAGATCACTTCACTAGCCGCAAAAGTCGAGAGTAAAACTTATGTTGGACAATAATTGGAGAGGTAAGGTGTGAGTGTGCCGTATTATATCTTCCTGTAAAACTGCTTACATAATTTAAATATCTTAAAGGTCATGTTGACACCGGGGATGAGGTGATAGTCATTGAACCCTTCTTCGACTGCTACGAGTACATGATCAGAATGGCAAGAGGTATTCCGAAGTTCATTCCACTTCAACCTGTAAGTTTTGACAACTATCGTTTTCAACCTTTCAATTATTTTAGATAAATTAAGGCCTTCACCAAACTTCACACGCTATACCATCGGGACAACCTAGGCTCACTTCTTAGGATCCCTCCTAATTCACACCGAAAACACACAAACTTCCACTATACTTTGTCTTCTACTATACTTACTACTCGTGTATCTTGTATATTGCTTCCCATACAGCAGGAAAAGGCACACGTTGTAATAATAATGCATGAACATTTATCGAAAAAAATGTATTAAGACGAATGTTTCGAGGTTTGTCTATTCAGTTTATTAAATGGTAATGATTTTTAGTTAGTAAAACATTAATATTAAAATACTAAACTGATGATAAAAAATAATTTAACATTGTTTCTCAGTACTGAATTTAAAAACAATAAGGACAAGATGTTATTTAGCGTCGGATGTTGTCAGGCATTGGAGGGGTGACCACTCTGATGGTACTATTTCTAAACTCTTCTGTGGTTTGACGAACTTTATCCGTCGAAAATGCCTGGCTGTTGCATATATTGGCTAATCAGTGGCTTGAAAACAGTCGAGTCAGTCGAGTGGCCACTATGGGTTGGCTCATACCGAGACTCGACGCGACGTTAAGAGGCTTGAAGATGCGTCGCGCGACGTTGGGATGCGCCTCGCGTCGCAGTGCGGCGACTCGTGTTAGTACGAGCCACGACATCTTCAAGCCGCTTCATGTCGTGGCTCGTACTAACACGAGTCGCCGCACTGCGACGCGAGGCGCATCCCAACGTCGCGCGACGCATCTTCAAGCCGCTCACGGAGCGTTGCGTCGTGCCTTGTCGCGTCGTGTCTCGATATGAGCCGACCCTAACTGGAGAATTACAACAATCGCGACGGACTATGGCCCTTCCTCCTATCTCCCATTTGGGCGTAAAACGGCTAAGAATTTTTATTATAACAGTTAAATAAACCACTTTTTTATACCATTCTCTACTAATAAGGTGGCAAACAAGCTAACAATCCACCTGTTGGTAAGCTGTCACCGCAGCTCATGGATGCTTGCAACAACAAGGGCGTCATTTGTGCGTTTCTGACCCTTAAAAAATCTGATAACTTCTGTCTTGAAGAACCCTGCATTGTAGTCTTTAGAGAAAAACTTGGCAGTGAACTCACTCCACAACCTAAGCGTACTATGTCTTAACAGAAAACAAAGGGCCAAGTTACTACTTCCGCTGACTGGGTGCTAGACGAAAAGACACTGGTGTCGATGTTCAATAGCCGGACAAAAATGTTTATTCTGAACACTCCCAACAACCCACTTGGGAAGGTGTTTACGTGTGAGGAACTGGAGCTGATAGCGGATCTGTGCAAGAAACACAATGTTCTCTGTCTCTCGGACGAGGTCTACGAGTGGATGGTCTTCGAGCCAAAGAAACATATCAGGATAGGTAAGTTTATAAGACAATTCTAAAAAGTTTTGAGTACCTAAGTCCTCAATATGATTGTTTTAAATAACACCAATGCATAATTTTTCTACGTCCAACGTCACAGATCAAAAGATACTTTGATTTCTCCATTAATTTCCTATTTATTTATTTTTTATTAAATTTTATTGCAAAACAGCAGTCAAAGGTCGGGCTGAATGTCATTATCTACCAGTCTTGTGTAGTAGCAGCGTATATCGATTAAGTTTCTGTCGAACATCATGTCTGGTCATAGCTAATAGAGCGAGATAGCGCTAGATTCGTCCTAACCTGCAACACTTTTGCACCGCTGTGACTCCTTCTATCACCTAAGCACCCGGCCAGATACAAGGAATCACAGCGGCGCGTAAGCGTGGCAGGTTAGGACGAATCTAGCGCTATCTCTCTCCATTAGCCTTGACCGGACATTATGTTCGAATGAGAACATGATGAGAACTCACTCGATATACCTACTCTGGTAGTAGTTAGTTTTGATATAGTTAAGTTAACTTATATGTGTTGTGTAAATAACGGGTTTGTTGATAACACTCTATTGTACAGTACCTACGGCAAGTATCATTTGGAAATATTGAACTGGCATTATCTCTAGGACAGAGTAAATAATACGACTAGAACATAAAGGGCTCACTCCTAACGAATTTCTTAAACAACTACGGAAATGTACCCACAAAGTTAAACCAAACTCTACTGTCCACTAGGTTAGCTACCCACCTGGCCTGCATCAAGCAAGACCTGTAGGTATTTTTTCGTACTTGAGCATACGTTGGTAATATCTCTAACCACCCCTTTAGGGATAAGGGTCGTGATGGTACTTTACTTTATTAAATTGAAACTGCGTAGCTAAGTAGCCTAGCTTGATAGGCACGTTCTAAGATAAATAAACAAGCAAGTTATAGGTTTGTGCCACTCCATGCTTTTATTCAATATGCAATAAAAATTATTACGCTATTAATTTTATTAAATGTTAGAATATTGAATTACCTGCATACAAAATTAAATTATAATATATTCGTACATACCAAATATTGATACAATCTTTTAAAACATTAATCGTTAATATTCTGCAAAATTGTTTATTTTTTAGGGTTACGTATCCAAAGGGCACAAACGGGACCCTATTACTAAGATTTCGCTGTCCGTCTGTCACCCGACTGTATCTCATGCACCGTGGTAGTAGACGGCTGAAATTTTCACACATGATGTATTGCCTCTATAACAACAAATACTAAAAAACAGAATAAAATAAATATTTAAGGGGGCTCCCATACAACAACCGTTACGTTTTTGCTCGATATTGATAACGGCAACACGTATACCGTTTGAAATATTTACAGAATATTTAGTTCATAAATAAATAATTAAATTAAAATAAAGCAAATATTTAAGGGGGCTGCCATTCAACAAACGTGATTTTTTTGCCTTTTTATAGA
Source organism: Apoda limacodes (assembly GCA_946406115.1). NCBI lineage: Eukaryota > Metazoa > Arthropoda > Insecta > Lepidoptera > Limacodidae > Apoda > Apoda limacodes. Next base: position 6,145,290 of record OX291546.1, on the reverse strand, counting down.
TAATGGTACGGAATCCTTCGTGCGCAAGTCCGACTCACACTTGGCCGGTTTATTGTATTAACACAACACACGCATATATAAACTTTCATCAACTTTTGTCAGCACACAGCTGATATAATGTTAGGTCGAAGAGAAAGTTTCTCCGTGTTCGAAGTCAGTTCCGTGTTAGTAAAGCAAAGCAAATGACAACACGATTCTTGTTGAGATGTATTGCCTTTAGACCATGTGACATCCAAAGATAGAGCTTTTCCAATACCTAAACTTGCAAATGGCAACACTGATTTTTTGCAGGTAGCTACCTAGTTCTAAAACCGAAAAGATTTTATCCAACAACTTTCTTTTCTATCTAATTTTAAACTTTCACGATATTTTTCTTTTTTTAATTGTGTGAGATAGAGAAAAAAAATAGATACTTAAATAAATACATATTTTTGAACAAGTAAACGAAGATGTTTCTTATGGAAAAGAAATCTTAAATGTACAAAGTTTTGTATTTACAGTAAATAACAACATAACAGAAATAAAATGGAAATCATTAGGAACTCCATAGACATCTTCAGTTGCACAAATACGTATAATCACAAAAGTGGTATAGAGGGCCACAAGCTAAAGTACATCTGTTGGACTTTAAACCCTTTAAAGATGAACAAATATTTTGTGTGATAGAGATAGAAATAAATTTCTCGCGTTAAGGTTACACAATTCCTGCTGCACTGCACACATGTCAAAGTTGTGACGCGCACTGTCAATATTATTTGTAGTGAGCGATTTTTGCATGACTGTAATGGGTTGTATGATGAATGGATTGTAATGGAATGGACTGTATTCGTCTGTTGCTTTGAAATACAATTCCAATGACAGTAACACGCGTTTATAATAATCGTCGCTTTTAAAACAATTTTCTCTACCAATACTATAAAAAAAACAGGCTTAGTGCGAGTCGGTCTCTCAGTTGCACTACTAAAGTCGCGTCATATAAGTTTGAATATGTTAAAAAGCGAGTCTACATATTTAACATACTATTTTGTTTTCTCATTCACAGTAGTGCCTCTCCCAGAAAAACTCTTAAATGAACATAAATAAAATGACAGAATGTCAGAAGTGCCGTAAAGCGATCGGGTAACAGCGCTGCAGCGTTTTGAATTGTTGACCAAGTTGTTGAGTTCAGTCAAGTTGCTGAATAAAAAAATTATACCTATACAATCGCATTGAGAATCTCCTCCTGTTTTTTCGTCGGTTAAAAAGCATTAAAAAGTCGCTGCCTTCAGCAAAGAACGTTTAAGCTGCGGTGCACACTTTGCCAAAACTGATAGCCAATTACCACACGATTACACATCCGTTGGTTAAAATACCGTTTTTATATAAAAGTGATTTTAAATATTAATAATTTTGAATAATTCTGCCAGTGGAATTCTATAGTAGTTTTTCATTCAATTTTTTTGCCTAAATGCCCCATAGGAGTGGCCCTCTGTACCTAGGTACAATAATATTATCTACTAGCGGTCCTGGCGAACGTTGTTCCGCTGCCGTCCCTCTGTACCCGGCGAAAGTTGGTTTTTACCTATAGTGCCCGAGTCCGGCTCGCACTTGACATATCGAGATAAAAACTATCCTATCTTTTAAGTTGGATCAAATAACAGATATTTACGAAGTTTGATCAAAATCGGTTCAGTAGTTTAGGAGTCCATTGAGGACAAACATTGTGACACGAGATTTATATATATTAAGATTATTATAATATCTAGATAACACGTTTACGACTTCTAACAGTTATAGGTAGGTTCTTACTAATTCGGAAGAGGAAATTATTATTTATGATTTTCCTGATAGATTTGGCTTGACGTAACGGCCTACGGCATAGATCATTAAACATTGAAAGCCATGTAGTGGCCATGACTATAAATACGAATTACTAATTAATTTTGCGATGTATTATTGGAATAATAATAAAGGTTACGTTATACATGGTAGAACATTGGTTATTTTCATGCATATTAAGTCTGTTGGTAGACAGTTACAAATTTTGTCATATACGAAACGCTTTTTGCGGGTGTTTAGAGTTAAATAGTCATATTTTTTTTATCTAATCATATACTCTTAAAATTCTAATGTTTGTTTTTTATTACTTACGGGGTTTTAAAGATACGATAAATTAATCTAGGTAAACTTCATCTTTTAAAATCCTCGAGCAAACGAATAAAAAAGTCACATACACAGAGACACATTTTGAGTAAAGAAACGTAAATGGCACCATTATTTTTATCTAAAGAGGGCAGTAGTTTCAATAGTGATTCAACGTTTGTTTATGAACTAGTTGATAACCGCGACATTACCTGTGAGCTTCTAGACCCATTCACAAATTACCGAGACAAAGTTCTCTAACCGGCTAAATTATTTGAGTAAAATCGAAACGTCAATGTTTTGTGGGGAAAATGAATTATATTGTAAGTAGTTGTAATAAAATATAGTAATATATAGTTTCACTAGTAGAATCTTCACATAAATAAAAAAAAGTTGTTGGCCAGAGTCCATAAGATTGACGATTTTTTTGCCAAATTCTCACTAGGGTTGAGAATTACTCTTCCTCGTAATTCGGAAGGTCCTCACATTCAAAAGGAATTTATGAGCAGTATTATAACGTTGATTTACTTCACGCCTGCTCGCACCTCATTAAATCTCTCGTTTTTTCCCCGCTGCATATATGTTGTTAAAGATGGGAATTAACATGTAATTGACACTTCTGTAAAAGTGTATTAGTCTGGTCAACATGTACCTTTTTGGGTGAAATTTTTGTATAGTCTCCGAAAATTACGATCAAGGTGTCATTCGATTCGGAATATTATGTACAAAGTTTAAGAAAAAGTTCCAAAAGGGGCCGATGAAAATTGCAAAAGTTATAAACAATTAAAAAAAAAAAAGTAGGGGTTTGGTTTTTTTTGAATATCTCAAAAACTATCAAAGATATTCAAAATTTGAAAGGAACACTAACAATAGAGCTAAAGCTGAAGTTAAAAGCTTAAATTGTTCATTAATTTATAGTGAATAAAAACGACTTGAAGTATAATTGTCGTATATATAATAGTTTAAAAGTTATACCAATTATAAAAGAAAAAGAGCGAGATAAAAAGGCAAATTTTAATACATAAAAAGTATATAAAAAATAGATTAAATTTTTTTTTTCATAAAAAATAATACATAGCTCTTTTTATAATTAAATTACGAATTAAAAAAAAATAAAGTAAGAAAATCCATTTGTTTATAACAAATTGTTTATTAAATAAACAAATAAAAAATGAAAAAAAAAATTTTTTTTTTCCAGAATATTTAAGAACAATAGAATTTATGATTTTTAGAGACAAAATGGTTCCTTGATATTTATATTTAGTGGTAAAAAACGATTGTTAATTAAGAAATGCATTTTATAGCAATAAATAATTTTTTTTAAGGAATAATTTTTTTCTTAAAAATCATAATTTATATCGACAAGTCGTCTCTTTCACATACACTTCCTTGTCATCAATTCCTCATTTTCAACGTGCATTTCTTATTCTTCCTCATCCATATCCTCGTCCTCATAATTGCTTTCTCATTAACCCTAATTCTCACCGACATCTTATTATTACTTTGTACAGTCACTGCCATATGCCAGTCAAAAAAATATTTTTCAACTTGTCGGTGGTTTTTTGAGATTATATTGGACAAACAACTTTATCTACATTTAACTCGATTACCTACCTGCATAAATACTTTGCGAATCCAGTATAGATTTTTTAATCACAAACACACACGTCATATAAGTGTAGATAGATGGAAATTCCGGTCGAAACTCTGTAACTAGATATACCTACTCCAAATCTGCATTCGACCAATAAATGCATTGACTCATTTGCGCTTATCTCCTATGCCTACGGCAAAGGTGCTTGGCCATACTGTAACAGTCTGATAGGTATTTAGGGGAAGTGGAAGAGATACAATGTTATTATTGTAAATTGAATCGTATTGTAGTAAACTAATTTATATTATTGCACAGCAACACTCCCTGATATGTGGGAGCGAACTATCACAGTTGGGTCAGCGGGAAAGACCTTTTCGGTGACGGGCTGGAAGATAGGATGGGCCTATGGTCCAGCCAACTTGATGCAGAACCTGCAGGTGGTACATCAAAATTGCGTCTATACCTGCTGCACGCCCATACAGGTAAGTGTATAAAAGTCAGTGCACATAACGGCGAACCTCATCCTTTTTGCGATAAAATCCGAATTTATATATTTTTACATTTAACCATATAATTTTCAATAATCCATATAAATTTACGAGGATAGCAAATTTTAGCAGTAGGCATGGCGATGTGGCTTGGCTTATGTTTTGATGGGTTTAAATTAAAACTGGTACTGAGAATACTATAATTAAGACAGCTTTGCAAAAAACATAAGTGTGGTGAAGCGGTACGGTAGGAAAGGAGACACTTAATTCGATACTGCGTACTGTGACATACCTCAGTGAACCTAACAAATTTAAAAAGACTTTTAAACATTTTTGACAGTTTTATTATGTCGTTTTTATAATATCAAGACTACATACAGAGCAACAAACTTTTCTTACCCTCTGACCTTGGGTGCTTGGTCGCTAGTGTCATTGTAAGTTCACACGATTTTAATATGGCGACTGTAGTTTTGATTTTTAACCACCAAGTCAGAAAAGTTGTGTGCACTATAACATTCGACAGCCCTAACCAAGCAAGTATGTAATATAATATAATAACCGGGCGGGGCGTGCTCGAAGTACTTTGCCGTAGTCTAGCTAGAGTGACACGTAGACGTTATATTAATTTCCCATTTGCTGTTTAATTTGTGTATTTCCAACGAAGCCACTTTCGCAACTTCTTAATCAAATCTTGAACACATTGCAATAATTATGCTGTAAGCTTTTAATTTCCATTTTATGCATTAAATGTAAACAAGAGTTACTTAGAGTTTTTAATATCTAAAAAATGATCAGGTATTTGAAAGCAATAATTAAAACTTGACAGGTAAGAATACCTTTGTACAGGCTTTAGTACAATACTTAGGCGACTTTGACTTTGAATAATTATGAAAAACCTAATTCAATAAAAATATTTTAATTTTTACTAAAATGTTACCTAATTTTATTTATTAATTAGTCATGCTTTATAGTTTCTGAGTGTGTTTTCTGCTGGACAAAGTGACCTAGGGGCAACAGTAACGTCACCTTTTATGATTAAAGGAAGCCGTTGCGCGGTCTTTTGAATTTGAACTGGCGCGCCGAGACTCGCCAGATTGCTACCTGGTGTCTCTCGCGAGAGAGCTTCTCTGCAAGAGAGACTACCTCGTCAATGCGCTAAAAGAAAACGGGTTCCAGCCCGTCGTGCCTGACGCTGGATACTTCATCATTGCCGATTGGACTTGCCTTGGTAGTAACTTTTACTTGTACTTTTGTTTCTTAATAAAGATCTCTTTGTGTTCCTCGTCATGTCATACAAAATCTTTGGCTTTTGATATACTTAAATGTCTTCGGCATTCGACTTCAAAGAGGAAACACCTGTCTGAATGTTCCATGAGCATGTGGAAGGTTTTTTCTTTTTAGTGGATTTTTGAAGGCAGTGTATTTTTTTGTATTAAATTTTGTTAAATCAGCAGAGGATCACCGTTATTAATTAAAAAATATGCGTTTCTTCAAGAAGGGAGTGATTAGAGTTTTAAAGAGTCATCAATGCCCGATTAATGCCCCTTGATGACGTTGCAAGTTGCGTTTCGTGCATAAGCTATGGTGCCCGCTTAGCATCAGACAGACCGTCTGCTTGTTCGCCATCTTAGTATTATAAAATCGGCTTACGAGTAGCGAAATATTTCTATTAATAAATATTTGTATGAGTTGTTTAGTACAACCTCTTTTTGGTTCGGAAGCATATGGCTTTTATTAGCTAATTTTTAACCTTTTATTGCTCTGGAAGAATTTATTTATTAATTTTTCCCAACACTTTCATATTTTGTTTCTTGTGACAAAATTAGTATCTTATCCTAAGTGTAAAATCGGTAGATAATGTATCTCTATTACTTATTTAGTCTAGACTTACATGAAGTTAGTCCAGCTGTTGACTAACATGAAGTTAGTCCAGCTGTTGCGGAGTTGAGAGAAACACACATACATACCTACACGCATTTGTAAATAGCCTTAGATTTTAAATTAAACTCCTAGCACTCAAACGCCATAAAATCCGTAATTTTGCATAACGCCATGACAACAGACAGACAAACTGAATAAATAAAAACAATATATTAGGTTTCAGTACGCCCAAAAAGTCCATCTCAATAAATTTTACTATATGCGTTGTCTCACTCCCTCGCAGCCTAGTTGATAGTGTACGGCTGCTGTGCTGAGGGTGTGGGTTCGATTTCCGCACTGTGCAACATTGATGTGTCTTGAGTCTGGGTATATTTATGTATATGTATGTATTTACAAAAAAAAAAATTTAATGTATTTGTATCCATTGTCTGGTATCCATAACACAAGCTTTGCTTACTTTGGGGCCAGACGGTGCTGTGTGTTATGTCCAAAAACATTTTTATTTTTAATCTAGACATCACTGTGCGGTCCGGTTACAAACACGAAAAGGCTTCCGATGTATAAAACGGACTCCTACAAGAACCCTAAAGATGATTTTACATTGTTAAATATAGCTCAAGTTCTGCGACAGATGTCAAAGAAACGGGCCTAGTGCTGGGACAATGTTGATAAAAGATTATAATTGCCGATTATTGTTGATATTATTATACATGTTTAAATATATTTTTTATAGAAAAATTAAATACCCTCTTCCCCTATCCCTCTTTTCCTTGTTTCTCCTTTCCGCTTTTTCAAAAACTATCCCGGCGGCCGTGGGGCAATGGGAAAAATACAAACAAACAAGGTAGCATGCATTTTTATATACCTACCTATATATATCTAATACCTTTTAACGAGCAATTCTTGTATATATAATCTAAATCTCAAAAACGACTCCACGATTTTCATGAAATTTAGTGTGCAGGAGGTTTCGGGGACGATAAATCGATCTAACTAGGTTTTACTTTTAGGAAACTGCGTTTTATCTGTAATGATAAACTGAAAATATGACTTCTTGACATCTATTGGCGAGTAGTAATACTATTATTTTACCGACACAGCTACACTAAAGCTACTTTACAATAGATGGCGTGTTAAAAAAACGAGCAAAGCTCGGTCCACAGGTACTGGATATTAAAGCGTTAATCCAATAGTAATAAAGCACCCATTACAACCGAAAAATCCAAAAATGGGTGGGGTTCGATTTTTTTTTGTGCACGCAACAATAAAGTATGGCATTGTCACGCATACATTAACAGACAGAAAATACGAAACTTGATAGACGCGATTCCAATGTTAGTTGTCGCAGTGCTTATCCTATATATTAAGAACTATAAATAATGAGTAGTCACACAGTATTAATAAGAAAACTTAATTTCATCTTTCAGAAAAGAAAATAGATCTGAAAACAGAGTCCGACAAATATCGCGACTACAGGTTTACCAAGAAGTTTGCCAAGGAGTCCGGAGTCCTGGCGATACCCCCCACGGCATTTTACTCTGAAGCGCACAAGCATCTTGGTGAACAATACGCTAGATTCTGCTATATTAAGGTAAGCTTGGTGCAAAGCTTTTAAACTTTTAGCAATTCTTTAAAGACGCTGCTTTTTACTCAAGTACGGTCAAAGTCAAATTATTTTTTTTCAAATTAGTTTTTTGACCGCCAATAGAATTATAAATATAATAGAATTTACTTCCCCCATGATATATATATTTTTGCAAACAAACCGTATTATACTTATAAAAGGGGATCAAACTTTTAATCCTTAAAATTTGATCAGCATTCGTCGTCCTACATATTTTTAAATATGTATTATATTTACAGAAAGACGAAAATCTACAACTAGCCGAAAAACTGATGAAAGAATGGAATGCAAAGCAAAAATAGGATAATTTTTAAAAGTGATAAATTTGTGATAAAATATGTATTTATTATAAGCCTCAAATTGTATATTTGTATAATATCTATATTTTTTATTCACTATTTTATATATGTAAACCTATATTAAACTGTAAAATAAAACACGAGGTTGTTGTTGAAATGTTTTTTCCAAAATACACTCGACAGTTAGTGATTTAAATAATTCCATTTTATTTACGATCTACCTTCGCGTTAACAATATTGTATTAGTGACTACCACAAAATTCTGATCGAACCCAAGCTTCCAGCTTAAATTCAGTCATCTGGTTGGGTATGAGAATTTAAAAGTCCATCAAAATGTATCCTTCAGAGATAACAGGGAATTTTAAGCATACCAGATAAAACGGAATTATTTTTTGTTTATCAACAAATCTTGAGAATGAACTGTGAATACTGTTTGTACCACTGCAATTTTTGAACATTTTGCACGATCAAGGACTAAAATCTCCACGAAGCCATCTTTTTGCATCTCGAGTGTCATTGCCGTACGTCTTGCCAAATCTGAAAAAAATAAATTTTTTTTACATAACCAAACTTACGTAAGTAGATAATACTAGGACTGTTATTATAAAGGTCTAATTAGTTAGACCTCAAACTGGGATTTCTCTCATATAATAATGAACGGTTGCCAAACCTAGGTTCAAGACCTGAACCTTTTAACTGTCTTTGTTCTATAAGTAATATATTTGTCTTTATAAATTATAGCGAGTACATTTGTGCCTTCATGAGAAAAATGTATTAGTTGAAAGTGCGTCTTAAGAGGCCTATACGCAGCATATAGGCGATGAGTATAAATCTGTATGCGTACCTTGACGAATGGTACAGTGGGAGCGACATGATAAGTCTGATAAAGATTACACCTACGAACAAAAAAGGTTTTTGAAACTAAATAAAAAAAGTACCTATTATTTACTATCAGAATTTTTCGTTTTGGACCCGTTTGGGTATTTTAATACCCATTACACTGCTAACAAATAGTGTTGTCACTAACTCCATCAATTAATGTTCGCTCCTTTCTTTATACAGGGTTACCTGGAAATCAGTGGCGGAGCCGTTAAGGGGTGATTGTATAGGGCAATTCCAGACGATATTACTAGGAGACCTACTGTCCCAAAGTTAACCCTTTCCAAGATATTCCTACTTAAACAATTTTACAAAAAAATCCTACTTAAAATAGCTACAAATCCTAAAAATTGGTCTTTCTGGCCCATTTTCTTTTGTTTTACAACAAAGATATTCTAAATAAGAAATATTAATAGTCAAATCTTTGTATTTGTCGGTATCTTACGCGAAAATCGTTAAACAAAAACATTAGATGAAAAAAAAATACGGTGACTGCCTATAAAATATCGATTTACTCAAAAAAGTCCCCCTAAATTATTACGTACATAATGATTAAAAAACATCTACGTTTCATTATCTTTCAAATGAGGTATTAAAATCCAAAGATATAACTAATAATAAAATGAAAGGAAAAAGCAATTGAAGTCATAGACTGGTATTTATTGAAAAAAAAGGACCAGTTTTACAGTTCATTTTCAAAATGCCCGTGCCTATTTGTAATGCAAGCTCGTGCCCTTATGACACCCGTTTTCACAACCCTTGAATCTCTGAGCTCCCTCCTCTGCATTTCCTGCGCTGCGTTTATAATTCTATTGCGCAGGTCTTCAATATTAGGTACAGGAACCTCAGCAGCGTATACAAGACTTTTCATTCGACTCCACTCAAAAAGTATTGGATCATCTCTACCGATCGATCAATTAGGGAATTGTTAGTCCAGATAATTTCTCACACTTAGTCTGAAATGCGTTGATCATCCATCGTGCATGAATATCATGTTTCGCTTTGTTTGTAGCGGCACATCTTCCAACAATTCATGTAAGATATTTCTGAGAAAATCTTCATATGCTTCCCCATTAAGGTTCTCCGGTAGGAAATGTGGTCCAATCAACTGGTTATTAGTTATACCCATCCACATGTTCAGGCTAAATCTTCTTTGAGAACCTTTTGGTCTTTTCAGGTGTGAGTTACCCATAGCAAGTTTTCTTCAGTAATGAGAATTATGATAATTTGTAATACCATCCTATCAAACTTGAACTCGTCAGTCCATAAAATTGTCCTAAGTAAGTCTCGGATCACAATTCCCTAATCGATGAATCGGTAGAGGTGCTCCAATACCATGGCCGGCTCGTAGTCCCGACATTACACCCATGGACTTTTTTGTGTGGAGTCGAATGAAAAGTCTTGTATACGCTGCTTTGGTTCCTGTACCTAATTTTGAAAACCTGCGCAATAGAATTATAAACGCAGCGCAGGAAATGCAAAGGGAGCTCAGAGATTCTCGAGGGTTGTGAAAACGGGAGCTTGCATTAGGGCGGGCATTTTGAAAATGAACTGTTAAAATGGTTCTTTATTTTCAATAAATACCATTCTATGACTTCAATTGCTTTTTCCTTTCATTTTATTTTTATTCATAACTTTGTGGTTTCTTAACCTCATTTGAAAGGCAATGAAACGTAAATGTATTTTAATCATTATGTACGTAATAATTTAGGGGGACTTTTTTTAATAACTCGACGTTTTATAGGCAGTAACCGTATTTTTTTTTCATCTGATGTTTTTGTTTAACGATTTTCGCGTAAGATATCGACAAATACAAAGATATGACTATTAATATTTCTTATTTAGAATATCTTTGTTGTAAAACAAAAGAAAATGGGCCAGAAAGACCAATTTTTAGGATTTATAGCTATTTTAAGTAGGATTTTTTTGCAAAATTGTTTAAGTAGGAATATCTTGGAAAGGGTTAACTTTGGGACAGTATAATATCGTCTGGAATTGCCCCATACAATCACCCCTTAACGGCTCCGCCACTAATTTCCAGGTCATCCTGTATATATTATTCTACTGTACGTATGTAAGTCACTGTACTCCTCGTAAGCGGCTGGACCGATTTGAATGATTTTTTTTGTATGCGTTTGGGTGGCGCCCTGGATGGTTAAGATTCACAAATCAGCCTGGCAGATAGCGCTGCAGTCGGTATCATGCAGGACCACGTCTTCCCGGTCAGCTAGTTCTTTGTAAATAATTTTATTTTCTAGTCTAACTGTGGTTGCTCTCCGGTACTTATCAATTTTAATTGGAACCGTTCAGGAGGACAACCATTCCATACATGTAAAAATGTACAAAATCGATTCACAAAGAAGTTATGCAATAGACAACAGATGTCAAACTGGAACGGGCTATATCGCCTAAAATATTGATCGTACACTAGTAGTTTCCTTACATATATAATAGATCTCAAGATCCTTGTTTCTGATGACAGCTGTCAAACTATAAAGGGCTATATCTCCGTAACTATTGATCGCAGACTAGTAGTTTCCTTACATATATAATAGATCTCAAGATCCATGTTTCGGATGACAGCTGTCAAACTATAAAGGGCTATATCTCTGTAACTATTGATCGCAGACTAGTAGTTTCCTTACATATATAAAAGATCTCAAGATCCTTGTTTCGGATGACAGCTGTCAAACTATAAAGGGCTATATCTCCGTAACTATTGATCGTAGACTAGTAGTTTTATTTCACAAACGATAGTGCTCATCAAGATCTTTATTTCGGATGACAGCTGTCAAACTAGAGAGTTACGATTCATTGATGGGAGTTAGTGACATCACTATTTGTTAGTAGTGTAGTGGCGCAAGCCGATGGTCTCAAGGGTCTAAAACGGTTTTTTTATCCATTTAGTCGACTGATACCATAGACTTTTCCAAGCCAGATGTAAAAAAATTGTTAAAAAAGTGTAACAGAAACGAGGTAAAACTGAGGTCTCTATGCAAAGAAATAAAGGCCGCAGGTTAGCTTTGTCTCTTTCTAAAGCATGGTCAATTTTGTGAGTCTATCACACAGTAGGCAAAGTATCTAGAGGTATATAAAGTAGATCAACTTCGTTACGGTGAGAACTTTAGAGAGGGTTACTTTTTCAAGCGGTTGTGCTGTAAGGTCCACGGCAGGTTTACTTACCTAAACATAGATCCAGGCACATGTCCAGCGTAGCTCGGCAGAAGACCCACGTGTTTATGGTATATCTCCGTTGGATTTATAGACATCGGGGGGTCCGGTCTGAAATGTAAAAATACGTGAGGAAGGAATAAAAAAGTCCTGGAGGACATTTGATAGAAACTTATAAGTTGGAGGAATAATTTGAGAAGAAACAAGTAATACGGCAATTATGCTAAAGTAATCCAATGGTATAACTGGTCTGAAGGGGTATTGTTGTATTCCTTTAATTGACAATATGTTAGCAATACAATTAAATAGTCAATGCAATGAAATTATCATGGAATCAGAAATTGATTTTTTTCAAACCTCTAAGGTGACAAACAAGCTTACGGTCCGCCTGATGGTAAACGGTCACCGCAGCTTATGTACGCTTGCAACATCTGGGGCATCACTAGACTCTGCTACCGATGCTTCTACTTTTTTTTTTTTTTTCACTCTGCAGAATTCGTGCTTTCTTTTTTCTGTACTGTAGAATTTATATACATATTTGTCATCCTATTATCACCAACCTTGACCAAAGTTTTTTCATGTCTGAAATTCTGGTATATAGAAGAAAAGGTATATTATTTTGTAAAAATATTTCAATTTTTCGCACAGTAAAACACATTTATAAAATAAAAATTTATTTCCATATCAAACGAGCATTTTGACCATATAGGGCCCTTCTAGGTGATAACCGATCTTGGCATAGTAATTCCTTGTCCCAACTCCTGATATGACGGCCATCTTGTCAGATCCGTGCTCGTCGCGAGCTATCCTTTCCGCTTCCTCCATCAGAAGCATTCCGAAACCTTGATGCTGGAACTTGGTAGGATCACGGGCATTTACCTGAAATTGAACAATTCAAAAAAACTAAGTATATGAATTTATAGGAAATACCCTTATATGATTAATTTTGGAAAATCAAATAATTAAAATAACCTAAATAATACAATTGCCATCAACTTACTGGCACAACTGATCCATAGACATGCAATTCCCTAACAATGCTACATTGTTTGAAGTTAGACTTGGGCCCAGCCTTTAACTCTGGCCTATATGTGTCTTTGGCACACTTTCTGAGCCTCAGGAGTCCTACAAGAATATCTTGGTCAGGGTCTTCATAAGCTAAGAAGGTCTCCCAGCCACCATTGGCCATGTAATCTCTTCTTACTAGTTCAACCTGAAATCATTAGTTTTCAAATAAGCAAGAGGTATATAAATGATAGATTATGTGTATAGTTTGATATTTGTAACTAATCATGTTTTATGCTTAACAGTTTTTAATGAATTTGAAACATAGGTAGATCATGTTTTGGATAACACATAAGATATATTGAGGTTGAAAGTTCCTACTGGAATGGGTTTTGCTGCAACGCATAGCTAGTTAACAATAACACATAAACAAAGATAAAGAAAATCTCTTAACTTTCTTCAACATTCAACATAATTTATATCCGTGAGATTATATTTACAGGACTATTTGTACTACAATAGCAGACAAATATTTTGTATAATAATAAATAAAATCATACCTCATAAGGCCTAACTTTGTTATGTATCTCCTGTATTCCAACCTCCCTAGTTCTGACATCACGACAGTCTGTCCCCAAGTCTGCCATCCTGGCTAAGGCCAACTCACGCAAGTTGCCATGTTCGACGCCCGAAGACACCAAGGGCATTGGGATGTCACGCTGTACTCTGAAATAGATATTAAAACTTTAATGACAACAAAAGAAACAAATAATTTATATCCAAGTGCAGATTTGAAAGTAAAACAAATTTCAGTAAATAAAATGTTTCATCAACTACTACCATGGAGAATGTTATAGCACCTCTAAAACTCTACTAAAACTAGGCTATAACGGACTTTTCACAAAAGGATTCGAGGCCGTCCAAGTAGTAATAACTAAATTGCCAACAATTAATTTTGAGTTTTACTAGGTTAATAAAGACTAGATTTCTTTAAATGACAAACATATATAAGTATTAAATCAGGCTAGCAAGCTGTGTTGAAATTGATACAAACTGAATTTGTATACACTTGACTAAATATCCTTAACTATAGAAATTAAACGCGTTCGTATCATAAAACGCTATTAACTATTGTCGTAAAACGCATATTTATCCATATAAAGCCCGTAAATTATAATTATATAAAAATGTTTTTATTGAATTAAATAAACGAATACTTTAGTTAATTTATATGGAAATAAAGCATTTGAAGCAGAAAAATTATTATAGGTTGAAATTAAAAAAAAAACACTTGTTTAATGTTGATAAACTACTACCTATTTAAAATAGTGATACAAAATATAAAATGCAAGTATTATTTGTTGAGTTAAAAAAAAATGCAGTTAAATTATTACTTTCAAAATCGAATACTGCTAACCTGTATACTCTTGTCCATGGAGGCACCAAAGCCAGTATCTTGGCTATCAAATCTACCAATGTGGATGGTGGATAGCTTCTATACCTTCCAGTCTTCCACAACTCATACAAACCAGTTCCCCTGATCACTAATGTTGGATATATTTTCAAACCATCAGCTCTAAAAGCTGGATTCTCAAAGAACTCAATGAACTGTTCAACATCACGCTCAAAGTCTACATTTGGGAGGTCAGGCATCATATGAGCAACAATCTGTAATATAACCAGAGAAAATAGGGTAAGTAATCATACATATTTTGTCAAAACTTGCATTCCATAATGGCTTTAATAACACCATTATTTTTAATGGATAAAAATGTTATTTCCATTATTGGTTATGTAAAATTAAATATATAATACCAACACAAATACGACTGCATACCACTTATTGACAAGCTGTACTTTAAAATTCCTTTGAGGACACAAAGTCGCAAAGAACATAAGTTTTTTACTATTGCGTCCTGCCGAACTAACGCTGGCGAGTGTTTGCCTTTGCAGCGTCTGACTAACACCTACAATTCTTATTTTAATTCATTAGACATAATGTGTACCCGCGTAGGAAAATTTAAGAAACTGATGCTAGACATCCTAAAACAAACATAATCCTGAAACGCCCTATCCTCTATTTTTTCTGTTATTCGGTTGATGATTTTTTTTTTTTTCCTTTTTCCTTTGTTACTTAAAATATACTATCTATAATATTCAATGATTCGCTCATCTTTTTTATTAAGTGATATTGATAATATAATATAATAAACTACAATATTACAACATAATTCATAACATAACACAACATACGAGTAATATACTTACACACATTGCCTTTTTAATTTAAATTTTTACTAATTTTGAATATTTTGTTACACCCTGAAGCCTGAATATTGCTCATTAGTCTTAATTGTATGATAAGTACATGTATTTTAGTTATGAACATTTTCTGTTTCACAACCACTTCTAATTTTCTTACTTACCATGTTAATTTTAAATCTGTGGTTAACAGTGCTGGTGGCACAATTATAAAAACATTGTATAACTATTTATTTTATAAGACTTATTGCGAACACTGTTTGTTGACCCAAATAAATAAAAAAAAAAAACACTGCAAAGGGGGACAGAGATATTACAAATGTCAACTATTGCAGCAAATAGTTTACAATGTTTGTAACATCCTAGTTTCAGATGGTACTTCCATCCAACAAACATGAGAGGTGATGAGCCTATCACCACACAAACCAGATTAAGACAACTATACAATTCCTAATTTTTTACCATATTGGTTACTGCAAATTAAACCCAGATCTTCAACATGGCACAACTTGGTCACAAAATTCATTATTCAGTCATTTTATTTTTGAAGTGGTTTAGGTAGTTATAATTTTTTTTAAATTCGGTAGTCTATTAGAAGATTTCATAACTTAAATAAAAGGTAAAAAGGACTGCTGTAATAATCAAATATCACTTTTTAATGTAATTGAAATTATTTCAAAACTAAAGTCAGTTATTATTAAAGGGCTAATAATTTAAAATAGTGATTATATTTTGGCACAGTTACATATGTTCCCATCACAGGTATGTTGGTAAGTCTACCAGCACAGAAAATTCGTAAAATGCAAAGTTCATTGAATGAATATAGCTCATAACACTGTACTGAAACTCATAGTAAACCAATTAACAAAGAAAAAAAATGATTAGGAATGAAGTAAGTAATAAACAAATAAATAGAAAATATAGAAATTATTACCTTATAACCAGCATCTTTAGCTAAATTAAAGTTTTCACAAACAGCTTTGACTGTGTGTCCTCTATTAGTGTCTCTGGCAATGTCTTCATACACAGACTGCACACCTATTTCTAACCTAAAATCAGTATCATAGTAAACAAAAAAATTTAAACTTGATCAGTCTTAAAATGTCTACTAACAAATTTCTTTCAAACAAAAATATGTGGTTCAATTTAAGTTATGGTTCTGCAGAAAAGTCTCGATTTGGCAACTGTATTGTAGGACCTATACCATCATGAATCTATAATGCATTGAGCCTAGCTCACTCATGATTGCAACTCATCCAGTTGGCTTAAGTGCAAGGCCTAGTGTGGTCGTGATGACCAGGAGGATATAACATATGAAACTACAATAGGCCACAGTACCATACCTAGCATATTCATATGTTCAACCTCTCCTACCCCGTTAGGCCTTGTTCTGTGGCCTTCATTTAATGTCAGTTACTAACTAACCTAAGCTCTCTGTTCATCTGTCACTCAAGGACTAGCATCATGGAAGTAAAAAACAGGTAAAAGGTAAAAAGGTTAGAGTAAGTGATGGTCAACAATGTCATTCATAATTAGTTATGATACAAATGGTTTATGGTCACCAATTAGATTTTGGCAATTTTTTTATTTATAGAAAGGTATTTCCTAGCACTTTATCATATAAGAATAAAATAATACAGATAGAATGACATAATTGCTTACAATAATGAGGCCCTGACCATATCTCCTGAAATTACAAACGGTGTCAACTTCCTAAATGAAATATTATAACATAATGAGGCTGCTACAATATTAAGAAAAAAAATTGTAGTTTAAATTTCATTTTACACACCTGGTACAACCATAGTTGAGCATGTCACTCATATGTCTCTGCAAGCAATAATCAGGTCTTGTCTCAATGGTTATTCCGATACATTTAGTCTTCGCTTTCTCAGAGTATTTCACAGCCTCAGCCACACAACTTGATGTATGACCAGATAGAGCATCATGCAAATTTCTATGGAAAAAAAACCTTGAATAATAGTGCAGTTTCCATAACTTATGATTAAAAACATGTTAGGGTTTAGTCTGCATTGAAACCGCTCAATCAGCCAGCGTGAGCAGAACTGCCTTTACAGGCTTATATGTAGAGTGACCAGTTTAACATGTAGGCAGAAGGAGCTGTTACTGTCTAAATTTATTTATGTAGATACATGTGCTGTGGTATTTTTGGTTTATACTTCCAATCAAATAGAATAATTTTTTAAATATTTAAATTTTATGATTTAATGGCAGCTTTGTTTTTATTACTAAATTGTTTTGTTTACCATCTATAACAAAGACTAATCTTTAAATTAATGTATTATAAATGTAATACTTAGTTATTGTAGTAGTTAAATAGTAATCAACAATCAAAAACCCAATAAAATTTTCTAATTGCTCTTAACAAGAATAAGCTAGTAAAATAGCAACCACACATAAAACAGAGGAAATGTAAAAATAATAAAGTAATAAATACACAAATATAGAATAATAATCCTTACCTTATAAAATAATCTCTATAATCTTCCGGAAGGCTCATAAAAGTACCTCCCATAACAATAAATTCCACTTTATCCACACTATGACCCAACTGCTTCAGCTGTTCAACCCTGTGACGAGTTTGAAGATATGGATTGTACCTGGCCCTGATTGCTCTCATAGATGTTGGCTCATAACCAGTATAACTCTGAGTGGAATACTCAAAGTCAGAGTCTGGGCCACCAGGGCAATAAACACAAATGTTACCAGTAAAGTTTATATGAGGACATCTATGAGGTTTGCACATTACTGCGACTACTGCAATTCCGGACGCGGTACGAATTGGCTTCGCTTTTAATTTGGGAAGGAGGACCTTCTTAGCATCAGCTGGAACTGCTGCAATTATATCCACCAGTCTAGGAGATGTGCCAAGTCCATACTTTGAAGCTATTCTTGTTTTCATTTTGTTGAGGTTAACATCTTTACCTTGACGATGCGCAACTAATAACTCTTGTATTATCTCCGATATGACAATTACCATTCTTTCTTCTTTAGAAAGATTTGTTAACAACTTTTTCTTGGCCATTTTGTCGAGAGTAATGTTTAAAGGTAACCTATTCCGACATGCTATACAAATTTTGACATTTAACTTGATGTCGCCAGATTAAAAAGTTTAATTTGACTCTTTGATCTCATTCTCAGTTTTTGACATATCTTCATAATTTCCCAAAATAATTTCGGATACTGATATAGCGCTTATAACTACAACAATGCTATTTTATCGTAGTTAAAAACAATAGTATTAATGATTAACAAACGTAATAAAATTTCTGATATGCGGCGAATGAAACTTTATGAATTTACGAAACTTCTATTTGATCTGTAAAACAAATACTCATAGTTAGTTGGCTGGGGATTTAAATTTTTGCCATATTTATAACGAAGCTTCGGACTAGCGCGATGTCTGTAGCTGTGAATTTTCTGCCTTTGTGAATACTCCGACGGAAGGGTTTGATAATTTAGCAACAAAAAGATAAATTAGTGAATGAGTACATATATTTTTTACGTTTCCGATATTATGGATATAATTAGGTAAGATATTTTTAAGAGAACTGCTACTGTATACATAATTATTATATTATACATTTCTAGTGACCGTGTGACATAAAAGTCTAGAAGAAACTCTAAAATTGTGATTTTATGTTATGAATGTGCCATTTTGTTGATTTCTAAAGCATATTTATAAAACATTCCTAAGATTATTGAAAAAAGGAAGTCATCTCAAATCTTGCGATATCTCGTCAAATACGATTGGCATTCCTAATCTCACAAGATAAGGGCTTGGTCTCAATCTCGCAGGATTGCATTCCCTATTTGTGACTAAAGGACTTCACAGTGTTTTATCAGAAAGTTTTAAATGATCTTTCTATTAGATAGCAGAAATGTATAAAAAACGAGGGTTGATAATTAAAAAAAAACAATCGGCTTCAAAAAGATGCACTAAGCAGATAAAAATAATTACTTAGTGCTAAAAATCTGATCTGAATTACAGTTTGAAGTTCAGATCTATGTACCTTACAGTTTAAAACAGACTTCACTTGCATGACATTAACTTCAAACGGTTATTTAGATCAGATTTCTGGCAATATGTAATTATTTTCACCTTTTATGTGAATCTTTTTGAATCCAGTTGTTATTCTTTTTTTTGTTAAAAGTTTTTATTTTTTGCTTTTGGGTGATAAATTGCTTTTTTTTCTCATACACTAAAAACATCCACACTTGTAACAAAATTTCATACAATCATCAACATTAAAAGGCGTAAGCCACCAAATTAACATCAATTATTTTTTTCTCCAAAAGTTTAAGTTTTAAATCTACTTCATTAATATGGTATCACCTCAGGGGCATACTCTTTCGAATAAAAAAGAATGTTTTAAATCGGTTTACAGTTGACATACATAAAAAAAATATCCGACGAACCAAAAGACGAACATAGAACCTCCTACTTTTTTGAAGTCGGTTAATAAAATAAATATAGTTCATCCTACCAAAAAATATTGTAATTTTAAATAATAAGTATATAACTATTTTGATTATAATTTTAATCGTCAATTTCATACTGTAACCCCTTATATTTCCAAAACTGTCATAGCCTTACGTAATAAGCAATCGCTAGCAGCACTGGTTTTATTTTTACGGCTCTAGAAGCGAGCAACTTCACTCAAAAAATCACCGATACATGTGCAATATTATTGACGTCTAAACATGTTTTCGTACTTTGCTTGTGAAAAATCGTAAACATTATAATATGCATGAGAGCATAATTCAAGTCGGTAAGAATAAACTAGTTTTAAGATGGCGCTGATGACCTTTTCTGCTGCCTTACGCCGCGCCACTGCCTAAACGACTTAGAAACAGATTATTAGATTAATATTTTATTAGATTATTATTGAAAGTTGCACTTTTCGCGATTTATATAAAAACTGCTAAGTAAACATGTAGGTAGTAATATTTTAAGTACATTAGACATTATCTAAAGCCGAATATCTATGTCTGTCAGTATGTGGCTTTTGAAAATCCTGTGAAATGTTTACCAAGACTAGAATCCTGTATAACTGTTAACCTTTTGCCTATCTATACTATTAGATAGAAAACTGGCGCACTACAGACCTTGATAGGTAGGTAGGTATTTATTCTTAGGACATTTCTACAAAATTTTAGTGTTTGAAAAACACCAGCGCGACGCGGATCATATTCTCAGGGTCTTTAGGTAGGTAGGTAATGTAGTAAGTGCCTATGAATAGTACCTAGACATTTACAGACATGTACTTACTTAGTACTCATGCTCCTGATTTCACACATAAAGTAGGTACAAATGTGTTTATAAGCTTTGTAAGTATCTCGAAATATTGTTAAACTAAACTGCTAAATTTATATATAATGCAAATAGTCAAATTTAAATTATCTCACTCACTTCTTTTTGTGTGAAAATATTATTAATCAATAGAAAAGCATCCCTACACAAACAAAACAAAAAATCTTCAGAATATACTAGTTTTTGAAAAAAAAACAATCAAATCTTTCCTTTTTAATGGCATAATACATTCGTGTCTGTGAAACCATGGAACTACACATACAAAATTTCAACCCAATCTGTCAAGCCGTTTAGTAGTCGACATACCGACAGCAGCGCCACCTAACGGGTCCAATTGCATTTTTAAGGTGGCCTCCCCTAGGTGCCCATTACCTGAAGGAATTGGCTCAAAATGAACATGTTTACTATATTTAAATGACATTTTCTATCAGGTCTGCCCCCCCCCTCCCCTAATCCAAAAGCTGGCTACGCCCATGTCTCGAACTTGTGATAAGTGAACAGACATAGGTAGGTACTGAGTAAACTTACTTTACAACGTTGACTGGTGCCCACTCTGTACTCTGTCTGCGTCTGTAGTTCGAGGAGAAGTCACAAAGAGCAGAATTTGTCAACTTCTTCGAAGATTCGCCAAATCGTTGGAAACCATAGGGAACGTGACCCGCAAAACCTGCAAATAACTTAATTCTTAATCTTCGAAAAAATAAGTAGAATCAATAAATCAAAAAAAAATCAGGAAATATTAATTTGAAACACAATGCCGCTCATTGGTGCACGATATACATGCTAATGTTGCACTGATATTTATTTTTCTGGCTGCTTATTTCGTTTGATTTAAGGGTTCCGTAGCCATATGGGAGGTGTGAGAGGGAGCTAGGGAAAGGTGTAGGTGATAGGATTGTGAGGGGTAAGGGGAGAGAGAACAGCGAAAAAATGGAGAACCGCACTTCCTCTCTCTACCCTCTGCAGAGGAAAGACAGGGTAAGGGAGAGAGTGACATCAAAGGAGGGGAGGGGAGATAGGGGAGAGAGGAGGAAGTGAGTAGGATATAGTTATCCATGGTAGAGGTGTGAGAAGAGAGGAGGAGGAGTAATAGAGTGGAGAAAGTCGGAGAGGGGAAAGAGGGGTTGAGGTAGAAAAAAGCGGAGAGGAAAGAGGGTGTTTATAGGAAGGAGTGATGATGAGCCGGAAACGCAAGTTAAAATTCGCACTCGATCTATTCCCTTCTCTTTATAGCATTTGGTGCTCGCAAGTAAAGTTTACAAGCTATATACAAGGTTTATCGGTAAACAAATCCACTGTTTAAATGAATTGACATATTAAAAAGTTTAGAATTTTAGGTACAAAAACCTTTCATAAATGGCACTCTGTTGTTTTTTTAAAAACGGTAAATATGATTAATAGCAATAGTAAACATTGCACAGAATTCTTCAAGTAAGACTTTAAGAAGTAAATTTACTCAGGACATTACTTAGCAACGACTATGAAGCCGTCCGCAGACTTGCCTAAAGTAAAGTAACAGTTCGGGCAACCATTACATTCATTTAATCGTCCCTACTGCAAAGAGAATATAATACTATGCCCTACTGTTTGAAAACTAACGAGGCCAATCTGTGAACACGACCACGATACAAAATAATGTTACGTGATTTTTATTATATCGCATGAAATTACGCCAAGCTATACTTTAAACCAGTGGTGCCCATACTTTTTTCTATGAAGATCTACCTACCAAAATTTATGACTAGGAGATCGACGCTTGTACCTGCAAAACTTTTTTATTAGTAAATAAAAATACTACACTAGGTGAAAATGTTTAAATTTGTGTTTAATAGTCAATTTTAATAAAACAAAAATTTGTAACATGCAACATCTAACACTAAAAACCCGAGCACCAGCGCGCCTTTTTTACGTTGTTTCCCAGGGACCTTAACTGCTTTCTTAACCATAGTGATGCCTTTGATAGTATTTTATTTAAACAAATCATTTTTTTTTTGCTTAAACAATATACGGCGATTGAACTCAAAAACTCTCGCGATTGACCGTTTGGGCACGTCTGCTTTAGACGCAGAGATAAGAATAGACAAGTAGATCCAAAATATTCAGTACAACATCTGTATCTGTTCTTAAGGTCTTGTTGCTACCTAATTTAAATACATTTTAACAGCATATCGTTTCATATGAGTAGTAATATAGTATTTGACCGTTAATGGCTCTGGTAGTTCTCGTGGGAAACACTCAGTGCTAGTTTTTAACAGTTATCTAAAATTCCTAGGTCAATAGACGCACTTAGCAACGCTTTATTGCTTAATGCATTACTTTATTGTTTAATTTTTTATTAAAAAAAATGATATTACGTAATAAGAGTCAATGACTTTAGAAATACACATTTATTGACAATTATTATAGTTTTTTTATGCTTTTTCTGCTAATGGACAAACAGGAATAACGTACCAATATTGCTTAAAAAATCTGCTACCAACTTCCTATATTAAAAACCAATGATATTTAAGTAAAGATACGGTACCTTCATATTGTTTGAAATCTAAATTCGATCCGCTGTTACATACACGTAGTATATACATAGCATATACATAGGTTTCAATAACGAATGCAATAGATAATACGGAACGTGTAAAACAGAAGTCGATAGCAATATTTAAAGAGTGACATGTAACTGAATCCAATTACGATAATTGTCTTAATTTCGCCGCCTCAGTTTTTGCGTTAGTAACCCCTCTACCTCTTTTAATATATACACTATCATTGTTTGAAACAGTCTATACAATCTAAATTTCGACATTGGATTTGATTTAAAGTTATTATGAACTTACGAACGGACTCTGAAGGGTTAAATCCCCAGATTTGGTTCCTTACAAAAGAAGAGTGTATTTTGTTGTACGACATGATACGTAGGTATTACCTATTAATGGAAATAAAATTTTCAACTATTTTAACATAAACATTACAAATTACAGATAACGGTAAAAATAACTGTCAGTATTTGTGAAATTAGTGATAATGTCAAATTTCCTGTCAATTTGACACCAATTCGTTTACTAACAAGTTTAGACTTGTGTACATATCTTGTTTCCTTTTTTTTAGAATTGAGTTATTGCTAAACTGCACATAGCTTAGTAAAAACTGCTACATTTTCTTACCTTTCGTAATGTATTTTTCTGGATCGCCATTTTCCATGAAGTAAGGACTAACTGAATGTGACGCAGGCGACAATTTCGGTTCATCCATAGGTAAATCCCTCAGTATACCAGCACATTCAGGTCTGACAACCACTAATGGCAACTTGAATTCCGCAGTCGCCGACTGTTTAAGAAATTTAAGATATTACTGTACTTTTAACGAGTAAATAAATATGGCAAAAGCTCCTATTATATCATTTACAAGTTCATAAATCTTTGCTGGGGATTTTATTATTTTATTTTTCTCATTCGTTCTCTTATTTTCCATTAAACTTTTGTACTCTTAGTCTTTTTCTTTCTTATACAATATTTTATTCTTAATTTATTTTAGTTGTAATCTTATTTGGCCTTGCGTGCTTTTTTACTTGTATCTCACACAGTCTCCATTCATCTTCTATTAGGTACTCTTCCTTAAGGTCACAGTTTGTTCTTCCATTCTTCATTCTTTTTTTCATCTTCTAGAAATATGAAAGCGTCCACAGGACTTACGAATCTGTCAACTAAGTCCCAAGGCTGTCCTTTCCCAGCTTGCAAGTCCACGACTCGTTCCAGCTGTCTCCGAGCAGCTCGCTGGTTAAGCTGCAATTTCTGGAACTCTGATAATCCTTCCGTGGCGCTTACGGTGTATCGCTGACCAAAGTGAGCGTTCAGCCGAGGTAGGAAGCCTGTACAATTATTGTATAATCTTTTATGTACATAACTCCATATCCTCCCAGGTTAAATAGAACCATGTGAGAAATGGTATTTTGGGTTCCGCTGCGATAGTGACATCCACTTAATTAAGATGGTTTTCACTCGATGACGCTTTAATAATAATACGTCGTCCATATGTGTAGTAAAACATAGGTTTGCCTTACAACATGACCAATTAATTATTAAAGGTGTGCTAACGACATTTCCGATGGTAAAATTAAACGCACCTGCTTATAATCCACTATTTAATTGTATGACCTATACAATTGGTACCTACGGACGTCAATTTTTGAAAATACTTCCTTATAAAAAATATATAAATATAAAAAACAACAAAAAAAACTATTTCTGAGCTTCAGACTTAATGATACACAATCCCCTTCCCCCTTTAAAAAAAAAAAACGCCACAGATGAATGTTAACAATAGATACGTATTTTTAGCTTAGGTATAGGTATTGTGCAACTGAGGCCCGCAGGCATTTGCATAAGTAACGGTTCTAGTAACTCGTTCGTGAGCATTAGGTACACGCAGCCTACGATAACGCCAGAACTAGACCGACTATAGATATTACTACCAGGTAACTTACAGCAAAACAATGGTAAATTAAATAGGTTTACGTGACCGGTTTTCATAATTCAAATGATCAGTTTTTTTAGGTTTTCCTATATTTGTGATGTAACTTCATCTTGATTCTTGCCAAATTTTCAGATTCTAATTCAACGGAAAATAGGAAAATATCCCATAGGTTTCGATTTATTTGTGTCTCAATATGCGACAAAAATTACCGTATTTTGGGCATATTTTTAATTTGATATTAATTAAGCTCTTACTTGACAGCAGACAGACCTTTTTTTTTAATTTGATAACTATAAATTAACAAATTTCAGATTTTTTCCTATATTTGTGATGTAAGACCGTGCTTCGTGTCAAATTTAATGATGCTATCACAACGGGAATTAATTACCCCATATGTTATTATTTATTAGCGAATGCCATAATATGCGACAAAAATGGCCGTATTTCCGGCCGCATTTTTTTATTGCTTTGACTTAGAAGTTTTTATTTTTTTACTGCTTCAAGGGATCGTATATTTTCGTATTCTATATTAATTTCAACTTGATACCTTCACGCGTTCCTGAGAAAAAGGGTCTTGTCAGACAGACAGACAGACGGTCAGCAAAGTGAGCCTATTAGGTTTCCTTTGTACGGAACCCTAAAAAAACTGAATTCTCATGTGATTACTCCTTTGTCCGTTTGTTCGTCAAGACCCTATTTGCAGGAACGCGTGAAGGTATCAAAATGTAATTATTCGGAATACTTAGGTCTACGGTCCCTTTAAGCTACTAAAAAAATAAAGATTCTAGGTCAAAGCAAAAAAAAAATATGAATATTTGTACCGCATATTTTGACACTCACGAATAAACCAAAATCTATAGGGTACCTAGGTTAAGTACTTACTTCCCGTTGCTCTGACCTAGAATCATAAAATTTTGCCAAAAGCAAGGTCAGGACAAGTAAAGGAAAAGTCAGAAAATAATTAATTTATAAAAACCAATACTTTATTAAAAAAAAGTAATATTTATCTGTACCTGTTGTCTGGTATCCTTAACACAAGCTTTGCTTACTTTGGGGCCAGGCGTTTCTTAAAATATTTATTTATTAATTATATTTATTTGGCATCGTTCAACTTAGAGAACAGTGTAAGTTTCATCAAAATCCACTAACCTTGCAAACAAGCAAACGGCTCGTCTAATGTTAAGCGGTCACCGTACCCTATGGACGTTTGCAACGCCATCCAGGTGCCTAACTCATGGATTGGCGACCCTTCAAAATTCTAATCACACACACATACAAAATTATTTTTATATTTTTATATATCTTCTGTATAACATGTATTTGTCCTTTTATACTGTATGTAGGCTAATTAAACTTGCCATATAACTGTAACACGCATAAGCGTGAACATAAACCATTGTCACAATGAGTTCTTACTCAACATTCGTTCGAGAAACCTGAAAACCAAAGTCGGCAGGAAGCTGCCGCGACATTCCTGCACTTGATGACTCAGAATCCACATAGTCGTATATAAGTTAACTACATTGGGCTGCGAGGTATAACACTGATTAACGCCTTTTTGACAACCTCCTTTTAAATGATGGCTGAAAAGATAAACAAAAAAGAAAAACTTTCCCTTTTCAAATGCTGTAATTTTTTACTTTTAGCTTTCTGCTTTTGTTTACGCATTTGTTTCTTGGTCATTTACATTTAATTCATAAGCCATGGTAGCACGTAAACATTAATTATAATGCCTCTTTCACCTGAAGAATGTGCAAGAATTATGGCACATCTGGATCTAGGCAACAGTATGCGTCGTACTGCAAGAATGGTGGGTGTGAAATTAAGAACGGTCTTCAAGATGACGTACAAAGGTACGAAGAAACCGGAAACCATCTCAGAACACAATGTAATGGCCGTCCAAGATGCAATACAGCTAGAGAAGACCGATATATTGCCAGCACTATTTTGAGAAATCTTCAACAGCAGCTTCTCCTGATGAGGGATGATTACATTAGCGAAGACACGGTCAGAAGAAGGCTTGCTGAGGTAAACCTGAATGGTCCCAAACTTGAGGCAGGACATCGGGTTTACAGATTGATGTGTGCTCGTGACCACGTACAGTGGGGTGAAGAAGAATGGGCAAAAGTCTTGTTCACGGATGAGTCACGTTTCTCATTATTCTCTCATGACGGAAGGCTGAAAGTATACCGGCGGCGGCCTGGTGAGCGATATGCTCAAGCCTGCTTTGCAGAAAGAGTCCAATACGGCGGGGCTCTGTACACGTATAGGCTGGCATCACTTCGGAAGGTCGCACACAGTTAGTGGCCACACAAAATGGCACTCTGACCGGGGTGAGATATACTCAAGAGATCCTTAATGAGTATGCAGGACTATATCTGGTAAATATAAGTGATGGATCAATTCTAATGCAAGATAACGCCCGGCCACGCACCGCTCAGGTCGTACAAGAGTTCATTCAGCAGGTTGGTATCAACTTGTTGGCCTGGCCATCAAGATGTCCTGACCTGAACCCTATCGGACACGCTTGGAATGAGCTCGGAAGGCTGGTCAGACGACCTCCTGTCACCCTCAATGATGATAAACAGGCCATGATGGAAGAATGGGAGAATTTTCCCGAACATCGTCTCCGAAAGCTCGTCTTCAGTATGCCAAACAGACTCGAAGTTGCGATCAGAGCCAGAGGAGGCAACACCAGTTATTAAAAAGGTTTTTAAAATCTAATGTTAATTTTAAAACTACTAACACCTTTTTTAGGGTTTTTTAAGTTTTTGCCATTCAGTGAAAATGCTACTTTTTGTTTTTATGTTTTATTTATGTTAAAACATTAAGTTAAGTTAAATAAACTTATGTTCAAAAAATCTTTTTTAACTGTTCTAAATTGTTTTTATTTTAAATCTCTAACCTTAATAGTATAAAAACGGTTATACCATCTTTTGCAGGCCAGTGTATATGTATGATTTTTTTTTTATGTCTCTTACGAATATATTTAAATAGGTTTGTAAAACCATTATCATCTCTTTTGCAATGTTTGTGTTATGTATGTATGACTTTATATAAAAAAAAATTTGGAAAATCCAAAAGAGCACATTTAAAAAAAAAATTCTAAAACAAGACTCAAGTTTTTTAAAATAAAATAACAAATAAGGTGAGGAAAAAATATACTAAAAAATAAAAAATATATATATAGATATACATTATACAGTGGTATATTAGTTTTTTATAAATTATAATTAAACGACAGTACTTAGAACGCTAATATTAACTAGGAATCAGCACAGTGTAATACTTTATATATTAAAAACAAAAGTATTCCGGTAAGATGAATTTTTTGACCAATTTCTCTGCCACATACATGGTCACATAAACACAGACTCACGGACGTCCAAGAATGATTAGTTTTAATGTTATTATTTATTATATTAAACAAATTAATTGTTTATAAAATGTACCATATGTGCTAGACAGATTATTTAACTTCATATTAGTGCACTCATATTATCCTGTAAGTGTTATATTAAAAAAAAAACGTCATTTAATTTTCGAAAGACTGGGTTTTTTGACATGTCGAGAGTAGAGCACTACCTCACCGCTCCGCTTATGAGGCGTGCAAAAAGCATGCAAGTTTAAGAGTTTAATTTTTGGCTTTAGACGAATGAAAACCAGCATAAAAGTACGTGTTTCAACACCAAGACTGTCCAAGAAATAAATAATTTATTTGATTGATTGACGAAGTAAAGCTGTTCGGGCTCTACACTACTCTATTCGAAGAACAAATGGTGGTAGGCTTGAATTAATTGTATTGGATGTATTTCAGCATCTTTGTATCGTCCTCATAAACAATGCACACAGTCTACAGTTAGTAAAATCCTAATGTAAAATACCTTTACCGCTTAGTTTAAAAGTTGAATTTTGAAGCATACTGTGCGTGCTAGGGCAGCATTTTGATCGGATTTGCCACCTTGGGTCCATTTAAAAACCAAAGTACAATTTCGTGCATACGGTATAACTTGGTACATTTTTTTCTCATAATAAACACTAACTCCAGGTTGTCCAAAACAAATCTTTTCGTCGTATCACCAGTGCATGCTGCTTGATCTTGAATATTCTAGTCGATGTTTTTATACCAGACAGTCTTATAAGATGTTACAAGGCATTTTGAAGTAGTAATGTGCTGCACCAACCAGTATCTACCCCCCGCCGTTCATATCTCACCCAGGGTACAGAAATAGGAACCCATTTATATATCCAGGGTGTATGCAATATGAGCTTATACCTGGGATCATGAGAAAGCATAATCTGTATACTCTGACATAAGTAGAGGGGATTCGTTGGTTCTGGCTTACTACCCTCCAACCCCAACCCCTCGCCTAAAAACTTTTCTGCCCCGCACGACTCGCGCTTGACTACTCTCAAAACATCGTTGGTTCTGGCTCACTACCCTCCAACCCCAACCCCCCGCCTAAAAACTTTTCTGCCCCGCACCGCGCTTGACCACTCTCAAAACCACCCCTGTGTCTGGGGTGTGGCGACTCGCGCTTGACCACTCTCAAAACATCGTTGGTTCTGGCTCACTACCCTCCAACCCCAACCCCTCACCTAAAAACTTTTCTGCCCCGCACGACTCGCGCTTGACCACTCTCAAAACCACCCCTGTGTCTGGGGTGTGGCGACTCGCGCTTGACCACTCTCAAAACCACCCCTGTGTCTGGGGCTATGTCGACTCACGCAACCAACCCCTGTGTCTGGGGCTATGTCGACTCACGCTTGACCAAAACTACTGCGTGACGTCACAGTGGCTCCTGTGTATAACTTGTCTCTAGTTTTGTTATGTAATTACATCATTATCGTAATGGGTTATCATGTTTTTCCCCGTTCATAATAAAGTTATTCCTATTTAATTACAATGATGTTGGTGGTGACATTCCAAAAACTAGTCCCCCGAGGGTGTATCTCAAGGTTTTAGGGGTGTGTCCACTCACGCTTTACAAAAACAACCTGGAGTCGTGTCGGTTCACGCTTGATATGACTTGACATGTTATACCTACAGAAAATCTTCAATTCAAGTCGGTCGAAGTTTAAAGAGAAAAGCTGATAATAGTGTTAAAGATTTACAACTAGCATTGACATTTACAGGTTAAGCAAAGATTCTATGCTCAGCACTTACGATCTAAGAAACACAAATAGAAATGTCTTATTCTTAATCATAATTTACTTTATGTGTCTGTTATATCACTCGTGAAGTATTTATAGCATCAATTGAAGAATCAATACTATTTTATTATTCATGCAGATTTTGATCAGGAAACAAAAGATTTAAAAAATTCTTTTGAATTTTTAAATTTGACTATTAGGAATTGGATAAAAAATGGTGAATTAGAAAATTATTCAGAACCTTTAAGTGATGACATTAAAAATAAAATGTGTAATGACACATAGTGATTTAGAAAAAAAAGAAAATGTTTAGAAATGCATGTTAATAAGTTTAATCCCTTACGGGGATCTTCGTATATTCGTAAAAAAGAACGATCAACAATGTTTTAAGAGGACTATATCCTGCAAATACACATTCCGATAGGGTATCATCATACTTGAGGCATTAAAATAAACTAACGTTTAATAATATTCAGTTCCCAATCAAATTATCTGATATACCCAAGGTAGAAAAACAAAATGACATTAGCATTAATATGTTTGAATTAGAGTTTAACAAAGAAAAAAAAACTTTACAAAATGTTCTAATTAATTACAAATTAACTTATTATTTTTAAACAACGGTTGAAATGGTCATTATTGTATTTATCACGCTTGGTAAATAAACAAATAACAAATTGAAATGACACTATTCATATCTGGGCCGGTTGCCGTAACTATTTTTAATCTAAAGTTAATTTAATTAATCACCAGAAACATGAATGTGCTCAAATTTTTACTGAATAACTAGGAATTCATAAAAAAGAAAAATATTGGTTTAATAGGGAAACAAATAATGATGAAATCTATTTTGATAAATTTCAAAGAATATTAAAATTACATTTTATAATATATGCAGACTTTGTAGCTCATTTAAAACCCTCCTATTGTCACCTTTTGTGTCCCTGATCCATCGAAGTCATATACGTAAACAATACATGAACATGTAGTTTGTTCTTATGGATAATATATAAAATGTTCATATGATGATAAACTGTCTATATACAGAACATACTCAGAGCCTAATTGTACAAAAATGTTTATGGAAAGCATTAACAAAGATATTAGCAATATACATAGGATAAATTGTTTTCAAAAATGTCCACTTTCTTTAACTAATGAAGAGAAGGAATCTATAAGAAAATCGCAATTATGTTATATTAGGTGATGAAATCACAGTAGACTATGACTGGAATACTAGTAATTTTAGAGGTGTTAGTCACGAATTATTTAGTAGCACAAAGTATCGTGTTCCATTTTTCATTCCTATTCTATTTCACAATCTAAACAATTATGATGCTCATTTTATTGTTCATGCTTTGAATTTTAAAGATTGAGAAATAAAAATAATTCCGCAAAATAAGTAAAAATATAATTCATTCTCATGTAAACCTAATATGTCGTATAGTTCATTTGCGGTTTTTAGATTATTTTTAATTTATGATCTACTAGAGTTTAGATATATAGAATATTATATAAAGACCAATTTGCAGAATTAAGAAATCAATTACAAACGAATTTTAATAAACTTATTAGGAAAGGTGTTTTTCTTAATGAATTTGTTAATTCATATGAGTCCTTAAAAATTACATCTCTTCCAAATCAAGACGCTTTCTTTAACTCTTTAATACCAGTGTATCTAATTATAATAATAAACATGCTCAAAACGATGTCAGCTCAATTTAAATGTAAAAATATGTTGGAATATTCCAATCTATATTTAAGAACTTATGTAATGCTACTCACTGATATTTCTGATAACTTTAGAATTTTTTATATCTAATGTGATATAATTGTAATTATTTATTTTCTTCTTTTTACACTAAGCTGTACACCTATCTATAATATATTTTTGCCACGCAAAATGAGCTCTATTTTAAAATTAACCTGTAACCTTAAGTACCCTGAACATTTACATGATCTTAATTCAGATTTACCTTTATGCCTGAAAAACATTGTAAACGGTTATAGTAAAGATAAGAAATTAGTATCAAATTTTTATAATAAAACTAAAATATAATTTACTATAGAAATCTCAAACAATGTTTACAACTTACTATGAAGTAAATTAGGGTTCATAGAATTTTACAGTTTAAGCATAGTCCTTAGTTGAAATATATATATACATTTAAATACACAAGTAAGAACTACAGCTAAAAGTGACTGAAAAAAGATTTTTATAAATAATACATTCTTTAGTAGTTTAGTTCTTCTTATACTTCAGACTATCCTAGTGATAACATTTATAGTTACTTTATTATTAAACTTTAATAAAACGAAACTTGGATATTATAAAGATAAAAAACAAATGGTTAAGTATTTATATAAGTCTACAACAAGTTTATTTATTTTTTTTGTGTAATATAGTGTGTTTCACACTTCAAATTCTGCACGTGAAATATTTACATTTGTGATACATAGACACGACTTATAGTTCTCCAAATAAATCTCTTTTTTTGTCACAATTTTCTTGAAAACTTTAGATTCGGCAATTACATCAAGCAATTATAAATCTACAACAAGTTTTATTAATTTTTGTGAAGTCTGTAGGACTCTCGAAATACTTGTTACGATTTTGTATATTGAAAATATAAAAATTTTGATGTATAACTTTCATTATTATACCATGCACTTTTTTTCGATACTTCAGACTATCCTAGTGATAACATTTATAGTTACTTTATTATTAAATTTTAATAAAACGAAACTTGGATATTATAAAGATAAAAAACAATGGTTAAGTATTTATATAAGTCTACAACAAGTTTATTTATTTTTTTGTGTAATATAGTGTGTTTCACACTTCGAATTCTGCACGTGAAATATTAACATTTGTGATACATAGACACGACTTATAATTCTCCAAATAAATATCTTTTTTTTTTCACAAATTCACGTTTTTAACATTTTCCATAGTTTTACCAAAGAATGTATTATTTATAAAAATCTTTTTTCAGTCACTTTTAGCTGTAGTTCTTACTTGTGTATTTAAATGTATATATATATTTCAACTAAGGACTATGCTTAAACTGTAAAATTCTATGAACCCTAATTTACTTCATAGTAAGTTGTAAACATTGTTTGAGATTTCTATAGTAAATTATATTTTAGTTTTATTATAAAAATTTGATACTAATTTCTTATCTTTACTATAACCGTCTACAATGTTTTTCAGGCATAAAGGTAAATCTGAATTAAGATCATGTAAATGTTCAGGGTACTTAAGGTTACAGGTTAATTTTAAAATAGAGCTCATTTTGCGTGGCAAAAATATATTATAGATAGGTGTACAGCTTAGTGTAAAAAGAAGAAAATAAATAATTACAATTATATCACATTAGATATAAAAAATTCTAAAGTTATCAGAAATATCAGTGAGTAGCATTACATAAGTTCTTAAATATAGATTGGAATATTCCAACATATTTTTACATTTAAATTGAGCTGACATCGTTTTGAGCATGTTTATTATTATAATTAGATACACTGGTATTAAAGAGTTAAAGAAAGCGTCTTGATTTGGAAGAGATGTAATTTTTAAGGACTCATATGAATTAACAAATTCATTAAGAAAAACACCTTTCCTAATAAGTTTATTAAAATTCGTTTGTAATTGATTTCTTAATTCTGCAAATTGGTCTTTATATAATATTCTATATATCTAAACTCTAGTAGATCATAAATTAAAAATAATCTAAAAACCGCAAATGAACTATACGACATATTAGGTTTACATGAGAATGAATTATATTTTTACTTATTTTGCGGAATTATTTTTATTTCTCAATCTTTAAAGTAATTGCCGAATCTAAAGTTTTCAAGAAAAGTGTGACAAAAAAAGAGATTTATTTGGAGAACTAAAAGTCTACAACAAATTTTTTTTAATTTTTTGTGTAAAATAGTATGTTTCACACTTCGAATTCTGCACGTGAACTATTTACATTTGTAATACATAGACACGACTTATAATTCTCCAAATAAATATCTTTTTTTCACAAATACACGTTTTTCAACATTTTCCATATTTTACCGAAGAATGTATTATTTATAAAAATCTTTTTCAGTCACTTTTAGCTGTAGTTCTTACTTGTGTATTTAAATCTATATATATTTCAACTAAGGACTATGCTTAAACTGTAAAACTCTATGAACCCTAATTAACTTCATAGTAAGTTGTAAACATTGTTTGAGATTTCTATAGTAAATTATATTTTAGTTTTATTATAAAACTTTGATACTAATTTCTTATCTTTACTGTAATCGTTTACAATGTTTTTCAGGGCATAAAGGTAAATCTGAATTAAGATCATGTAAATGTTCAGGGTACTTAAGGTTACAGGTTAATTTTAAAATAGAGCTCATTTTCCGTGGCAAAAATATATTATAGATAGGTGTACAGCTTAGTGTAAAAAGAAGAAAATAAATAATTACAATTATATCACATTAGATATAAAAATTCTTAAGTTATCAGAAATATCAGTGAGTAGCATTACATAAGTTCTTAAATATAGATTGGAATATTCCAACATATTTTTACATTTAAATTGGGCTGACATCGTTTTGAGCATGTTTATAATTATAATTTGATACACTGGTATTAAAGAGTTAAAGAAAGCGTCTTGATTTGGAAGAGATGTAATTTTTAAGGACTCATATGAATTAACAAATTCATGAAGAAAAACACCTTTCCTAATAAGTTTATTAAAATTCGTTTGTAATTGATTTCTTAATTCTGCAAATTGGTCTTTATATAATATTCTATATATCTAAACTCTAGTAGATCATAAATTAAAAATAATCTAAAAACCGCAAATGAACTATACGACATATTAGGTTTACATGAGAATGAATTATATTTTTACTTATTTTGCGGAATTATTTTTATTTCTCAATCTTTAAAATTCAAAGCATGAACAATAAAATGAGCATCATAATTGTTTAGATTGTGAAATAGAATAGGAATGAAAAATGGAACACGATACTTTGTGCTACTAAATAATTCGTGACTAACACCTCTAAAATTACTAGTATTCCAGTCATAGTCTACTGTGATTTCATCACCTAATATAACATAATTGCGATTTTCTTATAGATTCCTTCTCTTCATTAGTTAAAGAAAGTGGACATTTTTGAAAACAATTTATCCTATGTATATTGCTAATATCTTTGTTAATGCTTTCCATAAACATTTTTGTACAATTAGGCTCTGAGTATGTTCTGTATATAGACAGTTTATCATCATATGAACATTTTATATATTATCCATAAGAACAAACTACATGTTCATGTATTGTTTACGTATATGACTTCGATGGATCAGGGACACAAAAGGTGACAATAGGAGGGTTTT
Organism: Apoda limacodes; assembly: GCA_946406115.1. NCBI lineage: Eukaryota > Metazoa > Arthropoda > Insecta > Lepidoptera > Limacodidae > Apoda > Apoda limacodes. Next base: position 6,109,621 of record OX291546.1, on the reverse strand, counting down.
AAATGAGCTACAAAGTCTGCATATATTATAAAATGTAATTTTAATATTCTTTGAAATTTATCAAAATAGATTTCATCATTATTTGTTTCCCTATTAAACCAATATTTTTCTTTTTTATGAATTCCTAGTTATTCAGTAAAAATTTGAGCACATTCATGTTTCTGGTGATTAATTAAATTAACTTTAGATTAAAAATAGTTACGGCAACCGGCCCAGATATGAATAGTGTCATTTCAATTTGTTATTTGTTTATTTACCAAGCGTGATAAATACAATAATGACCATTTCAACCGTTGTTTAAAAATAATAAGTTAATTTGTAATTAATTAGAACATTTTGTAAAGTTTTTTTTTCTTTGTTAAACTCTAATTCAAACATATTAATGCTAATGTCATTTTGTTTTTCTACCTTGGGTATATCAGATAATTTGATTGGGAACTGAATATTATTAAACGTTAGTTTATTTTAATGCCTCAAGTATGATGATACCCTATCGGAATGTGTATTTGCAGGATATAGTCCTCTTAAAACATTGTTGATCGTTCTTTTTTACGAATATACGAAGATCCCCGTAAGGGATTAAACTTATTAACATGCATTTCTAAACATTTTCTTTTTTTTCTAAATCACTATGTGTCATTACACATTTTATTTTTAATGTCATCACTTAAAGGTTCTGAATAATTTTCTAATTCACCATTTTTTATCCAATTCCTAATAGTCAAATTTAAAAATTCAAAAGAATTTTTTAAATCTTTTGTTTCCTGATCAAAATCTGCATGAATAATAAAATAGTATTGATTCTTCAATTGATGCTATAAATACTTCACGAGTGATATAACAGACACATAAAGTAAATTATGATTAAGAATAAGACATTTCTATTTGTGTTTCTTAGATCGTAAGTGCTGAGCATAGAATCTTTGCTTAACCTGTAAATCACATATTTGACACATCATGATGACGTCAATGCTAGTTGTAAATCTTTAACACTATTATCAGCTTTTCTCTTTAAACTTCGACCAACTTGAATTGAAGATTTTCTGTAGGTATAACATGTCAAGTCATATCAAGCGTGAACCGACACGTCTCCAGGTTGTTTTTGTAAAGCGTGAGTGGACACACCCCTAAAACCTTGAGATACACCCTCGGGGGACTAGTTTTTGGAATGTCACCACCAACATCATTGTAATTAAATAGGAATAACTTTATTATGAACGGGGAAAAACATGATAACCCATTACGATAATGATGTAATTACATAACAAAACTAGAGACAAGTTATACACAGGAGCCACTGTGACGTCACGCAGTAGTTTTGGTCAAGCGTGAGTCGACATAGCCCCAGACACAGGGGTTGGTTGCGTGAGTCGACATAGCCCCAGACACAGGGGTGGTTTTGAGAGTGGTCAAGCGCGAGTCGCCACACCCCAGACACAGGGGTGGTTTTGAGAGTGGTCAAGCGCGAGTCGTGCGGGGCAGAAAAGTTTTTAGGTGAGGGGTTGGGGTTGGAGGGTAGTGAGCCAGAACCAACGATGTTTTGAGAGTGGTCAAGCGCGAGTCGCCACACCCCAGACACAGGGGTGGTTTTGAGAGTGGTCAAGCGCGGTGCGGGGCAGAAAAGTTTTTAGGCGGGGGGTTGGGGTTGGAGGGTAGTGAGCCAGAACCAACGATGTTTTGAGAGTAGTCAAGCGCGAGTCGTGCGGGGCAGAAAAGTTTTTAGGCGAGGGGTTGGGGTTGGAGGGTAGTAAGCCAGAACCAACGATGTTTTGAGAGTGGTCAAGCGCGAGTCGTACAACGAGGGGTTGAGGTTGGAGGGTAGTGCGCCAGAACCAACGATGTTTTGAGAGTGGTCAAGCGCGAGTCGTACAAAGCAGAAAATTTGGTGAGCTTTTTTTTAGGCGAGGGGTTGAGGTTGGGGGGAAGTGCGCCAGAACCAACGAATCCCCTCTACTGACATGCATACCTATATCGCAAAGAAGTATGAAATTCGCGATTACCGAAGAACCTTGTTATTGTTTTCAGAAGGTCAAAGGTAGGGACCCAATTCCCGCGTACCCAGTTTTAAATTCCTAGGGAATAGACGGACACGACAAATTTATAAAGGTGTTTTGCCATTTAGCTACGGAACCTTAAAAAATAGTACTTATAGATATTTACATACATATCATTTATGACATTGTCTAGGTACTTATTAGACTTCATTGGCCTCTCGTTTTATTGAAGTTCGCTGCTGGAAGTAGGCCTCAGTCAATGATTTACAAAACGTTGCGGACCAGACTTATTCCAATTTTATGCTTTCTTTATTGCGTATCTTACGGACGTAGAATAATCCTGGTTAATGAGAATGTTCCTATTAGTTTTTTCATTACATTGCACTGAAACGAAATTCTAAACAAATATCTTACATAAAATCAGACTTATTCAGGAAATGATTCTGAAAATGTCAAATTATGGCGCCGCGCCGCGCCTGTCCGCATTCCAAGGTTACATTTGACGTGAAAGGTCTTCAAAAAGTTCGCCCGGGTCGGAAGCTAATCTCGCAGAGTAGAATAACCCTGACCTTAACTTCGTCGATTGACCACAGCTTAACCTTCTCTTATGATTGAAAGCATGAGATAATTAAAACTTAATATTTTCATATTAATAAACGTTAAAAAATTAATAATGAAATTTTAGTAGATAAACTGATTTTCACGTATTTTTTTTTGAAGAATTAGATTTGGTAAACCATATTTTTCATTTTTTTTATAAAAAAAGGTATTGTAGAAAGATGTTCAAATTTTGCTGTTACAGATGTTATGAATTGAGTAAAAAATTTTTTAGGAGTAACTGAGGGGGGGCATAGAGTATCATGTTGTAAATTATTAGATAGGTCTTTAAAAAAAATATGTCTATTGAAAACATTTTCTCTAAAATTCATATTTATAATTCGCAGGCTTCCAAAGTTTCAAAGATTAGTGATGAAATGTTACCTATCTTTTTAAGTGCTTTTATTTGGTACCGCCCACCCACCTCACTATCATATTAAAAAAACTTTTACGCTTTACATTTTACACCCCAAAAATTCAACTATCTCGATATTAACTACTAACTAATTTGGGCCCTCCATTTCTACGTATATGAAAATTTAAATTTTGTTCTTACGGTATACGGCAGACTAGCACCGAAGTGATACCACAAGTTTTTCGTTTCACAAAAAACACTAAAGACATGAAAAGAATAACACACCTTCGTACCCTGGAATCATAGGGTGCTTGTAGACAGGGTCACCATTACGGAATCTAGCGTTCACTGTGTCAATGTCAGTTTGGGGTGGCCGGAAAACCTGAAATTATAAAGTCACCCAAAAAATCTTGAAGTAGGACTAATTACTTGCTGTAGGATTAATCAATTAAAAGAATTATTAACTGCTAAGTTTCTTGTCGGCTCTTCTTAGAAAAAACAACATTTTAAACAGGTAGCATAGGAATAATAAATACTCATTATATTTTTCTTCTTTAATTACTCATTTATTGTAATAAAATACGATTAGATATTAATTTAGAAAGTATAAGATAGGACTAATGCTGACCTGGAAGTCGTCTGCAGTCCTGTCTGACAGTACGAGCCTCTCGGAGTGCTGGACGCTGGGATCCAATAATATCTTGTGTGTGGTTGAGCCATAAGTGTTGCCGATCCGATACTTGAATTCTGGACAGTGGCCGGTATATCTGTGCAGCATTGTTTATTCATAATAAGTAAGAAAATGATATTCTACCACTAGTAATTTGTTAGGTCTTAGTCCCCGTGTTTAACAGAATCCTAACGATTGGCCCATATCTGACGGATGATACGTCGTGTATCGTCAGTCGCGAAGGTAACGCCTGAACAGAAAAATAGTTGATAGAACCATGTGCCTAGTGTGAGTTTTTAACGTTACTATCGCGTTCGCGTTAAGGAAACAAATGTATGAAAATGAAGGACGCCTTTAATGGACGCGTTTTTTCTCGCAGAGCTCTTAGTAGAACGCGGTAGTAGAGGTACAAACTCGTAAAAACTCACACAAGACATAGTGCGTTGAGCGCAGTCGCTTAATTACGCTGCTAGCATAGCGGCATCGTCGTCGGTTGGCGTAAGAGCGTTTCTTGATTGATGCATTCACACTAGATGTGACAGACATTGGCGGAGAACATTTGTGTTCAGCTTATTAAAAATTTAATTTTACTTTTTAATAAATAATTAGACTCCTTCGCAGCCTAGTTAGTAGTGTGGCCGACTGCTGCGCAGAGGGTGTGGGTTCGATTCCCGCATTGGTCAAACATTTATGTAACAAAAAAAAAACAGTTGTGTTTGTCTTGAGTCTGGGTGTATTTATTTATAATATGTATGTATTGACAAAACAAAAAGTAATATATATGTATCTGTATCCGTTGTCTGGTATCCATAACACAAGCTTTGCTTACTATGGGGCCAGACGGCGCTGTGTGAAATGTGCAAACATATTTATTAATTTATTTATTATTTATTTAATTTCAATTTTCATTTAATACTAGACGCGAAGTGCGGAGTTTGAAACCAACCAAAAATACGCCAACGTTTCTTACGTCAGATGTAGTGCAACTCTTAACATTTGTGAATAAAACAACCAATGATACGATACCTTCATTAAGTAAAGATACGACACCGTCATATTTTCCGAAATCTAAATTTAATCCGCTGTTAACTACACTAGGTTTAAATAACGAATGCAATTGTCATAAATAACTTACTGCTTCAGTTTTTGCGTGCTAGTACGATATCTACCTCTTTTAATATATAAGTTACAGTCAAAACTCATAGCCGGTCAAAACCACTTTTGACTGCAAAAATCAGTCAATAGTGGTTTTGACCGATGTCGTTAGTCAAAAACAGCCTTGACTGATATTGGCAGTTAAAAGTGATTTTAACTAAGGATATTGGTTATGACTGCAAAAATATTGGGTAATAGTTATTTTGACTAAGAAGTATCGGTCAAAAGTGGTTTTAGCCAAGAATGTAAGTCAAAACTAGTTGTTACTGAGTATATTAAATAAATAAATAAATCATAGAAAATGTTTTTGAAATCGTTTATTATAAAAAAATGTAATGAACATTTTAACTAATTGCTTAGAATACTATCTACACACACCTTAACACCCACACACACACACACACCCACCTGCACAGCCACACACGCCCACACGCACATACACATACTATCATAAACCTTGATATAATAATATTTTTTTATAATTTGGCCTAAGATATGGCTGGAATGTAATGTAATTTTCTTTTATGACACCGACCTTCGCGGAGTCATTTCGAAGATGATATTATTTCTATGTATGTATATTTATTATATCTTTCTTAATTCTATGAAAAATTGTGTGTTTATATAATTGATACAATAATAGATATTTATTTACCTGCAGTATAATTTATCCAATATGCCATTCCTTGTTCCAATCTTATATAGTTGCTCAGAAGTCACTTCTAGTATTACTCCAAGAACATTACATAGATCAGCTTTGCCTTTATCTACATCTGGGATTGATACAATGGCACTATCTCCAATGTTCAATGGCAGATGTGTCTGATCACTTATCTTTTTCATTCGTTTCGCCTGTTTTTCCAAATTATAATGCGCTTTTTGTCTGGCGGTTAGTATCAATCATTCCTTGTTTACAAGGATTTTGGTCAACGTTGTTCTTTTCTTCATTTCTTTCTTTTTCTACTTCACTCCTTTCATTTTTATCTTTTTCTGCTCGATTTTCTTCATGTTTATCTTTTTCTGGTTCATTTTCTTCATTAATGTTTTCGTTTTCATTTTACTCTTGGTCACTTTGGTTTTCTCTATCTTCAAAATTATGACGCATCTCTTTCATTGCTCTTTCCAAATCTTCCTCATTATTTAGTTTTGTTAGTAATTCAAATGGCAGATTCGATGACGTTAACCCCACTTTAGGTTCAGTATTAAAAATTGCTTGATACAGAGATTGCTTTATTCCTGAGTGCAATGCTCTATTTTTCATGAATTGAACGAATCTTAAGCCATCTGACCATTTAGTTGTTTTGTTGTCCTGCATCCAAGAAGCCAGCATCTTTTCTACGTCTTGATTCGCCCTTTCCACCGAACCTTGGCTCTGGCTGTGACGCGGCTTTCCATTTACAAGTTTCAGTTCATGCCAATAAGAAGTCTTTTATTATCGAATTCACGAATTCCCTTCCATTATCGGAAATGAAGAATACATGGGGCTCCAAAATTTTAAAAAATATCCACCAAATGATATGCCGCTTCTGTGTCTCTTTTTGTGGTAAGAGCTCTTAGAATCACAAACTTGGTGAGGTGGTCCTGATACACCTGATATCTATGAGGTCGACTTGGCATCAGCTATTCATTTCGGTGTGCAAGATTGGCTTTGAAACCAACCCTCTCTTTTTTTTTGCTTTTATTTCTTTGACAATAATATAGTAGATTTCTTCAGCGGGTACGTAATACTTAAATGGCTCGGTATTTGTAACTAATTTCTTGATACCACATACTTCAATGACCTTAAAGCGTCTTAGTCTATTATATTGTACTGACGTCTTTTTTGCCGCAAATTTTGCATCTTCCACTTCAATTAGAAACTTTTCGAATTCTTCTTTCATCATTACATTGTATTGACTATTTTTCATATCTTCAATCGTTTGAAGTCTCAATAAGAAGCGTTCGTTCTTTTCATTTCCACTCATTTTTTTATATTTTTAAATCACAAGTCTAAAATTCACTGTTCAAACTTAACAGTCTGATTTTTTTGCTAAAATAACTTATTATATCTATATCAAAATCTCGAAAACAGAAACCTTTATTTTATTTTGATTTAGATGTAAAAAAAGTTATTTTATTTTAGGAACAGAATCAGATTCTCAAGTTTGATCAATGAATTTTGACCACCTTTTAAGATACATCTACAGTATCCATGTGGTTAGCAATCCACATTTAAGCACATTTTCTCTGATGTCAGGGGAAACGCGTTAAAGTAGCCTTAGTCATTCTCCTGATGTGGACCTGGGCGGCACAGAGCGGTATTTTCATACGTTTCACAAACTATATAAAAAGCCCACTTCTCCATCCCTCCGCCTAGCTCCACAACAGTTGCTGTATATTTAACATTACCTAGGGGACGCGTGTAGGTATCAGACCCACGGACACGAACAGCTCTATCCCCTATAAACTAACAATCTACCAATAAAAAAAAATCAAGCTCCTTTTTCTATCTCTATACAGTTTACAAGTTTTGTACAATGTCAATGAATTTTTGACAGTCACTTTACGAAAACCACTTTATTTCTGCGTGTAAGGGGATGTGCCTATCACCGCAACACTATACACTGCTTCTGATGCAGTGTATCTGTAGTAAAGTTTATATACGTCCCATACCACATTGAAATTAATAAGTGGTGGAATAAAGGTCCAGAATAATATACCCCTATTTCCAATAATGGTATTTCAAATCATCGTAGTCCATAACTGCAGCTAAGTGTAAATTAGATATACTCTTTTAGTGTGTCCGTTCATACCCTGATAGACTCATCAAATAACACTTGCATTTGTCTCCTGCGGCATCACGAAGGCAAACTTAGTATTAATAATATAGGTGTACCTAAGTATGGAACCAAAATCAATAGTCTCTAAATATGAAGTTTTATTTAAACGTTTTGTAAAAACTAGTCAGTGAAAATAATTAATATGAGCGTTGGCCACCTGAGTTGGATTCGACAGTTTACATCTTATACCAACCTAACTAATATGATAATCATATTATGATAATAAAAACAATACTAATACTTGGTAGTAAATATAAATCATACCCAGGTATGTAGTGGGGTTGTGGTATACTGACTAAATCCAACGCCATGATTTAATTTATAACTTTGCTCGGTCACAAAATGTCAATTCATATTTAATTTTAACAATGAATATTTTAACGCGAAAATTTAGTAATTTTAAGCGATGTGTTTATTGACGTTGAATTTTGACTATCAAATATGTGACATTCTTGTCAATTTTATATTTAAATTTAATACTACGTCTATGGTGTCACAGACAAACACAGTGTCAGATAGTTTTTTTTTTTCCGACTGACTATGCAGTTGGTTGATGCAGCCATTACTGCTCCACCGGGCTTTTGGGGTGAGACTCTGAAGGAGTTTGCGCCAGCTCCAATGCCATCCTGAAGATGATCGCGGAAAGCTGGACTGTCCTTACCTTCGGCATTGTTCTGACAGAAATGTTGTGTCGATGCCGTAGAGAAGGTACTGATTCTGATGACTTCTTCTCTTTACCTAATTTATTTTTATTGGCATTTTTATTTTTATTCTGCTTTTGTTGTGTAAATTTTATTTGGACATGATTTTATATTTTAATTTTTAATTGATTTGTGATTTCTTCGCACATTATGTATTCACAATTACCTAATTTAAGATTATTTATGATTTTTATTTTGATGCGGGGTGATTAATTCTATAATGCTTGATATTGCTAAATATGTGTGTTGTTTCCTGTTTTTTTTTTTTTTTTAAACCAACGACACAAGACAATTACCGAACGAATAAAGTGTGCAAATACTTAGTGCGTGTAGTACTTTGCAAAGACTTCAAATGACTTTTAACCAGTGTTGCCAGAGCCTGCTCGGCAAAAGTTGCCATTTGCAACCAAAAGTTGACATAACAAAAAAATTACGTAAATTATTATCCACTTTTATAGTATTAAAAGTAGATTCCGTTTATTTGCTCTGCTTTTGTTTCTTAAAAATCCTTAAAAATTATTGATGTTTTCCTAAAAAAAAAATTTTTAGTCTCTGACTGGGGACGGGAAATCTTGGTCCGATTCAACCTAACAAAGACGCAAGTCTGCGCGTTCACTGCTAAGAAAGCCCCATTCACAATTCGGAAACACACCCCTTACCATCTCCAAGAGTATTCGGATCCTTGGTGTTGATATCTCCAGCGACGTCCAGTTCCGTGATCATCTTGAAGACAAGGCCAAGTTGGCATATAAGAAACTCGGTGTGCTCTGTTGAGAGCGAAGCAGTAATTCACCTCGGGGCAAAGATACTTTATAAGTCGCAAGTCCGGCCCCATATGGATTACTGCTGCCATTTCTGGGCTGGTGCACCTGGATACCAGCTTGGCCCTTTTGACTCGGTCCAAAGACGAGCTGTAAGGATTGTCGACGATCCCAAACTCTGTATTGAAATATTGAGTCTGAGGAGCGACTTTGCCTCCCTGTGTGTCTTCTACCGCTTGTACAATGTGTGTGAGTGGGTGTGTTCTGAGGAGTTGTTTGGAATGATGCCATCGCACCGCCCGTCATCGGCAGGGAATTCATTCTCATACCTTAGAACTTAAATGGTCGTGGTTGTGGAATGAACTCCCTGCCGAGGTTTTCTCCAGGGACTACAGCATGGGGTTTTTCGAAGAAAGGAGTGATTTTTAAAGGGTCGGCAACGCGTGATTTATACCCTTGGTATTGCAAACGTCCATAGGCTACGGTGACCACTTAACATCAGGTGGGGCGTAAGCTTGTTTGCCAGCTTAGTGGTATAAAAAAAAACATTTTCCTACTCCATAACAATGTTTTATTTCTATTTATACAAAAAAAATTGAGTATTGCCCATGCATTAAAATTAAAAAAAAAACATGCAAAAAAATTGTAAGCACGGTATTTAAAAAAATAAACAAAATCCCAGCACCTTTTATTAGAATTTATAGTAATTAGGTACTTTTTTTTATATTCTTTTCTATCATCTTTTTTGTGGGCTCGAATATAGTTTCATCTTTGACAGATGCTTCTATAGCCATTAAAGATGATATGGTTTCCGTATTCAATCGGTTCCTATTAAAAGAAGGCTCAAAACTTTCTGCAAATTAGGATAGGCTCGGTCGTTAAAAGCATCTTTGATTTTGAAAATGTTTTTCCAATATTCTTCAGCGTATGATATTTCAGTATCTACGGAGTCTAACAATGCATGACTTGTCCATTCCTTGTTTACATCTTCGATGTTTATATATGCTAATAAACTTGGAAAACGCACAATTAGATCCTGATGATTATTATTTTGGGCTTTTTGAGGATGTACGATCTTATCCATTAAGTCATAAAGCGGGTCAGTAAAATCGAATCTTTTAATAAAAAACTGACCAATGAGTTAGTGGAATGTAAAACGCCAGGCAACTTTTTTGGAAATTCTTAATATGTTCTGTGGTTGGCGAGATATCTTGTTTCATCTCGTTTATTGAATCTTGTGCGGCTAGTCCCAAATATAATTTTTCCAGAGTTTCGAAATATCCCGGGTTCGCATATTAAATTTTTAGGGGGTCAACGGATTTGCAAAAATTAACTTTCATGTTATTGCTTGCTACGATTTTAATAAGTTTTTGAACTTCCAGTTTTAATTTGTGCAAAAGTGGTCTCTCAGATTGAAATAAGATGTTGAAATCAGTGAGTAGTTCTAAAACATACGACATAAACTCCAGATACACGCGAGTAAATTTATTGTTCAACGCTAAAAGAATGTCATCAGTCACTTTACTAGGGTCTTCAAGAACCTCTACAGTAAAATATGCTTTGAGAACATCGTTCTGTTCTAAGGCTCTCTCGACACATGCCTTTAATGATAACCATCTGGTGGTTACCAGGCTCAAAATTTTGTGGATGTCCAGTTTAAAAAGTTTTATACTCTCTCAATTTATCTTGACTTGATGAGCTGCGGCTGAAATGCGCGCCAGCACTTCTTAGCAAATCTTCAACCGATTTTGGCAGTTTCAAACGAGCTTTTGATGCCGCAAGATGAATCATGTGACACGAACACTTTACGCAGGCGATTTGCGGGATCTCATTTTTTAAATGGCTAAACACAGAATTGTGCGCGTCACCATGCTGTTTGTTGTGTCGGAAGCAAAACCAACGAAGTTTTCTAGGGGAATTTGTCTTTATTTAAGCCAATCAAGCAGTTAGTTAGTCAAATCTTTTTAAATTTGTTATCGGTTAACCATTTATCTGAAAACATTCTCAGTTTCACCGATGTGTTTGTATTGGATGTAATGGTAACGGGTGTTAATGTTTCCGTAGTGTTCATCGTGGTTAAAGAATGTGTTGTAGGATTTTGAGTTAAAAATCTCTTCAACGCACTTCTCATTTGTTAGTTTTAATCCACACCATGCAAAATAACCATGAAACAAAGATTAGTACATGCATTACATTCAAAAGTATTAAAATAAATATTTTTATAAATAAACCCATTATAGCGTTGCGATAATGTAGTGTAGGTAGGTACCAAGGAACCGAATGTTTTAGGAAGGTATCACTCTGACTGGTGTAGAAGTTGCACTGACAGGAGGAGAGCAAATATATTTTCCTATATGACGGAAACAGACGGCACGAAACTCTACACCAGTTACTATACTAGTGTGAGTTGTTGAACACAAGCATGAGAAAAAAATTGCGTCCAGTTTTTTTAGATGCGTTCAGTTAATCTGCGAAAATATTTAGTTTTAGCCAAAAAGTTGCCTAAAAGTTGCCATTTAAGCTTGGTTGCCAAGCGGTTGTCAAGAGAGGTTAAAAGTTGACAAAATGGCAACCAAAGTTGCCAAACGGCAACGCTGCTTTTGACATTGAATTCGTTTTAGGGTATCATAACCAAATAACACTAATGAAACCCTTATAATTTTAGTCATATTCGACGCCCGCCTGACCGTCCGTATGTCATGCCGTATGTACTATCCATCGTCTATAAGTCTGGTCCTGATGAAATGAAGACGCAGATTAACGGCTAGACGAGCAAACAGAAGCAGAATGGCGATAAGCAATCCGTTTTCTTTATATCAGTTTTAAATTACTAACTTAAAATGATTTCGGTTCTGCGAACGACAAAAAAAATCGAAGAAACACGTTACTAACACTTTTTTATAGCTGTGAAATAACACTTACTTTAGTAGTATTTTTTCCGAAGAGCAAGGTTGCCAACGCTTTGAGGATTTGCTGCACAGTGAGTGGCCTTTGGAGTAGTAGTCGTGTCGGAGAAGGAAACAGGAGTGGATCCAAATATTACAACAGAGACCCTTTTTTTTCTGACTGACTATGCAGTTGGCTGTTGATGCCATTACTGCTCCACCGAGCTTTTGGTGCGAGACTCTGAAGGACTCTCAGCCCATATAGCGCCCAACGCTCTAGGGCTCTGCGCAAAGGGATTTCGGCTTGGGTCTCCGCTCTTGGGGTCGTCCGTTCGACCAGCGTGAGCCTCGAACCCGAAGGTGAGTCAGCGCCTGGAGGAGAAACACCCGCCATTTTGAAAATTAACTAACCAATAGTGACTTTTGATATATTGCAACTTAAAATTAAAAAAAAAAAACGTTACTTCTAAATTTGGTGTTATATTAATAACTTTCTAATGGTTTTGAATCGCAATCACCTGTCTTCTTTATCTGGTGAAAATTGATTTTTGGGCAAACCTTGTTACTTTGGGTTAATTTCTTTAAATACAAGTTAGTTAGTCTTCGCCCAATGCAATATTATAATTTTGATTTTTCAGGTAATGTAAGTTCTTTTAATGAATTATTGCTTAAAATGAGCGTGAATTTAATCGTGATTAGGGCATGTTTATGACCTTCTGCTTGTATTTTTCAGTTCTATCTAATTTTCGTACCTTGAGTTGTTAACTTTTTTAATAAGCATATTTGAACTTTGAAGTTTGTCTGTTTAAATTGATAGTAATACAAAGCAAATAAAATCAAACATCATCTTTATTAAAAACTGTTACTACATGATATAAAAATTATAAAAGAACAGTTTCATCGAAACATTATTCATTAGTAACATCTACTGCAGTTTTGCTAGTAAGTAGGTAATAGTACCAGGGACGTAACTCAAGGGGGCTCAAGGGGTTATTACAAAAACCTATTAGGCTTCCGTACAAAGATCTATTAGGTTTTACTTCTTGACCCCCGAAATGGGAAGAGCACTGGAATAAGCCTTCGGAATAATAAACTTTTAAGGCTTCTTTCGCGTTCGTCTGTATGATTATCAAACTCCTTGGAATGTTTTATAATTTTCTCTAGTTTTTTTACTGTAGTACATAGTCCTTAGAGAAAACTTTGGCAGGAAGCTCATTCCATAACGTAAGCGTTCGCGTGAGGCAGTTTCTCTTTAAATGCACTCTACGCGACCATTTAGGTGCTAAGGTGTGATGGATTTTGGGTGCAAACCCATTAGTTTATAAATGTATGCAAACAGTAAATAAATAAATGTTATGAATTCCTTGATGATGGCGAGCGGTAAGATGTTAGAAAGTATGCCCACGACGGCATCATTTCGATCAATTCCACAGAACACATCCCATTATAAAAGCGGTAGAATACACACAGAGAGGCAAAGTCTCTCCTCAAACTTAAGGGTCGATACGGCTTGAGAGTTTGGGATCGTTGACAATGATGATTGAACCGAGTTCAAAGGGCTAAGCTGGTATCCGGGTGTATACCCGCCCAGAGATGGCCGCAATCTTGGAACTTGTAACCAGCAACCAAGAAATTGCTTTGTGTGGTAGGAAAGCGCGAAGAGGAGCATACAACTCAGAAGAACACTGTTAAAGCACCATGTAGGTATACCATCTGGCCCACCCGACTTATGTACGTCTAGAGAAAGAACCGCCCGCGGACCCCCCTGCTGTGTCGTCTTGCTATTTAGGAGGCCAAGAAAGACCTATAAGTCTTTGTACTAAAGGAATTATACTTCTTGAGTTGCATTCGTGGTATTATTCCCTACCGACTAGCAAAACTACTGCAGATAAAGTAGGCGAACCAGATGTTATTAACGGATAATGTTTCGATAAAACGGTTCTTTTATAATTTTTATACATTTCAAGCAAACAAAGATGTCAACTTAAACTTATATTTGCACAAAAGTCTGTACTTAGAAGGTCTAAGTACAGACTTTTGGAATAGTCTCGAGCTATTAGGATTCTGAGATTCCGGAAAAAAAAATTGTAAGTAAATTCAGACTACCATACACTTTGGTCTTGAATTACAGAGACAGAATAGCTCGAAACTGTTCCGACGAAAAATGCATGCTGGCCACGGCGAGTTCCAGGAAACCCACAACTAGCTAAATCGCATTTGGAAACAGTTATCTGCAATTGCTCTCTGCAACTCATCAAAATAAAAAAATAGGAAAAGATTTTATACATGGTTAAATAAACCTATTTTGCACACTAGAATGAGTGAAAACTCACTCAAAGATAATTATTTATTTGTTACTACGGTAAGTTTTGTCAAATTAAACAAAATTATATTCGTATATTCACTTAAACGACTTAGTTAGTTTTCGCTCTGCTGAATTTGTTTTAAGCGTGGGTTTTTGGGTCTCCACAATCATTTAGTGAATTTTCTTTACGAGTCCAGTAGCGATTTTAATCAAATGTTTCGGAGTAAAACTAACGACTACGCTTAAGCAATTTAAATATCATCTGTCATAAAGATAAACTCACTAAATTCATTTAGTTATTTTGTCCTCTAATGTGTAGGGAATAATCAATAAAGAAAAAAAGTGTAAATAGATTGACATTCAAAACTCATTTGCGTCAAAAGTGTAACTTAGTTAATTTTCGCTCTACGGGGACGATATACGCTATTTCTACTGCATATCAGTGTATGATATGCTATGCAAATGACAGTACCAGAGATGCTTAGTACAGGGGCCGCACAAAAACCCCTTATTTTGTTTTATAAGAAAGCCGCGGAAAACTTGTATCGAAGATGGATACTCTATACCAGGTAGAAGACCTTTCCGTCTCCAACCGAACTAAGATATTGCGAGTTCACCACTTATATTTCTTTTCATCCACACTAATATTATGAATGCAAAAGTGTAGGTACCTGTTTGTCAGTCTGCTTGTTTGTTTCATGACATTTACATTCGCTATATTCAGATACCTATATAAAAAAGTTAAAAGCCAAAAAACAACCAAGCGCTTGTAGTATTTACAAAGCTCGATTAACGTTAATTTTTTTTCCAAATTTAGATCACGCAGTTAGAGTGGGTTGTATTGTATGTAGCACAGACCCAAAACAAGGTGTTGGAAAACGAAGTTACCGAACACAGCACATAGTAGAGACAGAATGTATATTAATTGTTTAAATGTTGTTTTAACCTAATTAATATTTTTCTTTCTTCTTCTTTCTTTCTAAAAATGCAGTCGGAAAGGTAAATATTTCGTACAAATTTCATTAAAAGGTACTTAGCTGCTAAAGTGATCATAGTGTGTGTAAGCTCTAAAGTATAACAACAAATAATTTGTTATAGCGGCAACTGAAATACATCTTCTGTGAAAATTTAAACTGTCTAACTATCACGGTTCGGTGACAGACGTGCGGACGGACGGACGGACAGCGGAGTCTTAGTAATAGGGTCCCGTTTTTTACCCTTTGGGTACGGAACGCTAAAAACAGGCAAGTGTGAGAAGTGTTTTTTATTCCCTCGCCGCCTAATTGGTAGTGTGGCCGACTAATGTGCAGCTCTGCTTACTTTGGGGCCAGACGGCGCTGTGGTCAAAAAATATTTATTTATTTATATTATTATCAAAGTTAATAATTTAACAAAACAGTAACACATTTGTTTTTTGAAACGATATTCAGAGATAAGCAACGTCGGTTTTGGTCAGTAATTGAATGGGTGACTTTTAACGGCCCAATTTTTGTTTTTGTTTCTGTTAGTTACTTCCGAAAATTGTGGTAGCTACGAAACCCTCGGTGCGCGAGTCCGACTCGCACTTGGCCGGTTTTAAGTTGACATTAGCGTCGCCACTCAGATCTCAGTTAATTTGTGAGTCCGTTCGTGTGCCACCACAGACTTATAATTCTGCCATCTTTCCATCGAATCTGATGAGTTTACAAGCGGGCGTCGTAAACCGATATCATGTACAGCTATTAATTTATACTGCGTTGCCCTTTGAATATTTAACCCTATGGTCTAAGGCGCTGCCATACAGTTTCGTAGTGACATTAAGATAGGTACTTAAAATATGATTTAAGGGTAGGCTCTTCATAACTTAAGGATGATTTAGAGATCTTCAAAAATCCATTAAAAAAAGTAAGTTTTTATTCTATTCCGTTAGTTATTACCAGAGAACGACCAAGGTTATTCCCCTTCAAAGTCATTGATTTATGTCTAACTTTTCACCGATATCCAAGTCTAAAAATAATATTACAAGAGGAGGAAATATCCAAACCAAGCGAATACAGAAATAGGTATTTGAAAAACATTTACTGTTTCGTTAGGAACCGGGCCAGGATACCGATGTGCCATTGCGACAACTCCATCTCGGGCTGATTGTCACTTGTTATAATCATCAAAATTGGAATATCGTGTTACCCAAATTCTTCTTCTACATCTTAACCAAATTCAATAGGAATTAACTTCCGATCTCAACCAAATTCATGCATTTTTCTGTCTTTTTGTTTTTTTCATTAAAATTTGTTTACGTTACGTAAATTTGTTTACGTTACGTAAAGCATACGCATGAAGGAGCATTTGAAAGAAACAATTTTTTGGACTTTTACAGAGCATCGGTTAATTATAGGGACGGTATTTGAAAAAAGGCCAAACATACAGAAACAGTAATTAAGTATATCTAACAAATATTAATATATAATAGCTCTGTCAAAATCCGGGGAAAATACAGGGGAATACATTTGTATGGGGTCAAACAGCGAGATATTTCCAAAGAGCTTAATGATTCTAACTAAGTACACACTTATGTCCTAAACGAGTTTTCTTTGTATCCGTTACCTACCACAATATGGGAAAGTCAAATTAATCATAAAGTCATATAAAAATTAAATGTTACATTAATATTATTTTATTTACATATTAACAGGCGGGCCGTAAGCTTCTTTGCCACCTTAGTGGTTTAAAAAAAATATAGGCCAAGAGGCGAAGGTTGCAAAAAAAGTTAAATTTCTGAAAAATTTAATTAGTCAAAGGTGTCAAAATCTAAAAGTAGGGTTGCCATGGCAAATGGGTATTCGTATGAACGGGCTTCATTTGCATATTCCAACGATATATTTTTTATAATTTTACGAAATATAAGTTTTAACTTGTTGCTAAATATGATACACAAATTGCCAACCCTATTATCACCAACCAGTTATTTATAAGCCGAAAAATTTTAAATAATTCAGACTGATACCTAGATATACTAGATACCTTATGAGCTATATTTTATAGGAAAAATAAAATTAAGTTTAAATTTTACAGTTTTTGCCTCGTATTGCTCGTTAATCCCCTTCTTCCCTGTTACCTTCAGTTTTAGGTTCTGATTAGGCAACTCTCGCAGATCTTTATTGTCATGAGGAACCCTAGCTTTCCTGACAATTTCATTCCTTTTTTCAGAAATTGTTAGCTTTTTGCGGTAGCCGCTTAGCTAAAGAGAAATACAAGCGTCTACTACATGCATTAATTGATATGATACGTACGTAGCGTCTCAGATCTACGTAGCGTATGAACTATTTTACAAAAAATTTAACCGACCCAATGTAATAACTGGGTCTAAAGATTTTTTTAAGGTGAAAAAAAGTCCAAACACAAGGTAGCTGCTGTAAATCGTTAAAAAGTTCCCTCGACTGCATTCGGTATTCTTCATAAGAGCCTCCAGGTCTCCATTATGTTGTAAAATGACATCAGAACTATCTACATGGATACGTGTGCCAAGTTTCAACAGAATCGTGAATCGTGAATGTGAAAAATCTAATTAAAATAAGACTAACTTTTAGGTACCCTATCCAACAAAAAAATAATCCTTAAAATCGTACTGCTCTTTAAAAAGTTATGCCCAAACTCCTCCTTTTTCTTTCGTCGGTTTAAAAAAAATTCTATATCTACAAATACTAAGGAGCATTACCCAAAAAAGGTTATGGAAACTTAGATCCAAAATAGGGTTGTAGTGTGGTTATGGACTGTGATAAGAGTTAATTCATTCGCTTTCGTTCATTTCATTCGTTAATTTAACATTTCATTCCCATTCCATTCCATCCAGCCGCCATATTGAATTCAACCGTCGTGCAGTATGAGCGTGTCGCTCGCTCGGTGACGCTCTGCGTCAAGTGACAGCTAAATAAAATAAATAAACACATAAAAACTTTGTGTATCAGTGCAAAATGAACTGTGCAGTGCGTATTATAATCATAATCAAAAATTTATGGTTGTAACTAGTATAGAGAACTTCGGCAATTTGAAATGAATGCATTCCACCGAGTCTGTTGAACTTTTTGACTTTTTTGTTCAGTGGATATTAATTATCGAGTTTTCTTTTTTCATCTGTTAGTTATTATTAACAATTTGTGAATAACTGAACTTTTTACTTAATTAAATTTTAGTTCCATTTTTTTAAATTACTTAAAGTTTGAAAAAATCTGATTATATACTACTGACGAGGATTGCCGAACCATTCAAGGTAAATATTACAATCAATTATGTATTTACATTTGCTGTTATTAAACTACTTTAAAAATATATGAAGTCCTCAATATTCGCATGATTGTTAACTTTTAAGCTCGTAGGGTGAGGGCTTATTAAAAGTCTTACGAAGAATTGTCTAAAATATTAAAGTGATGAGTTGATGTTTTTTTTTTTTTTGAAAGGACAAATACAGCCTTAAACGTAATCTTTATTTTTAGTAAGGTATTTACGCTTGCAATAGGATTGCATGAGATCAGACGTTTATAAGATGAGCTAATATCCATCGCATAACTTGGTAAAAAATTTACTCTAATTTTAGCTAAAATTATTGTAAGTTAATAGAATCGTATTATATAATTTGTGCTAGAATAGACTATATTAGAAACTACACCAAAAGGGAGTTGTCAACCTTTCAACCCAGTTTAAACAAAATACCTACATGATATGATGCTAAAAATAACTATAGTAAACCAAAAGCCGGTAACTACAAGATTTAGTAACTGTAACCAAATAAAAAAACATAACTGTGAACACATACCTACCACACCAGTAATTTATTAAATACATTATCGTATTTTCAAAGTTTTTAGCTTATCTAAGTTTAACTTTTCATTTTTTCCTAAACATAAACCTCCATTAAAGCTATAATAGTTAATACCTTTAAATGTTCTAATTATTATTTATGTTATGTATGTTACTTAGTTACTGTTGGGTTAATCCGGTTCGAAACCAAACCCAAACAGGCACCTTAGAGATGATCATAAGATATTAGAGATAACATAGACCATGTTACATAGCCACAACAACCACCTTACTTCGAGGTCGAAAGCTGACAGTGGTATACAAACAAACCAATTAGATATGAAGTATAAATAAGAAAAAGAACTCACAATGAAAAGGTAAAAAAATTCCACACTATGTACCAATGTGAGTTGTCTAATTATACGTTTGACATTTTACCCGCTCTATTGATCCGGTTCTTGGCCAAACGTGTTATGTTTTGTGGATAATAATATGGCAGCAGGCAGATTACAAAGCCTTAATCCGTTCAAAAGCCTTTCTCTGAGGTCAAATGTTTGATATTTAACATAAACGTGGTAATTTTATGCAAAATTCAAGAAAAAGTGCTTGCGTGGTAGATCCGTATATACGGAGATAGAACACACATTATATGTCAATTTGCTAAAACTCTGCACTACACTCTGGGACAGGAAAAATATGGCATGTGACGGACGACTTTCCGACTTTATAAATAGATAGAGAACAAATTAAAGAAAAGAAAGTTGACACATGAATAAAAAATACGAATGACTGATTCATCTTTCTCACATTTTAAAATCACAATGCCTATAGCTACAGTTTTAGCTTGCTAGCATACTTCCTTAATAATTATAATCAAGGACTTGCCATAGGAATTCCACACTGATAGCCGACTTTAGTGCGGGCAGAGCCGCGGGCAAAAGCCTATATTATTATAGTTACGAGTATTTTAGAGTCAAATAAGTAGTATCCGAAAAATCTAGATCCTTATATAGTTAGTATATATACTACTTTATACATTATTATTTTTTACTCGAGCGAGAATCTAAGGAGAGGAGATACCTACCCATGGGAATAGTAAACAATATCCATATGGGCTTAAGGGCTTTGTCTCAACAAAAAGCGCCTTGAGTGCCTATTAAGTTAAGGTAAAATGCGTGGAAAAAGTTCCACTTGAAGCTGAGATCTGTTTTTTATCAGCTGCCTGATCTCTTTAACCCACAAACGCTAAAAATACTACTCAAAGAGAAGCTAAACAAACAATAAAATATATTCAGAAACTAACAGGATATAGGTACGTCAGAAATATAGTCGAATTTCAAAATTCAAAACAATTAGGTTCTGATGAAAAGATATCTGCATGTACAGAACATGAAACATGGAAAAACAAGACAAAGGACCTATTCAGACGTACAAAGGAATTCAAACTGGTAACTGTGTGACACCAACAGAGACACAGAACCTTGTAGTGACATCGTGGCGTCGTCGCGTCGCCATGCAACCCTCCCCAAACATGGAAATCTAGTACTTGCACGCATTCAAATTAACTTAATACCTTATCAAACAAATATTAAAGTTGAAAGTACAGAAAATAAGTTATCAATTGTATTGAAACTTTACCTGCATTAAGAAATAGCATCTTGTATTATGTTATTTATTAGATTTTATTCTTTTACATTTAAGGACTTGTTTTGTTTCAGTATTTGTAATCAATAATCATCAATCTTATTGTTATTGATAGGGTAATAAAACAACAATACAAAAAAAAAATGTGTTTTGAAAAGGGCACTCTGAAAATGTTATCAAATAACAAATGTTGCTAAACCATTAGAAGAATTTATGGATGAAAAAAAGATAAAACTTAAGATATTATGTATTAATGAGAATCACTTTAGGAAGATGTTAAATGAATGAAAAAACTGCTTAAGTAAAATCATTAAAACCATTGACATCCTAAATCTCTTGATAAGATAAAATCTTATGTTAAATATATGTGGTACGAAATCGTAGAGAAAGAACAAAACTATTTATTTTTTATTTCTACACTGTGGCAAGCTTGGGACCGAGACCGGTTTAACGAAAGAGTCTTGTTTCGCGATACGTAAAAAGAAGGCCCGTGTGGATGTTCGAGGTCGCAACCCAAATGAGACCAGTCGCAGGTACGCTTTGTAGTACACTTTCTCCGCTGCGTGACGCGTTGGACGCTGAGGTTTCACCGTGGACATCACAGGTGTAGCCATACCTGATGATAAACATGTCAGTTGTGATTATATTCCGTCACCATCATGATATGCAAAATGATCGAGCGACTTGTCATGCGACATGTGACGACTTTCTTTCATAAGAGGATTTGAGTAAAGCATTTATTTTTGGTACAACATCATGTAGGAAAAGAAAACGTAGTGTTGAAAAGAAAGTTGCCACACTACAATTAATTTCTCAATGTTAAATGAATACTTGTTTGATTCTGTTCATTACTTGTATAATTTTTTAGATATTCATAAAATACTACATTGTGTATTAAAGGTGGTAAGGAGAAATTTACAGCCTAAGCTCGAAGGCTTTAATGACTCGAGTTCGTAATTTCCATACCGCCCGTGCTACACACAATGTTTTTCATCACGTTTGCGAGTAAATAAATCTAAATATAAGATGAATAAATAAATAACTCACCAAAACACAATCGAAATGGCAGGAACAGTAACAATATATCTAGAGAATTTATGAATCACAAAGTTTTGGCTGAAGTTATAACATACTTAAACATATCTATAAAACTTATTTTGAAGAACAGTACAGCTTTATTTATATTTGATAAAATAGACGCGTTATTACCGCCCGCGGGTTATCTGAACGCGAGCTTTGCTTAAAGAAAAGTAAAATTAACAAAGCAAATGCCCGTGAGAGCAATTAGGATCTTAGCACCAGCTTTCCCTGCACATAGTGATACAACAAGTGTCATGAAAAAACAATTAAAACACTAAAACCAAGATTAAACGTTTACCAGCGATACAGGTAGCATTAAGTGTGTTTTGGGTACAATTTTATAGGCGACAAAACAAACATGGCAACTAAACGCCTTTTCCGTAGACAAGAAAGTTCAGCTAATATCATTGACCTCCAAAACGACTGCTTACTGTGAGACATAGCAACTTGTAATAAAAAGCCATCATGCCGTTGTGCGAAATTATACTCAACGCAGGTGCTTTAGATAATAACCCATGATCATTGCTTGCTGTTAAAAAAGTGGTCAATCAAGGTGTGGAAACAATCACTCGTGGACCACATAATTTGACTTCTTCAAATTCAACGTAATCCTGCCTTAAATCATGGGTTCAGGTTTTATATCTGAGTCTCCAAAGACGGCAAAACTCACTTAAAGATAAATATATTTTTTTTTTACTATTTGTATTAAATACCGAATCTTTTATTAATAACTCTTTACATTATATTATTACAGAAGCAATTATATCAATCTGCGAGATAAAAATTTTAAGCGGTCAGTTAATTATTTTTTAGAAAATATAAAACCAATGTGAGTTGTTATCAAATCACGATGCGCTGACATCAGTGTTTAAAGAAGTCTTTAAAGACATTACGTCACTTTATCAATCATTTTTAGATAAACACCGAGACTGAAGGCACATTTTCTTAGTTTATTAGCTACATTGTTCTTGGTAATAACTATTAAATTGTTATGTAGATTTTCTTCGGTCACGCTTCAATGAGTTTCTTTCAGCTTCAAGGTTGAGATTGTGTTCTTATCGTAACCAACTATTATTGTTAAAATATTTCTTTTTTTATAAAATTTTATATTTTTTAATATTTCTTTATTATACCACTAAGGTCGCAAACAAGTTTACGGTCTGCCTGATGGTAAGCGGTCACCGTAGCCTATGGACGCTTGTAACACCATGGGTAACAATCGCGCGTTGCCGACCCTTCAAAAATCCAATAACTTCTTTCTTGAAGAACCCTATACTGTAGTCCTTAGAGAAAACCTAAATTTAATATTCAGTTAAAGGTCTTAAATTGAGATACAAAACTAACCAAAAAAAATACCAGCTATATATGTATCGAGTTTATGCTATTCACGAAAGCTATAGTTCTAGGTTCTTTATAAAGACATTAACACTTAATCCGATTTTGTAAGCAATCCAGTATTATTGATCTGATATTGGGTTATTACGTATAAGATTAAAGAAAGATTATGTAACTATTTAGTTTAGAGTAAGGAGCAAAAGTAGTTTGGTAGAATCAGGAGCAATTAAAGTAGTACGTGATGTAGAAATACGATATTTTTCGAGTAGGGATTTCTACAAAATAACGGCTTCTAAATAACTCAAACTGATTGAATATTTCGAAAAGGGTAAAAAGTTTTGAAACGGTGATTTTTAAATATCCTATCGGCACGGTAAAATTTTTCACCCGTAACGACGTAAGTCAACAATCAAATGCAGGCATTCAAAATCTAAAAATTTTCACTGCTGAATCCTGTTCCTGCCTGATAATCACTACTCACTAATTTAATATTTTAATATTTTAATTTCTTCTAAAATTATCAAATATGTAATGTGTACTAAAATTCATCACTGTATTTTGCACAGACGCAGGCAGACAGACAGACGTGTAGGAAATAAAAGGTTTCCTGCTTTCACTACTAAACCCTCAAAAAATAACTTTTGCTTATTACAATATACTTCGTAAAGAACCAGAGATATCTCAACACATTTGCCTCTTTTTCTTGATCATAAAAGGTCATAGGAAAAGATTATCACTCTAAGTACTGGCAAAGTGTTATCTACATTGACATAATAGGTTCAGCAATACCATTTCATCCCATTTCAATGTTAATACTTGTAAAGGATTTCCTGTGCCTCAGGAATTTGCCTGCTTCATGGTAGACGTTTACAATTCTTACATCTTTTTTCTCACCCAGTTTTGCATTTTTTTCTGTAGCTTATCGTTAAACCTCAAACTGTTAGCATTTAGCGCATTTACAACCAACGTGTGATCTTTCACAGTTTTCTTATCGCGATTTATACTCGTTGAGTCATTTTGGATTCTATTGTGTTTGAGGGAATTACCTCAGGTAAACATTCTTTACTAAGCAATAAATAGATACATTTGAGAACGGACAAACATTTATAATAAAGAACATTCTTTGACTTGAATCTTGGTGTTTTCTATGTAGGTATAATAATAGATATTTATATATAGAAGAAAGTTTTTTCTATATCACTGAGGAGGCAAACAAGCTTGCGGTCACCGCAGCCTATGGACGCTTGCAACACCTGGGGCATCACTCGCGCGTTGTTGATCCTTCAAAGATCTTATAACTTCTTTCTTGTAGAACCCCATACCTTAGAGAAAACCTATGCAGGGAGCTCTTTCCAAAACCTTAGCGTACGCGGGAGAAAGTTTCTCTGAAACTGCACTGTTTTTTTTTCATATCAGTTGTCTGGTACCCATATAGGTTGCTTAGTTTGGGACCAAGTAAGACTGTGTGAGATCGTCAAAAATAAATAGTTTATTATTAAATTAAAGCTGGTAGGTATTGCTACAAGGTTTTGCAAAAAAATTCTTTTGTTTGTCTTTGTGAGTGCCAGATGCATAAATTGCCATGAACGTAGTTATGGAAACCCCAGTTTTTATGAATTCATTATACCTACGTTGTTTTGTCCTCGTTTACTCAGCTGGAAAGAACTCTAGTACTTTTCTTACTTTTTAAATTAACTGAAGCAGGTAAGAGCACTTAGATATTTATTTTCTCATATAACTCCTTTAGTCGTAATGAATAACTTTTTAAGTGCCCACAGGTGTGGAAAGTAATAATTAAACACCTTCCAGAAATTCCACACTTGTTTCGTGCAGTCGATTTCATATTTATCATTTAAGTACCTATACAATCATTAAATCAAAGTCGATAAACCTACATACAGCTTGACTGCCATCGATAAAAGTTAAAGGCCCGCATGCCAATCCGAGTCGTGCACTTCGATTAATAACAATGACTGAAACGATGCAAGGTCGCAAGCGTATTAAGTTTCATTGGAATTTCTAGAGAGTAAGGTACACAAAGAGTCAAGGGTTTCGAAATAGAAAGGTATGCAGAGCACACACGGCGATCACAGATCAAAACAGGCCAGTGTTGCCAGTGTTGTGATCGCCGGTCATGGCCTGGCTGATCACGATTCCGATCAAATTTTGCGCAACACTAACACCTTCGGAAAGGATTGTAAATATGTCTTATCTAAACGACTAAGCGGTTTTGTCAAACTTAAATCTTATAAGAGTGTTGTTAATTCGTTTACTAACATTAAATGATAGATTAGTGGTAGTTAGAAAAGTAAAGATGTCTAAAAAAATCAGTTTTGATAGTGAAGGAAGATAAAATTTTAAACAATCGAACAGTCAGTGATTTTTTTCAAGTACAACTATGTATATAGGTGAACTTAAAAAGGAACCCTATCTAAATATGAAATATCATGCAAATCGTTAATCCTGGTTCCGAAATACACAAATATTGGTAATATAAGTACAAGAAATGCTCATTCAAATATATAAGATACCTTTTTCTTTAAAAGGCAACTCAAAAGGAAATTTTATAAAAATACTAACATTTCATATTATAGGTCCAGCGCCATCCTTCGTATGACTCATTTGATGATAACGCAATTATCTCACACGTACAAAGACGTTGCGTTCGTCAATTTATTTATGCTTGTTTCAGTCGCTAGTACGCACTATTTAATATTAAGTTTATAGAGCATTGCTTGTACTTGTGCCTTTCACCGCCCGCATAAATAACTTTGTTGTCGTTATCTGCCCGCCAGAAGTCATTTGCATTATTTTAATATTTTAATTTCTTCTAAAATTATCAAATATGTAATGTGTACTAAAATTCATCACTGTATTTTGCACAGACGCAGGCAGACAGACAGACGTGTAGGAAATAAAAGGTTTCCTGCTTTCACTACTAAACCCTCAAAAAATAACTTTTGCTTATTACAATATACTTCGTAAAGAACCAGAGATATCTCAACACATTTGCCTCTTTTTCTTGATCATAAAAGGTCATAGGAAAAGATTATCACTCTAAGTACTGGCAAAGTGTTATCTACATTGACATAATAGGTTCAGCAATACCATTTCATCCCATTTCAATGTTAATACTTGTAAAGGATTTCCTGTGCCTCAGGAATTTGCCTGCTTCATGGTAGACGTTTACAATTCTTACATCTTTTTTCTCACCCAGTTTTGCATTTTTTTCTGTAGCTTATCGTTAAACCTCAAACTGTTAGCATTTAGTGCATTTACAACCAACGTGTGATCTTTCACAGTTTTCTTATCGCGATTTATACTCGTTGAGTCATTTTGGATTCTATTGTGTTTGAGGGAATTACCTCAGGTAAACATTCTTTACTAAGCAATAAATAGATACATTTGAGAACGGACAAACATTTATAATAAAGAACATTCTTTGACTTGAATCTTGGTGTTTTCTATGTAGGTATAATAATAGATATTTATATATAGAAGAAAGTTTTTTCTATATCACTGAGGAGGCAAACAAGCTTGCGGTCACCGCAGCCTATGGACGCTTGCAACACCTGGGGCATCACTCGCGCGTTGTTGATCCTTCAAAGATCTTATAACTTCTTTCTTGTAGAACCCCATACCTTAGAGAAAACCTATGCAGGGAGCTCTTTCCAAAACCTTAGCGTACGCGGGAGAAAGTTTCTCTGAAACTGCACTGTTTTTTTTTCATATCAGTTGTCTGGTACCCATATAGGTTGCTTAGTTTGGGACCAAGTAAGACTGTGTGAGATCGTCAAAAATAAATAGTTTATTATTAAATTAAAGCTGGTAGGTATTGCTACAAGGTTTTGCAAAAAAATTCTTTTGTTTGTCTTTGTGAGTGCCAGATGCATAAATTGCCATGAACGTAGTTATGGAAACCCCAGTTTTTATGAATTCATTATACCTACGTTGTTTTGTCCTCGTTTACTCAGCTGGAAAGAACTCTAGTACTTTTCTTACTTTTTAAATTAACTGAAGCAGGTAAGAGCACTTAGATATTTATTTTCTCATATAACTCCTTTAGTCGTAATGAATAACTTTTTAAGTGCCCACAGGTGTGGAAAGTAATAATTAAACACCTTCCAGAAATTCCACACTTGTTTCGTGCAGTCGATTTCATATTTATCATTTAAGTACCTATACAATCATTAAATCAAAGTCGATAAACCTACATACAGCTTGACTGCCATCGATAAAAGTTAAAGGCCCGCATGCCAATCCGAGTCGTGCACTTCGATTAATAACAATGACTGAAACGATGCAAGGTCGCAAGCGTATTAAGTTTCATTGGAATTTCTAGAGAGTAAGGTACACAAAGAGTCAAGGGTTTCGAAATAGAAAGGTATGCAGAGCACACACGGCGATCACAGATCAAAACAGGCCAGTGTTGCCAGTGTTGTGATCGCCGGTCATGGCCTGGCTGATCACGATTCCGATCAAATTTTGCGCAACACTAACACCTTCGGAAAGGATTGTAAATATGTCTTATCTAAACGACTAAGCGGTTTTGTCAAACTTAAATCTTATAAGAGTGTTGTTAATTCGTTTACTAACATTAAATGATAGATTAGTGGTAGTTAGAAAAGTAAAGATGTCTAAAAAAATCAGTTTTGATAGTGAAGGAAGATAAAATTTTAAACAATCGAACAGTCAGTGATTTTTTTCAAGTACAACTATGTATATAGGTGAACTTAAAAAGGAACCCTATCTAAATATGAAATATCATGCAAATCGTTAATCCTGGTTCCGAAATACACAAATATTGGTAATATAAGTACAAGAAATGCTCATTCAAATATATAAGATACCTTTTTCTTTAAAAGGCAACTCAAAAGGAAATTTTATAAAAATACTAACATTTCATATTATAGGTCCAGCGCCATCCTTCGTATGACTCATTTGATGATAACGCAATTATCTCACACGTACAAAGACGTTGCGTTCGTCAATTTATTTATGCTTGTTTCAGTCGCTAGTACGCACTATTTAATATTAAGTTTATAGAGCATTGCTTGTACTTGTGCCTTTCACCGCCCGCATAAATAACTTTGTTGTCGTTATCTGCCCGCCAGAAGTCATTTGCATTGTTTGAGTTGAAACTTTACAGTTACTTTGCTGGTTTAGATGCGGTTTTCGTTCATAAAAAGAGGAAACACAGTGAGTTTCAGTTATTTTTTATCTTTAAACTAGCGGTAGTAATCGATCGACCAATTCGAATGATTACAATTGAATTCAATCGATTTTGCCCGCATCCTGTCAAGAGTTTGACTTTTGGGGATTGGTTATCATTCGTTCCGTTGATTATCTCATCGCAGCTTAGCTGCGTTTTGTTGACGGCATTGAGAGCTATGACATCGCATAGGCATTGAAATCGTTCTGTTCAAAATAAACAAACAATATGGCTGTTCACTATTTTGACAACGTTTCTGCTGCTCTACCTACCGAGCATGTGCAACCAATGCGTTGAATGCGGTCTTAAAGCTGTTATTTGTAAAAAACAGAAATTTAAGGTTGTTTTCAAGGAAAATTGCACGTAAATGGCAATAATTATATGTAAACTTATTCTTTTTCCGCGTTACGTGTATCTTTATCTTGTATTTGTATAGAATAAAAATTTAAAAATAACATTATTTATTGGAGAAAAAGCTTATATTTGACTCATGTTTTTGAGATTTTACGGTCAGAGTAAATTTTTTACGCGTGCAAATCGGGAGTTTGTATGGCAGCCCATTTAACATAACACTCTGAACTCATTTTCAACCGTCTTCAAAAACGGAACAGGTTGTCAATATGACTTTTTTTTTTGTTTTTTATGTTTGTTACCCCGAACTTTCGACTGGGTGAAACGATTTGATGATTCTTTTTTTATTTGAAAGCTGGTGCTTCCCATGTAGTCCCATTTCAATTTGGCCTTGTTGTGACTGTGGCATCCATGAAAAAAGCATATATTAGTCTTAATTTTTATGTGGAAGATTGTATATCATTTTGTTACTAGTAACTATGGATATTTTTAATGTACGAAAAAAGCAATTCGTCACAAAAAGTAGAAAATAAAAACTTTTTAGCACAAAAAAACAACCTGCTGGTTGGTTTCATGCAGGTGAAGTGTGTTATAAACTGTTAGGTACAAAACCAACTTCACACTGTAATTTAGATCAGATTTTTGGAAATACGTAATAATTTTTACCTTTTTAATGCATCTTTTTAAATCCGATTGCTTTTTTTTTAAAAAAAAGTTGCTTTTTGTCTATCATTGTGATAACAATATTGTGATAGGTTTTTAGCAAAAGTTACAATCAGAACACTAAATTGCGCAACGAAATAAGTGTAATAGTACACTTGCGTGTTATACGCATTTAATGAAGGCAATATAAAAAGGCATTAATTTTAGCATGCTATTCGGGTTTTACTTTCATAATTAATGAGTGAATAGGCAGAAGTGTGAGCCTTTCCAGTAGCCGATGGCAAATTAAGAGTACAGCCATGGCGATCAAAAATAATAAAAAAAAATTAGGAAGTAAGCAAGGAAGGGAGAGATCCACGTAGCTGCGAACTCGAAATTAGCAAAACTTCTTTTTAGGGTTCCGTACCCAAAGGGGAAAAACGGGACCCTATTACTAAGACTCTGCTGTCTGTCTGTCTGTCTATCTGTCCGTCTGTCACCAGGCTCATGAACCATGATAGTTAGACAGTTTAAATTTTCACAGAAGATGTATTTCTGTTGACGCTATACCAACAAATACTAAAAAACAGAATAAAATATATATTTGAGGTGGCTCCGATACAACAAACGTGATTTTTTTTGCTTGTTTAAGCTCGATATTGATAACGGCAAAAATATTCACTTTAAAAATAAATATTTAAATTAAAATAAAACAAATATTTAAAGGGAGCCCCCATACAACAAATGTGATTTTTTGCCGTCTTTATAGATAATGGTACGGAACCCTTCGTGCGCGAGTCCGACTCGCACTTGGCTGATTTTTTTTTCACTTTCATGTAGGCATTACTCCAGCTAGAGTATGTAAATATAAATTCGGTGATGATCGAATAATGTTATCTAACAGTTACAATATTTTTTTTATGTTTCGTAGTAGGTACAATAAATGTTCTAGAAAACTTCAAAAAAAACAAGCTCTACAGCAGACTAAAGACTGAACTATCTTATCATAGAAAGCAGAAGCCAAAATATTTTAGAATTTTCGTAAATTTTTATTTTCCCCTTCTCATATGGATTGCTTTAACCTATAAGTTATGTAATGTAAATATTTTGGTCATATCATACCATCCCAAACTGATAGGAGTAGGGTGAAATTATCGTTGCTAACTGGGGCACAAACCTGACACATAAAAAGTAATAGATAAGTATTTTGCATATAAACTTTTTCATGAAAACTTTTTATCGAGAATATAACCTAAGACCTTCAAATCAGCAGCCCAGCCTAACACACTACTGTTGCGCCATTTCAGTAGGTTTTTCATGCAGGTAAATAAAAAACTTACGGCTTGCACTCTTTAAATATGTGTAGATAAGACGTTACCTACGAAGTACCTACATATTTCAGTGTAATAATGATTGTAAATATAGTTTAACTTTATAAGTATAGAGTTTATTTTTCATTGGTGTGTTAACAATGCTGGTAGGTACTTCAGCACGTATATTTGCACTTGGTGTTTGTAAACTCGTTACCATTGTTATCAGCCGATTACGACATTGGACTTTTCAATGTTGAGACAACTTTGCTGGTTTGTACATTGTCGCT
Organism: Apoda limacodes; assembly: GCA_946406115.1. Classification (NCBI taxonomy): domain Eukaryota; kingdom Metazoa; phylum Arthropoda; class Insecta; order Lepidoptera; family Limacodidae; genus Apoda; species Apoda limacodes. The sequence continues at coordinate 6,078,742 of OX291546.1, read as the reverse complement.
TCCATTTTGTAAACTACTAAGGGCTTTGTGTTTACTTCTTGCAGTAGTTTTTAATTGCTATTAATTTCGTACAGCACGCAACGCAGATTGTACCAGGATTTTATATGTCCTTAAATGCACAGAGACGTAATTGCGTTCCGGACATGACATAGCGGCATAGAGAGCTATAGTGATTCGGAATTAGGACATATTCGTGGAAGAATTAAACTGGGTTTTTAAAAGTACGCAGTTGCCATTCGACTTCAAGGCTAAGAAAATTGTTAGCCCAACAATTTTTTTTATGTAGATTCTTAAACACGTTTTTTTTTATTTTTTGGTAAATAAATTTTATGTTCCAATATAGCATTTTAACATATAGATATAGTAGATCATTAAAATAAATATCTTATATAATTTTCTTACCTTACTCTGGTTTCCATAATCAGATCCTAACCAATTTAAATCGGGTACCGAGCAACGCAGTTCAATTTTACCTACTTACGTTCGACACATATATGTTATATAATAATTATATGTAACATTATATATATTATATATATTGTCTATAGATATTTCTGAGCAAAACGTCTAAATTTTAGCCTAATCCATTCAATACAATCGCATTTATTATATAAGTTTCTACGTTTGTTGGCTTCGGCTCAAGTCGTATTGTAAAAGCTGATAAACCGACCTTGGCCTGCACCCGACTCCACATGCACGATGGAATTAGATCAGTAATCGTGTTAGTACTGCCCTCGTGCTATAAGAAGCATGCTAAATGCTACTTGCGAGAAAATACTTATTATTCCGTTACTTTAATTCTTTTTAGCGGTTCTATACCTAATGGATCTAAAGTAGCCCGAACGGAAGCCGTATAGGCAATGCTGTCTATCTACACGCCTACCAGTAAGAGGCTTTTAATATAGGTATATGAAACTTGACTTGAAAATGTATAGCTTCATCATCAACATATCAGCTTTTTTGGTCCATTGCTGGACCCTGGAAGCCTTCTTTATGGTGCGCCATTTCTCTCGCCCGGTTCTCTACCTTCTGCATTCGGCCATCACCGGCCACCTTTTAAACTTAAACGCAAACAAAGTTCTTTTGCGGATGTCCGCATTTTTTATATCCCTCAGAGAAACTTTTCTATGTAGCTTATCATAAGATAAAAAGTCATAAGTGTTTAATATTATAAACAACTTTATTAGAAAAGTTTGTCTAAATATGCCAATAGGGGTCGTTTACAAGAGTTATTGCTATTATAAAATCTTTTTCATAAAAAAAAACAACCGGCTTCAAAAAGTACTTATTTCCAAAAAAATTATCTGAATTACATTTTGAAGTTGGTTTCACAAGTAAAGTGTGTTATAAACCGTTACGTACAAAGGCATATTACACTATTAAAGTTTATAAAGAAACAGTCCCACGTATGATAGGCGCTAGCACGTGACCGCACATTGAAAATCTCGAATTTCTCGGTTTTTTGTCGATAAAAAAATCAAGTATTTATTTAGAACTATGGAATTAGCAAATCCGCTTGGTCATATTAATATATAGTTTATTAAATAAGAATCAAGATAATATCAATCCTTATTTCCCAAACAATTTGAATTAAAGCCCGCAAATACAGTGTTAAATTTATTTATTCTCTAAATTTAATAGCCAAATTATTATAATATTAACAAATTCACTTTACTAAGGTTTAAACTATAACATATTTTTTTACATCAAAAACTGTTCTTATGACTGAAACAAAATAATGAAATTCTTGCAAACTTAACTCGTTTGGGTATGCCATCACCTTAAGGTACTTTTTGCAATGACAATTACCATTGCGTCAGTATTGTCGTCTGTCGCGTGCTTCATTACTGTTATTACAATAATATAATTTGTTTACTCAACTCATTTTAACTTTGTAATCAGGCGACGCAACGCTGAAACGTTTGTCTTGCGTATTTTTTTGTGCCACACCGCCGCGCCGTCAGCTGAATAAACTTCTAATTTTGTGCGCATAACTGTATCTACTATTACTGATTTTATTTTTCTAGATATATTACGTTTACTGTATTTTTAGTGTGTAAAAAAAAGTTGTCTTCATTTGATGCTTTTAAAACTCTTCTACTGTTGGTCATGACGCGGCTGGACGGATATGCATTAAATTATTCCAAAATTTTTCTAGGCCGCGCACAAAATAAAGAATTCTTATAAGGACATGATCTTATACCAATTTTCCAAAATAATAAATGAAAAATTTAAACACATTTTATCTTAAACAAAACAATTTTACTTTTCACGATCACCTTTATAATCCAAGAAACTTCTCCTTGCAACAAACTACGGTGTAAAACTGTGAAACATGTCCTATTGGTAACAAAACATAAATATAAATGCAAAAAAAACAGATAAAACACGTATAAAGCACAAAACAATAGTTCATGCAAAATCAAATGTTGCATGTGTATATGTAAGCACTGCCACAGTTATTATGTAGGTGAAACTATAAATGCTATACATATTCGACTTAATAATAACAGATTTACAACCAATTGCACACTCTTTTCATCACCATCCGTGCCAAAACATAATCTTAAATTCAATAATTGCTTCACCGTTAGAATAATATAATATTTTGATCCTCCAATTATACTATACAGTTTAATACACTTTCTTGTGCCTCGGAATATATTACCTAGGTCGGCGGCCGATCACAAAATCCGGCAGATCACGAAATTCCTAGGCAAATCGTAGGGTATGGAATAGAAATTATCATATAACTGAACAGATTTTTAGATGAAGCTTGACTGGAACGCTCCGCTCGCTTCGCATCTACGTTTACAAAAGAGAAACTGAACCTAACCGATCATACATAACTTATACAGTGCGATTTCTGTTACTTTCGTTTCCATACTTTACCGATCTGCCTAGGAATTTCGTCAACTGCCGGATTTTATGATCGGCCGCCGACACCCACAAGATCTCAACGTCATGCATAAATTCTCATTATTTGTATTTCCCATTTAATTATCACTAAATTAGGTACTTTCAATAAAGTACTACATCACAGTAGTGCATTAATATAATTATATTTTCTGTATTCAAAACGGCTTACTATGCCGAAACGTAGGTACATATATTTTTTATATTTTGTTTGTTTTCATTAAAACATGATAACTAAAGATACTATCAACAAGTGTTGGAGCTTTTCGTTTTTATCATCATATAATGTATGTAGCGGGTTTGGGTAAAAATAATATTTTGGTTAAAAATTACCTAACCATAAAAGTAACAAATGCCATTACCTTTTTTATAATTTCCAATCAAATTCTAAATGGAATCTGCTTTTAACGAGGTATCAAAGAGTACCGGGGCGCTTCTCGCCCCCACTCACGCGCTCAAGGCGCTGACTCACCTTCGGGTTCGAAGTTCACGCTGGTCGAAGGGACGCCCCGAGAGCGACAACCTAAGTCGAGGCCCTTGAGCGTTGGGCGCTATATGGGCTGAGACTCCTTTAGTCTCGCCCCAAAAGCCCGGTGAAGCAGTATAATAGCTGCAACGGCCAACTGCATTGTCAGTTCAGAAAAAAAAAAAGCTATTCATTGTAGGGTGTCGTTGGATAGGTTTTCAAAGTCGTTATTTTGGTACAGAACCCTAAAAATTATGTAGGTTAATTAATTATACTGTCTGGAAAACCCTGAAAACTACAGTTATCGGCCCCAGACTCAAAACTAAACAACACAATCTCACTCCTTGAATTTTAATGAGACCTAGAATGTCACTCCAATATGGCCACTATACAACCTTCATCCACGGTGAAATAGGGAACTAATGCAAGCCATATACGATTCTATTTGTAAAGATCGTATCGTAAATACGGTGGCGCCTTGTTGGGTTTTAATATGTTTGTCATGTAGCCTGACCTGTTTACACAAATGGATATCCATCCGGTTATGTTGGTTTGGCGTTAGCTTACAACAGTATGGTTACAATTGTAGGTGGAATGCGATAGGAAAACTATCTGCACGAAGTTTTCTGCTACTGTAAGTGCGTCTAATGGCTGGTTTATACGATGCCAGTAACTCGACCCAGTAAGAAAATTTTCCCCATAAATTATCTAGAAAAAACAATGGATGCAGTTACTAGCATCATGTAATCCTAGCATTATGAATTATATATTAATTATATATTACGTATAACATGACAAGGTTTTGCTCGCGGTTCCACCTGCCCCTAATTTTGGTTATCAGTGTAGGATTTCAACAGTAACTCCGCAATTATAGAAAAAAAACCACTCATACTAAACGTTTTCAAGTAGCCCTTGTCCTTTCCCAGGACCGCAGCCTAGTTGGTAGTGTGGCCGACTGCTGTGCAGAGTGTGTGGGTTCGATTCCCGCACAGGACAAACAGTCATGTAATAAACATTTGTGTTTATTTTGAGTCTGGGTGTAATTATGTATGATATGTATTTTTTAGATTTACAAAAAAAGTATTATATGTATTTGTATCCGTTGTCTGGTATCTATAACACAAGCTTCGCTTACTTTGGGGCCAGACGGCGCTGTGTGTAATGTCCAAATATATATATATCTCTATGTCAAATTTTCTCCGACGACATCCTTGCTATGAGTCTACACACAAATTACTCTAGACCATAATATATAATGACAGCGCCTTACACACTGACGGAAGAAATGAAGAAGGTATCTTCTATGAAGCAGTGAACGCGGCTGGTACAACGCGAACTTTGATTTTACTGCGAATACTGATTTTCACTATAATTTAGTAATCTAGAGTTAAGACTAATAATGTTAACATGACTTTTAAACGGCCAACTATTTAGCGGCGAACTAGCGTATTAGATTTATTTTAATTTTCTCTTCGTAGAAAGCGAGTTTCAAAAATATTTAAAATATTAAACTAGTAACGAGCTATTTTTAAATCATTTTGTGTTATTTGTAGACAGAATCCTTTTACACAACAGGTAGGTACATAATATATATAAAAATAAAAACATAATACTACTACCCCTTTACGTCATTACTTTGAGATTGGAGACCAAGAATAAATCAAGGAATGTAGGAATTCCGTCGATAGTCAGGTAGACGTCCCAAAGAAGGAACACGGCCATCTATTAATCTGGTTTTATTTTTTATTTTCTCGTAACTAGATGTCTTCTCTAATTTTTAAACAAACCAAACCTTTCAATATTGTAATTTTTTTCTTTTTGACGCTAAATTTTACAAGAGTTTTTTTTTTGCGGAGCTAAATACAAAGGTGCCAATGGAGCAGCTTCTTTTTTCAAATTTTTTCAACTTAAGACAGTTATCTAAGACCTCGGCTATTAATCTGTGACAAGGGTGTATAATTTGTTATATCGATATAACTATTTCTATCGATATTCGAAGTAAATGATATTATAATCAAGCACGAAGTAAATGTTAGATAAACCTTAATAAGGAACAGGATCGTGACTTAGCTATTATTAAACAAGGTGGGCGAATAAAGGTAATTGGACAATACCGACATAAATAAGGTTGACAATACGTCTTATTCCGACCACCGTCTAATACCGCACAGAGCAAGGGCATCTGCGCGTAACATATTGACATTTTCTCCGTCATATGGCGTGTCGAACGTGACCTAGGCATTTCGAATTATAAATTAACCCAAAGATCATTGAATGTGGTGAAATGCCGACTGTAGGCAACATTTGTCTTTGTTATTCCAATGTTTTGGTTCTTGTAGAGCAAAATCCGTATAAATCTTCGTTACTGTCCGTTAAAAGACGTGCCTTCTATTTGCTCTCTTGAAAAAAACTCTATTTAAGGTTTAGTGATTCACAATCATGCCTTTATCCGAGGAATTACCCGAACTGCATCATTCACTAGTCTACGGGTAAACTTAAAAAAAAAAACTATACCTACTATATATTTATTATAGTAAGAGTGGCCAAGTATATGTATATGTACTTATGTATATAGTGGACTAATTTTAAAAATTATTTCACCAGTAACTGGTATAAGTAAGTAATAAGTATAATTATCAATTAGTAATTGTTGATACCTTTGTTTAGTAATTGTTGTTATTTCTTATCAGTCTCCTACGTCCTCGTGATTTAGGCCACACACCCAATGTGGACTTAACATTGGTTTTTTTCTGACGTATGTCCTTTACTGAAAAGCTAGTGGTGTGAATGCATAATCAATGTACTCGAGAAATTAAAAAAAGATTCATTGGTACACGCCGAGCACGAAACTTCGCCACTCAGGGCGCAAGGTGAAATCAAAACCCCTGGGACACTACCGATTATTATTACTGTTATTATACCAGATAAACGGATATGGGTTATATTTTAATTTACCGAAAAGTTTAATATTCCCAACTGTATAAAGGTATTTTTTATTAATAATTATGATAAAAATACAGTAGGTGACAATGAAAATATTGTAAATTTAAAATGTTGAAAATATATTGTAAAATCAGTTTCACAAACCATCGATTGTTTTGATTTTCTTATTAAAGGATTGTGAAATGTAACGTCAGCCGTAGCTAGGTTTTTCTTAGTCTACAGTTTTGTGAAAACTTCATGCATGTAAATAGATTTTTTTTTATAAAACCACGACTATTTACAAAAAAAAAACACTGAAACACTGTCCTTTAATTTGCATATGAAATGAATAATAAGTAAATTCATAATCTACTGATACATAAGTACTCGCAATATAATATTTGCTACTTAAAATAATAGGTACACAGAAATAAAAATCCCGTAATAATTTCCACGTGGTTTTTGTTATCCCGATCGACAGTTCCCAAAAGAATAATATTTGGACCGGTTAGTTACAGTTCTTTTGTCGTAAACCAGAAAATCGTCACAAAATGGCGACAGTAATTTATAGTACTTTTTGCCAAAGATGGGCTTGATGTTCTTAACTCGATTTCATTTAACAGTCACTTTTCTTATCTAAATCACTACTTACTTATCGCCAAAGATCTATGCTAGGCTGGCCACACGCGATGCACAGGATGTCCCTCGATCCCCTTACGTAACGTTACGTGGGCTAAATATGGCGTCAAACGGCCGCCATTAAAACTGTCAAGCCCCTTGAGCACCTCTTCTTGTGTGTCGTTTCTGAAAAAAAAAACACGGTTTTACTGCAAAAAGGTTGCGAACGTCTTTAAATCGTTATCTATATCAGATATCGCGCCAATTTTAATCTCATGTTGAGAATCACTCTCGAGTTTTATGGTATAGAAGCCTGTAGAAGAGATATTATTATATTCCCAATGATTTGTTTTAAAGAAACATGACTATGTAAAAATGGGGTCAAGTCTTAGACACCCATCTCTGCTGCAATACAATAAATAAGTTATACTAACTTGATTCGAATATTGTAGCAGTAAATCGTACCTCGTACATTTGACAATAATGGTAATAGTGTATGACACATTACGTGGTACTACATGGCTCGTGCGTGATACGCTGTTTTATCTGGTTTGATAAGCGCAGCCACGTTAGATGTGGCTGCCAGGGAACAGCTGCAGCTACCGGACTTAGCCGACCTCGTGTTACGCACTTTATTGTTTTATGTGGGAGTGGCCGGATTTGACTTTTGCGGATACGTAACTGGCGCAAAAATCGATCTATACATAGATAGTAAGTCTTTACTTTATACCATGCAAGCTTTTATTTCCTTCTATTCATCTTGCTTATTTCTGTAAAAAAACTTTAATAATCAAACCAGTATATAGTACGTATTTTTTGATCAAAAGCTGACTTTTATAATGTAATTTTTAATGTTTTTTTACATTTTATTGGACATTTAAAGTAATTTTTTTATTTCAATACTACCTATATTTTTCCGCATTTGCTATCGACCGATGATTCGTAAAGGAAACCATTATGGCCGGACACAGTACAAAGTCATATTTATCACCCTATAAGTTATTTATATGGCCTCACACAGTAAAATGTGAAAGCCAAATCTGGCTCAAAGTACGGTCGGTGAAATTTAACACACCGGCTCGGTATATCATATTACATACACAAATAACAGGTCTATCTTGTTAAAAATTCAATATTCGTGACTGGTCGCCATAAAGAAACGGAAAACAAAAACATTAGAAGTTTATTGCTCTTATCTCCCTAACTAAGTTTCTCTGCCAACATAATTGCCCTAAAAATTACAAAATACTAACCAGCGGTTAGGTAAACAGATGTAAAACCTGACCTGTCTAAAAGCCCAATTAGTCTTTATGGCCGAAGATTAGGTAGGTACATATCTCGAAAACTGTACAGATTTCTTCCTGCCTGATTTCTTGACTGGCTGGTTTATTGACCGGTCGATTCATAGAGCCGTTATAAAAAATAATTTACTTTATGGCAAATCAGACGAATGTCCAGCATCGAGTTTGATCATAAAATTTCTGAGGCAGTTCTACGCGACAGTAAAAACAAGGACGACGCGATATGTAACTAACCGTGCGTAATTTGCTACATCGCAATTTACTGTTTTTTTTTATTGAAATACATGAAATAAAATAATAGTTTACTTATTACACATCATTGTTATAAAAAAATGCGTTTTTTCAGGGTCTAAAGCACTAGCATGGCTAAAACTGCTATGCTTTAGCGAAGTTGTAAACTAATAGCTTTTAAGACTTTGGAGATATCTTTGCCAAAACTTGAAAAAAAAACAGTGAAAAGTGTCACTAGGATTTTTTTTTCTATCGAACAAAAGTTAATTAATCGTGAAAACACGATTATCAGGGTCTGAACAATATCCCGAATGACACAGACAATAAATTTTAGTCGGATCTGTTCGGGGGATACCGAGAAACATTTGCCAAAAAAAATTTGGTAGTACTGCCACTTAAAAGCAGAATATTTTAATATATTAGGGTGGGCATGGACAATTATGGGCATGTTAAATACTTATTTGTTATGCAAGGCTGGAAAATTGCTTTTTGGCATGAGTGTGTGCCTATATTGAATACCGAGCAACCGAAGGATACAAAGATTAAACCCACGAGCCAAGCGAGTGGTTCAAAGATCGAATCCAAAACAAACCAAGGGATTCTAAGGCACAAAACAAAAAAAAAAAAAAACGGTGTGAAACACACAATTTTTCATCTGACTAATGTGAGGAAAATACAAGTATAGAAGATATAAGAAAACAAAAATTAGTGTTTAATTACTTATGAATGGAACAAGTATACTTATTTTAAATAGTTTAATTGAGTATTGATAACAAGATAACAACATTATAAATATCTGAAATAGCTTGAGTGCCTTTTCTATGTCTGCATGTTGTCAACAAATCGCACGCTCAGAGGTATTTACCTATTTTTCGCGGGTAAACTTAGGGATTTTACGTCACTGTTAGGGTGACTCATGTTCTTTATTATTTAACTTTTTTATTTAGTAAAAGTAATATGCTTATAATAAAACAACCAAAATGATGTACTACGTAATTCAAACTAAATGTTTTTTTTTAAGGTACGTTCCGAGATTGCTTCATGCCAATTTAAAAATTCTTAGACCATAAATCATACACTAAACTTATTTATTCTTGTTGTATTTAATAATTTATCAAGGTACGATAAATATCTATTAAATAACACTAACCAAAACATTATCTTTAATGCAATAGTATCAAAAATTAAACTAAAGTGTTATTAACGGATCACGAATGTATAAAGTAGTAAGGACGAACCGCATTTCGGACGGTTTCATTATGTTTGTTTTTGTTGAATTTAAAAAAAAACTTTTGCGCGCAAGCGGATAAAGTAGGCTTTTCCACGCAGCCAGTGAGATAAAAACAATTTTCTGCACCGTGTTTTGTACTTATATGATTGGTAAGATAAGGTCCCTTCGATAACTGTAGTTACTGCTTTAAAAAATAATTGAGGACCTTAAATAACAAAGGCAAAGCACAAGGTTAAATAGTACAGTGCATGTCGGGCCAAGCCATATACGTAATCCTTGACAAAATATAATCAAATCTCGTAAATTATTTGACTCAGACGCGTAGTCTAAAAAGTTATAACAAACTGTCTGTTTTGTTTAGATTTTTCCCAATTTTTTTTGACTACGGGCCCCTACAAATGGTAGTTACACTCTTGACCTTGGATCACAAAACAAATTATAAAATATGATTTACAAAGTGCATTTTCGCCTCTCTTTTTCCTCGTAGTTTCCGAATTTACAAGGTCTTCGCCCAGACAAACTTGTATGATCATCCGACAGCGACGATACTGTCTATACATATATATTTACAGCGTCATTTTTCTCGTGTGAATAACAAAGTTTGTTTATCACTGAGCGAGCGTGCAGTGTGCAATTTATGGCCAATAACAAGGTTTATGATGGTTTATGCAGCTGATATCGATGCTTCCATTGACGATACTATGACGTGTTTATTTTTAGTTTCGTCTCGGTCGCGTTTATTGACACTGTGGAAGTGGTGTATTTAAAGTAATTTCTATTATTTAGTAACTACTTGCCAAAGTGCACTGTGTGCTTAGTGTTAGATGTTGCGTATTCGTAACTCTACTATCGCGTTCGCGTATTAAAAGTCCTATGAGAAAAATTAAGTCTCGAAATACATACATGTATTTAGTTGACGCGAACGCGATAGTAGCGTTAAAAACTCACACTAGGCACAGCGGTGATTTATTTTAACTATTTTCGTAGGAAATTATACTTTTATGTTCAGACTAAGTATAGGCCTGCTTACTGAAAAATATTTTTACAGATTAATAAATCTAGCTCGAAATTTCAAGAATCTCATTGCCTCTTTAAATAATATTTTCGTTTTTATTTTATTGTGTACACAGTAATATATCTGATAAATCAGTATGCAGTATTACAATAGAGACTACTATGAGACAAGTGTTTTCTCTCTGTAATAAATAACTGAAGGGTCGGCAACGCGCGAGTGATACCGCTGGTGTTGCAAGCGTCCATAAGCCATGGTGACCGCTTACTATCAGGCACACTGTGTGCTTGTTTGCCACCTTAGTGCTATAAAAAAAATACCTGACGTGGTGGAGTTTCATAAGAGCCTGTTTTTGTAAATGTTCTTTCATACATTAGGTCTGGTATACTTGTAGATACCTAAATTACTACCATTTATAATAAAATCCCATTTAAAATGTATTCTGTAATTTTAAAGAAAATAACCTCAGATAAGTAATAAAATAAAAATTTCAATACTACGACAAGAGAAAATAATAATGTGTAAGATAGGAAACAGTTATGAATTTTATTCGTTCAAGTTCTAACTATCGGTCGCACATTCTCAATCAGTGGATTGCAACCATTCGCTATAGTCGGTTGGATACGTCTACGAACTCGACGGTAAACGCTGCGCTGCGCTGGCTGCGTTTCCTGCGCTCGCATCGCACTCCGAATCGCTAATGATATGAAGCAGGAACAATTTACGTGCCAATCGGATTTCCTGAAAGAAAAGTGGGACATTTACATATTCATATAACTGTTAAAAGGAAGGAAAATTATAACAGTATAATTCATAAATTATATATAATATAATTCATAAAAACAATTGTGATAGTGGTGTTGTTAAGTGTCGACTTGGGTTATTTAAGTTGTTGTTTATCTTGTAAGTATATTATAGAAATCTTAAGTTTCAACTTACTTATCAATATTTTATACCTACTTGTTCTTTAGGATAATGAGCAGTAGGCATCGGACCCAGATAATTCCCAGCTTTTCAAATTAAGCATTAATTTTATATGACAACAATGTTATGTGTTCATAAGTAAGATTCTGAATCCTTGCCTTATTTTATTTTAGGACATTCAGTATTCGTGTGGCCGAATATAGTTACTATTCGTTGCAAGTCTAGTTAAAAAAAAAAACTCAAACTTTTTATTGAAATAGACTTGTAAACAGTACTTTTGAATTGTCAGTTTAATTATAAATTAAAAAAATTACCACCGGTTAACATAATCTTCCGTCAGAGTGTGTAGTGGCTACTTTACATTGAATAGTTCTACTTTATTTTACAGCAGAAATTAGGAAGAAATATATCCAACTAGACTTTGCCAGCGGCTCCGCCCATCCTAAATTGGGTTATCGGTATGGAACTCCTTAATTATATTGATGAAGTTTGCTATAGCAAGCTATAGGTGTAGCTATAGTTCGTTCAACTCTGTTATAGTTATTCCCGCGGAAATTTTTCGGGATAAAAAGTAGCCTATATGCTATTCCAGGACCTTACCCATATGTATGCCAAGTTTTATCCCGATCCGTCCAGTGGTTGAAGCATGAGTGAGTAACAAACATCCATCCAGACATACAAACTTTCACATTTATAATATTAGTAGGATTTCTGAATAATTGATTGGCATCGACTATTTAGAAGTCTTTGAACCCAAAAAGTGTCTGTTTCTCTGTCTGTTTGTGATGCTTATCACATAAATACTATTATTATTACTACAACTATTCAACTTAAAATCTAAGTAACTTCTCATACAAATAAGTTAAATAATGGTGCCCTGTGAATCACGCGGATAGTCTGGGAAAAAGCTAGTCAATAAAAAAAAACAAACTGTATGTATACATATTTATATATATTTTAATACTAGCTGGCCCTGCGAACGATGTTTCTCTTTTTTTAAAACAACTACAGTATTCTGAAAGAGTTGTACTAATTTAGAAGCCTTCCTCAGCGTGAGTACAGCAATTTACCAAAATTTTATTACAATTGTTTACTTGTAGTGTGCGAGTCTGACTTGTACTTGACCGTTTTTTTTTTCTTGCCCTAACAATGAACACAGCGAAAAAAAAAATACCCAATTTGTTGCACTCGTTCGGAAGTTAGGGCGTGACCAAGGGAAACAGAGATAGATTTTTATATACATGTATAGATATCTATGTATTAATATTATTGGAATACATATTTACTGTACCCCTTCATTTTGTAGTTTTGTAAGCTTGTTAGTATTTATGGTTCACCTATCTCTTTAATATTTTCGTTATTTTCCCTGTACCCCAGTCTGGTATAAATCACTATTAAGCGATAAGACCGCCTAGATATACACATTGGTTTTTCTCGTTCTCATTAATCTAATCTGTTTTAATAATTTGAATAATTTAGTTTGGTGCTTAATGAAGCATATAGGTATGTTTATCTATCTAAGTACAACATGGTAATTATTCCAAATATTTTTTTTTTAAGATAGACATTATTTGGAGGTATTAACCGATTCAGATTTAGTTTATTTTATATACGCAGGGTCAAGACCATGTTAGGCAAGTTCCTACTGTATAGTTAGTTTATTCAAACCCATTGTTAGCAAAATATGTTGAAAAAATACAATACAAAGAGTGCTAAATAGTGGAGTCCTTCACACGGCAAAGAAAAATGTTAGTGCAACAATAACGCGCAAAACAATATGGGAAACGAAACTTAGCCAGTTGCGTCACTCACTTTAATTGAGTGTCGAGTTAAGGGCCAGTTAACAATAGTTGCGTAACGCACTGTTGGAGATTAGGCCGACAATTATTAATTAAGAATAAATAAAATAAAAATATAGGTATAAGTAAAATACATATGCGTATAGGTACATTGAATTAGTAATAGTTTTTAATTTGTATAGTTTTATTGGTCTGGAATCCGCGTCCTAATCACAGAACATAGTAAATTCATATGCTTAATTTTTTATACTAACAATTATATCACTTATACGAATAAAAACATTTTATTGCAACAGCTTTATAAATTAATCTTTTTTAGAATAAATCACTTAATACACAGGTACAACCTACGTTTTCGTAGAGGTAAAGTAGGAAAATAAAATCACTCTAGCTTATCTTTTACGCACGACTTCCAAATAAATAAATAAACTTTCCTAATTATTTTTTTATCTACCCGGATGCAGAAGATACAAGTCAACTTATTATACGTAAAATACCGCAGTATCAAAGCAATAGTAATCAAATCAAACATTCTTTCCACACGTACTAGTACACATTATAGATTTACGTACAACAGTAGCCCGTAAAGTCTAGTGATAGTAAATTCGATTCACTACCGTCTACAATGACTGCAGACTCTGCTGCGTATACACTTTTTTATGCAATGCTATTAAAGTCGTCATGTTGGTAGTGTTGGTAGCCCGGTAGCTGATTTTATTGCTCCACAGATTACATAACTGCTACGCCATTACAAAATTATGAAATATAATTGAAATAATTACGACAAGTCTTTATTGAATGGGTATAAGGTATAGATTTGTTTGAAAATTAAATTTGAAGAGTATTTTGGAATGGCAAACGTGCTCGGAATCGTGGGCAGTGTTCAACATGTACCAAAATGTCGCCCAAAATTGAATCTTGACATATTTATATGCTAAATTGCAGCAAATGATTTTGCCACGAAGCATGTTTTTTTCAGGCCTTTGTCACCCAGCGGTTAATTATATAATTTTCTCGACCACTCTTCATCTTCATCAGTCTTTCTTTCGAGAAGATAAAACCACTGGGCCTGTGCCATCGATATGAAAAAACAATCATTTGATGGCCTAGGCACATATCTGTCGCTAGTGTATTTTGTATGTCGGTGTCAGTTAGACTCAAAATATTGCAGTAAAGCGCGACTGCCTATCTTAAACATATATATGCAACTTTAAGTCTCTTATCCACTCTAATCCCATTGTTGTCTAAGCATGACTAAGAACTTTAAGTACTTACCTACATTTAAATTTTGTTGCAAATATATTTCTAAAATGTTTCTATACAGAATTAAGCATTATTCAGAATAATTGCTTTAATATCATTAAAATCTGAATAAATAATATGGGCCATTATTTCCAATACAACCGTAAACGGTATACGTCACGCAAATTTCCGGAAATTGCTTCCCCACGTCTCGGTATGAGCCGACCCTTAGTTAGTACAGAAATAATAAAATAGAAAATTGTCAAAATTCGGGTAGGTACGTACCTAATTTGACAATGTTGAGAAACGCATCGGAATTTTATCGAGAATAAGATCTTTATCGTGTCAAGATATCGAAATTGAGATAAAATCGAATTGACAGCAGTTTCGTCATGCACCAAGAATTCCACACGTTTGCCACGAAATTGGCTAAAAGTAAACTATTTTCTAAGTTTTATAATACTTAGCGTATCGTATCCTCGGAATGTAATAAATTGGCACTACGTTAAAAGTGAGTTGATTCATAATAACTTATTGTAAAGTAGTAGGGTTTTGCCTTTTTAAGTTTACCTATATACTAGTATTTTTTGTAAAAACGCAATTTTTTGCCCAGGTACTAATATACATATTATAATATGCCTATAGATTTTTTAACTCGTGGACATTCAAAAGTTAGTTACCACAGCCCAATTGCATGAGTAAGATGTCTGATCTGATAGGTATTGCTATGGTATTGCTGCAGTGATTATTTTATTAAAATGTTCCGTGTATGTGATTGCATGCAGTGAGACACACTAACGCACACATAAGACACATGCTATTTATTTTTACTGTGTTTTCTAACTTGCTGTAAATTAATTTAGGACGAACCACCACCACCACCACCATCTAGAGTCGCTGAAATGTAAAGCAATTGTCTCCTGCTGACATATAGATCATAAATTTGTTTATAAGGCATACAAACAGCAAAAACTATGAATAAAAAAAAAAAAGAGAAATTTTCTAAGATATAGTTCCTATTCCATCCATGATTTTGTTGAGATTTTTGTATATTGTATTTGTATTACACCCATGAAATAGTAATTTTATTGTGAACGGAACACCCGCAAGGTTCTTAATGGCGCACCCTGAATTAGGTTGTGATGTAAAATATTTCTGCTTGCCCACTTCCATTCTGTGCTCTTGCTTAACTTACCTTTTCACTATTTGTAACAAAATTGACACTATCAATAGCAACGTTACTAAATTTCACGGATCGCACGTCCCTATCGTCGTTGATCGCTTTTTCTTTCTTTTATTTTGTCAGATCAATTTCGTTTATCAGCGCACCAATCAGCCTATCTAAATACTTTAATAACCCTTTTGCAATATAACGCTTTCGATACGATTTCATAGTGAAACGATTGCAAATAAATAAAACAACAACTTGATTTTTATTTTTAATTGATACTAAATAATTAATATTGAACGAATGTGCAGGTTATCGGCAGGTAAATCTTTCATGATCATTCTAAAAAAACAATATGAATTTTACTAAGCTACAAGAGAAAAAGATACACGTTATTTTGAAATGAGTAAAGTTAATTTCGATATCAAAAATGAACTAAGAAAAGAAAAATTAATCAATATAAAACACGATACAATTCTAATTCTAAGCCTCAATGCGAGCAGAAAAGAAATTAACGGAAAGTTATGCTGCTGATAAAATTCGTTCGTTATCTATGTTGATACTGTACTTATCAAAGTTACTGAATTGATTGCAAATTATTGCTAAGGTCAAACATCGAAGGTTTATGATCATTTTGTTATGAATACAATTCTGGTTCTATGCATTTAAATGAAGTTGAGACTTAAACATTCAAATTTAAGGTTATAAGTGATTGGGACTTATTCAAGTTATTTTATTGTATATATTTGTATGTATATACTACCATAATATTAACATATTTTACTAATTTTGTATGTTTTATCAATTCATCGTTATGATTAACATTCATATAATCAACGTATAGTTCTCATTTGGTCACATACAGTGCGGTTTCAGAGAAAGTTCCTCTCGCGGACGCTTAGGTAAGGTCCCTGCCAAGGTTTTCCTCTAATGTCCATAATATGGGATTTTTCAAGAAAGAAAGAAGGGTCGACGAAGTGCGAGTAAATGTTCCTTGTGTTGCAAGCGTCCATAAACTGCAGTGACCGCTTACCATCAGGTGTACCGTTAGCTTGTTTGCCACCTTAGTGGTATCAAAAATAGAATTAAACGTATATTTTTTTTGTTGCAGGCTCTTATATATTCTGAATTTTGACAATCTTTCCAAACTCTTCATCCTGTCCAAATCTGCTGTCACTTACGCGAGCTTCACTTCACGTTGCAAAAGAAGAAAAGGGAACAGTAAAGTGAAGATCTAAAAGGGAACAGTAAAGTGAAGATCTAAAAGGGAACAGTAAAGTAAAGATCTTAAAGGGAAAAGTAAAGTGAAGATCTAAAAGGAACTTAGTGACTAGTACCTGTGTGATGTGCAGGCAACATCACATAGATGTGCTTTTAGACGTCACCTGATCAAGTGGCTCCTAGATTCAGGGTCTGGATGAGGCAGAAGGATGAAGTTCTCCACGGGCTCCAGCTCCAGCAGCCTCGCCAGCGACTCGCTGTCGAGGAAGTCCACGCTTTGTATTTATACGGAGGTGGATACAGGAACACCGCAGCCAACTTTCGAGAGGGTATGTCCCAAAATTTATATGATAATTTACAAATCAATATATCTGCAGACCACACTTCCAAGATAATTTTTTTTTTTCTGGTCTCTCAATTTACTAATTTCTTGATTGATTATTGTGTTATAACAAAACACTCAAACAATATTAAATTATATGAATAATCCTTCTAGATTCCTTAAAACCTCTTAGCGAAATAAAAATAAAAAAGCTTTTCCTACCGGATTTCTTTCTTTTCCAAGTTAATTCCTTTTTTTCTAACATCGATATAGTTTTGTTTATGTGATTTAGAATTCCAAAATAAATAAGTCAGGGTCAAAAGTTAAAAACACCCATTATTACTTTCTTCAAATAGCTATAATTCTGCAAGTAGCTACAACATTTTCCTGCTCTTATAATAGTTTACTATAAATACAGAAAACGAAAGTAAATACTTATAAGCTAGAGCCCTTAAACTGGTAAATCAATAAAATATCACTTAAAACAAACAACAACAACATGATTACTGCATTTGTATTGCATTATATTGATCGAAACACGCCTCGTTTTTATTAAGAGGGAAAGTTATAATACAACGAATTTTTATAGAACTTTTTCTCTTCTTTTCGCATCTTAATAATTATTTTTCAAGGTAGATATTTCGTCAATCATTTTTTTTCATATCTCTAATTTATCTATATATCCTCTGAAATGGAAATTAAATGCTTGTCCTTATCCCTATTTCACAGTTGTTAATTAACTGATAAACTTTAATTTTAACTTTTAATTAATTCGGTTACCGGATACTCTATCCAAAACTGGCTTCTGTTTTGAAATGTCGCTTCTTTTCAAGTGAATTGAATGTAGACAAGTTTTCAACGATAACATTCCAGTGATACAAAAAACAATTCTAAGAATGCGAAATAAAAATAACATTCCGCAAATACATCGCTATTATATAGGAACTTTTAGAGACTTTATTTTCGCATCTGTACCTACTTATTTGACTGAATGAAAACAGTTTGCAGTTAATAACAATATGATATCAATAATATTTTCAATAAAAAAACGTCTAAAATATTTATGTCCGGGTCGTGCAGTCCTAAAGAGGAAAGAGAAAGTACACGTGACAAGTCCAACCACCGGTCATCGAAGATATTTCGCAATGCCTTGAATATGTTATGCGTCTTATCGAATATTCCATTGGATTTCATTGTTACTTTTGGACATGCCTCATATATTCACTTTAAAGCATACTGCCATTTGACCTCCGATGTTAATAAATAATTTCGCAACATTTTCTGATCCTTTAGACAAACATGCAGCCTTCACAAACGTTGACGTAAACAATTTATATATTATTATTACCTGTTTATATTTTGTATTGACTATTACGAATAAGCTATTTGTAAACGATTACGTAGGTTTAAATCTGATTATGCGATTATTATTTAACTTAATGAGTAACCAAATTAAAATTTGATTTCAATAGTGGTTTAATCGCATTAATTTCATAAGCACAGATAATGAAGTTGAGTATTTGTGATTTATGCTGAATGTCTTTTATGTTTTCATAAGGTTAAGGTATTTTGTTTATTAAATAAGAATTCTACTCAACAGTGAGATTTGTTACGGTGAAGGTATTTCATTTATAAGTCTCAACTTAATGAATTATTTTTATGATTATAAATCACATACTTAATACAACATGGTCACCTTCGTTTTTGACGCTGGTCTGCGTTTTGACGCCATATTTCGTTATTTTCTGTATCTGCAAGGTTTGTTCTAAAAATGCATTTAGATTGTAGACTTCTTAAAGTAATAGAAAATTTTCTTGTTACGTTATATCTTACATTGCTATACATTAATAATATCTAATTCTCTAATATCATAAAAAATGGCGTATTAGGTACATTCCTATCGATACTTCGGTCATCTAAGCAATAATCGAGTAAAGAATATCATCACACAAGATTTACTTTTATAATTTAAGTAGGTATTACAGTTGAAATGTTTAAAGGGATTGTAGTCTTATTAACAAGTACCCATAAACTGATAATCCACAGATCTCAATTTGTGAAATTCTATTACGAAAATGTTTTTAAATGAAACAACAAAGAGCATTTAAATTCAGTCTTTGATCAATAACCTCAATGTCCTCATCTGGTAAGGCTCGAGGAGATTGGTCAATGCTGTCATACCGTTGCATATTCGCGTTTGTGCCCTAGTATCATTGCGAGAACCATCTGCCTTGATGGCGTCATATATCAAGGCCGCTATTGTCTTAGCTATCACACGTGAAGATCTCGCGTAAGTTGCACTTTCACAATGCTAACAATATACCGTTCTTTATTCATAACTTAACGTTTAGACAAACGATATTTGAGACTATTGTAATCATATTGAAAGCCTTCTTGCATGAAACACAGATTACCTTAATAGGATCATAGATGTAGGAATTCGTGCATGTATACATCCATACTTACTTTCCACAAAAGAAATTCAAAATGACAATGACAGTGCTAGCAACATTCAAATATAAATATTTATGTATCGAAAATGGAAAGGCGTAGTGTAACACCGTAACTCGGTGCACTGCGTTCCAAAATTTGATTATCTCATATGTCAATCGCCGAATGACAGATCACTTTCACTGAAGGCTGTAGGTGTTCAATGGTTGGATCAGCGAACTTATAATACCTGTCCCATTGTTCTCGTGATCAGGGTTAATGAACTTTTACTGGCCAAAATATCAGATGAAAGTTCTTAATGATTAGCTTCACAATACTGATGAGTGGTAGTAATAATTATTTCCATACTCGTAATCGTCTGTTGATAAATTATGTTGATTTATCTTAAACATCTTTCAGTTCCAAAACTTATTGCTCCCGTTAAAATTTACTGTTAAACGATATCCGGTCATGTTGGTTGGTCAAACAAAATGCAATTTTAAAGAGTAACTTTCGTAACATCAACCTCCAGTTTCGTTCCGGTTGTTTATCAGAGTGTATATTTACGCTCTTTTTATTTTACTGAAGAAACCTGATATGAATTCGTTTGCTTCTATGTTGTGGTTAAAAGTTTACTCTATTATGCGACGCGTTTGTGGAAGTCGACACTATTGTTTGCTAGTTGCGCGGGTATTTCGTCGTCATGCGAACGTGCTAGTATCGATTTGTCGATAGTCTCGTGTATCTTATCTTTGTCAAGAATGTTCGATAGTTGAGTGTAGGAGCTTATCTGTTTTACGTAGGTACTATATTGGTTACTGCAGCTGTTTGTCTACAAATAAAACTCATAAATTTGTTTTGTTTATATCCATTTACTGGAATTAAAAATAGTTAGAACTATTTCTATATAGCATTGCATAAGAATATATAGGTAATTTTTCCATTACCATATTCATAATGACACCTTAATATTATCATCAACCTGTACGTAAAAGTCCTTAAGAAAAATAATATTATTTTTTAATAAAAGGAATTATTCTTCTCACGCAATGGGAGAGCATTGCCTGCTGCCTCCTGCCTCGTATACTTTCATGCTGAATGCACATTTACCTGTCTGTCCAACACACTGTCCAAACAAGAAATTTTGCATTCCTCGTTGTAATCTCTAATGCCATAGAGCAATCAGATCATTACTTTAATAAGCTTTTCAGTTCTGTAATAACACGGCAGCTGTTTGCTGTCTGCGCCTCGCGTGATCGTCCTTGTGTTGTGCGTGCATCGGTGCACGATCATTGCTAGTGTCCAAAGAGCATGTAGCTTCAAATAGCGCTAAAACTGCTGCAGGTTTAGTGACTGTGAAAGTGGATTAAGATTTAAGATCAATGCATTGTACAACCAGATTAAAATTTTGTCACCACCGACTTTAATAACATGGTTTTCCCCATTGGCCAAAAAAACTGTTTCAGGTTTTTATACCCTTTCTTTACATTGTTTGTACCTACTTTTTATATACCTACATTTTAACACTTTTCTTGAAATGTGAAGAATTTTCAATTGCACGTGTTACCCAATGGCTACGACGAAGCTAGTTTGTTAACCGTTAAACGGACTTGTATCACCGCTTCATAAAGCTGTTAGATGGTGTTACGCGCTCTTCTTTTTTTTTTTGCCACGTCGCAACTGCCTCTCGACTATTGCATCAGCTACTTGCCTCAATGTTGCGTGTTGCATCCATATTGTACCTACACAGTGGAAATTCTGATAAAATCTTGCTGTTTTCTTTATTGTTTTGATGGGAAATACCCATCACGAAAGCAAGTTACTTATGTAGAAATTAACCGTGAGATTTTTTTTGTTATTTCTACAATTTATAAGTATTATTTATCTAATAAAGACATGAAAGTCCGGATACCAAAAAATAGCTTTAACTGAATTTATTACAAGGTCATGATCAATTTAGGTGTCATTATTTTAATGCTTCCTTTTTGACACTAAACTGGTCATAGGTATTATAAAACCCGTTTCAGATTCATAGAAGAAGATAGAAAGCTAGTGTTAATAGATATCGGCATTCTTTTGAAGGTTAAAATATATTATTCTCAAGATAAATTTCTTCATAACATCACGACTACACTAAGTAAATGCGTCAACCCAATCGGTCAAGCCGTTTAATAGTTGACATACCAACAGCAACGCCACCTACCTTGTTCAATTGTATTTTTAAATCATCCCGAAAACCAATGTAAATACCCATATAAAATTTCAACCCAATCGATTCAGCCGTTTAGAAGTTATGTGAAAAAGGAAGTAATTACGTAATTAAGTAATTAAGAATGTACGGAAGGATAATTCTTACTACCCGTTGTCCTATTACCCGTTTTCCCGTAGGAATGAAGCATTTTCCCGCGGTACAAAGTAGTCTATGTTCATCAGGGAGAATGTCGGCTTCTTATTGTAAAAGAATTTTTCAAATCGGTCCAGCAGTTTCGGAGCCTATTTAATACAAACAAACAAACAAAAAAAACAACAAATCTTTCCTCTTTATAATATATGTATAGATAAGGAATGTAGTAAACACATCGCACAATATAGAAAAAGATAAAACATTTAATAATACTGATTTTATTTATATCCATTGTACAGACGTATCCTAAATACAAAGACATAATAGACATGAACCCTATGCCTTCCGGTACATAGAAGTATATCTTATCGTAACATGAGCCAGCATGTCGTAGTTCTCTATACTACCCTTATACATACGAAATGCATTCCTTCACACATGCGGGCCTTTCCGGTACAACGGACACGGTGAAACTGTGTGCGTGTTGGCCGTAAGCAAATGTCGTTGCCCCAGATCTTCTACAATAAATAAAAAACAAAAAAGAAGAACTTCTACCTTCTACAGTTTTGTGTTATTTTTTTGTGTAACTACAGAAAATAGGTACTATCGGTACCGTCGTCACTATCGGATGGGCCCGAAGTTACTCGTCAAACAACTTAAAAGGATTTGACCTTTTACAAATAAGTGTGATCGAACTTCGAAAACCGTTTGAATCGGAAATGAAGTACGACCGTTACCTTTCCATTGGTTTTTCAGACATATGATTTGTTAGTAGTACAATCGAAGTTTTATTGGAGTTGCTTGAGTGTGTCATGCTCTCTCAAAGTGTCTCTGCGGTGGTGGCGTGTGTGTCGGGTCGTTACGTTCACTAAAACATGGTTGAGCGAAGCGATGGCTGATTCATGTGTCATACTCGTGAACGGGTGCCGCCTGTGGAGGCTGGTCTGCTCTTGCAAACTTCTTTGTATTCTTAGTATTTAGTCTTACCTTTTGGTTTTGTTTATTAATACTGTAAGACATTGATTATTTCTTAGTGATGAATACTTAAACTGTCTTTTGTTTATATTAGATACTTTTTTATGTTGTGCTTGTGCTTTTATTTCCAATATTTTAATTGGACGCTGTAAGAGAAAGGGAGAAAAGAAATGCCCTTGCTGAGTTTCTTGCCGGTTCTTCTCAGTACAAGGTCTCCCGCCCTGTAGACTTACGAACCGATGGCGTAGTGACATTCATAAGTGCTCAATTATTGTAGCTTAAACTGAATAAATTATATTGAATTTTGAATTTTTTGAATTTTACAACACACACTTCAATTTTCAATTTGATTAACAATGGCTTAGCATTTCAGTGCGTAGGTACATTGTGTATGTATATATGTAGTGAAATGTAACAACCAGGCGCGGTCCGAGAGGGTCATGTGTAAATGTAGTCCTGTGCTTATATTTAAGTTAGGCGAAGCGCCATATTCAAGTTTTATCGCGGCGTGGCGTATCCTCTTTTTCGTGTCCCAAGCTAAAGCGGGAGATTTGGTGTGTATCCTTCAGAATTTGCGCGTTATGTCCTGCTTATTTCTTCATAATTCACTATTCATGTGCCTTCGTTGCACAATCCTTAACACGTTTTCGTAAAACACTTCTAAAATATACACATCGAAACACACTAAATGAATTTAAAAAAATTAAACAGAAAAAAACACCACTCCTTCTTAAAATGCGCACCAAAACTCCCAGATGTCATTTGATAATGCACATTCAGGTATTCATATTTCATAAAGAGTGTTGGTTAGAGTAGAATTAATGCTGTGGAAATGAGATAATTGAGAAGTGTATGTGGGCGCGTTACTCTATATGACAGGATAAGATGTAGAGTGATAAAAGAGCGCTGCGGAGTAAAAAAAGATGTGGATAGTGAGGCGTAGGGCTTGTAGAAATGATTGATTAAAAAAGATTTTCAAATATTTATGAAACAAATTTAATGGAAGGGTCGATGACCTCCTTGAACATATCTCAATATAGCGAAGTGTTCTTAAAAAGGGGAGGTTAAGAGTACGTTACAATCGACAAACGTTTTAAAAACACTGGCGGAATTTAATGAAATACTCAAAAGAATTGTGCAAGGATGGTAGCAAGTGGATCGTTACGTTGATCAATAAACAGCTGACAATTAATAGGATCTGTAATTTAAACCATATAAAGAATGATACAAATAGAAACGACAAGTCACAACAATACAATATCCATCAATTGCAGCAACTTTCTAAAATGCAATTTCTAACAGATTGACTTGTAGAAATAGAAGGCATACATTTTGTACTTCTGCAACCCGCTTTCGCTTCAATTTCACGCAAATTTGCATGTGTACGATTCTATACACGGCCTAATAAAATGAATTGCATTGCAATAGTTGCAGTCTGTATGTCGGTTCATCTCATTTTCTGGTCGAGAAACTAGCTCCGACCGCTTGTCAAGTTAGAGTCGTGATCGTTATCTGATGTAGTTAAATCTGGCCCGTGTAATAAATAAATTTGATTTGTTATGTTGGTCTGGAATGAGTTCCTTAATTTGTCTACGACAAATAAAAACTTTTCTAATTTCCTATTTTAATCAGCTACTAAATATTGATTGTTTTACTTCCTACTTTCTACAGGAATTATTTATTAACTTCTCTTTTGACGCATAGGGAACGAATATCCCACTGATTGGGCCCATTTTTAATTTAGTAAGGATTGGTACAAGAAAGAGAGAGAGAGTTATGTATGAAAGAAAATATTGTTATGTTGTATCATTTTAATTATTTAGACGAGCTTCTACCGGTGTCTTCGTCTAGACTGGCCATGTAAGTTTCTGCGTAGCGGAGGCACCACTGTGAATGAGATTAACAAAACAATATACGAAGAATAATCGCTCCGTATTTTTAATACGTGCAAAATTATATGACGCGCATTCAAGTTGTCAACTCGACATTCTAAGGCTGGGTGCAAATCGGTCCAGCGGTTTGTTTTTTATCGCTGAAAAACTGTTTTTTTAGAGACGCAATAATAATCTATATGTATAAATTCTTTAATATAAAAAAAATATTCTCAAGAGAAGTTGTTCGGTACTTGCTACCAAACTATTTTTTTTTAAAGTTGATTATTATCTTTATTGAGACTAATTTTTTAAAAAAAAGTATATACTATTATTACCTGATAAAAGATGCTCAAGTTAATTGTCGAAACAGTTAATTTTAAAAGCTATGCATAGCGCCGTACCAGTTATAACCTTTATATCAGGTGAATACCTTTTTTTTGCACAGTGTTCTCGTACCATAAGAAAAAGTATTTTTTTCTGAGAATGTTCTTGAATGTTAAGAAGCATTCGCATTGATTCGCACCATCTAGTTTTTATTTACTGGTCATACCAACGGGTATCGGCTAGAACGTATCAAAAACCCACCATTCGTACCTAAAATTTGTTTTTATCATTATTATTATGTAATGAAATGTCTGTAATCAAATTAATTGATATGACTGAAACTTATATTGTCATCAGCTGACCTGGCACACGTTCTTCTGCCCCTTAATTTCCGTTACTTTTGCGCTGTAGTGCAATACCCAGTTGCATGGCACACCCTCGCTATTTTGCTTTTTGCTCCTAAGGGTCGTAGCGTCACACGTAATAGCCTTTAACATTCCTCAGGAATTGTTTTTTTTTTTTTTTTTTTTATACCACTAAGGTGGCAAACAAGCTTACGGCCCGCCTGATGGTAAGCGGTCACCGTAGCCTATGGACGCTTGCAACACCAGAGGTATCACTTGCGCGTTGCCGACCCTTTAGAAATCCAATAACTTCTTTCTTGAAGAACTCCATACTGTAGTCCTTGCAGAAAACCTTGGCAGGGAGCTCATTCCACAACTTAAGCGTTCGCGGGAGGAAGTTTCTCTGAAACCGCACTGTACGCGACCATTTAGGTTCTAAAGTGTGAGAATGAATTCCCTGCCGATGGCGAGCGGTGCGATGGTAGAAAGTAGCCGTGGGCATCATTTCGAACAATTCCTCTGAACACAACCCATTGTACAAGCGGTAGAACACACACAGTGAGGCAAAGTCTCTCCTCAGACTTAAGGGCTCGATACCGCAAGTGAGTTTGGAATCGTCGACAATTCTCACAGCCCGTCGTTGAACCGAGTCAAAAGGGCCAAGCTGGTGGGCCAAGGGCACCTGCCCAGAGATGGCAGCAGTACTCCATATGGGGCCGAACCTGCGACTTGTAAAGTAACAACCTTTGCCCCGACGTGAAGTACTGCTTCGCTCTGTTGAGTACACCAAGTTTTTTGGATTGTGCTAACAAATTCAAAAAGAATTTGTCAAATCCTACTTTTACTTTCAGAGATTAACGCGTTGAAACAAACAAACTCTTTAGCCTTATTATATTAGTATAAATAAGTCATAATCATTTACATAATAGAATACACCATCAACACATTCAATGGTATAATTTCCCTTATTTATTAGCTTAATTAAGACTGTAAATTCGAACTAAGATATAAAATATTTGGATATTAAAAGACACGTTGCTTATGCTATTGTCATTCTCGTGGCTTTAAGTTTTAAGGAACCCTCAAAATACTAAACTACCGTTATAATCTTCTTATTTATATTCTATAAACTTATTAACCTATTTGCTTACAAAGAGATGGAAATGGTGCGAAACAAAACTACTTCGGAACAATTAACATTACTAACTAATTTCTTCGTTACACTTTCCTTAACCGAAGTTGCAATTACAAAAGTGATAGTTAAGCTATTAGGTTGTTCAATTAAACCAAATGAGCTCAAATATTTGAGCACAAAGTGATACAAAGATTCTTTAACTAATGTGACATTATTAGAAGAAGAAAAGTAGGTCTAGACTGCACTTCTCAAACAAATAAACGGGCAAAAGAAAAAAAAGAGAAACTCGAGCAAGATTGATGAAGTGTTTGAGTAACATGACTGGTCTATATATATTTAAGCCTTCGTTACTCTAAGTCTATTAGACCTGTCAGTTCTTGCTGATTGTTTATGTATTTGACATTATCCTATTAGTGTCAATAACATGCCGAAGATTGTTTAACGATTTATCTTGAGCAAGTAATTACTATAGTAGGTACCTATTGTGTTTTACATGTTTAAAGATAGAACTTAAAATTAGCTCCTGTTACCTAAATTAATTTGAATAAAGACTTAAGATATAAATCACCGTTTGATTTGTACAGTTCAAATACCGTTCGCTCGTAGAATCATGAAGGATTTTTCATAGACTTCAATTTAAATATTATTCATTTTTTAGCTGACAGAAAAGATTTCCAAAAGCACTTTTTTTACTTCCACGTTGCGTTTTTAAACGTAGCCTTGTATATATAGAAGATAGGTGTATGAAAAAAAAATTAAAAATTCTAATTCTGTTTCGTCATTGTGTTATTTTATTACGACATCTAATGTAATTTACATTGCATACCTGTCTACTACACCTTCATAGTCAATTCAAATAAAATCATCGTGGCGTGTATTCTTTGATGATATTTTAGCTCTTGAACATGTTGTTACAACAGCAGTAATGATACAATATAATTGCGACTGTAATTTGTTAGTCATCACTAAAATTTATTTTGTAGTTACGTATTAAATGACAAATGCTATTTGGAAGCGGAAGCTATTTGTATTTTAGAAGACCTTAACGATGCTCGAAGTTGAAGACGGCCTTGCAATTTTATCTTTAATATAAAAAAAGATCTCTTTTTGCTTTTAAATTTAACTTTGTTTTTTGAAAAATTGAATGAATTCAAACAAGCTTTCGACGATTATTGAGTTTCGTTAGGTCGCTTTTAACTTCCGATAAATAAGAATCTGGTTTCGAAAACTTACTTTCAAGCATACCTTATGTGGAAAAGAGAAAAGTATACGTTTACAAGGCTCCCATGTCCACTTACATCATTTC
Organism: Apoda limacodes; assembly: GCA_946406115.1. Lineage (NCBI taxonomy): Eukaryota > Metazoa > Arthropoda > Insecta > Lepidoptera > Limacodidae > Apoda > Apoda limacodes. The sequence continues at coordinate 6,050,637 of OX291546.1, read as the reverse complement.
TGATTCTTCAATACATTCTTGAATAAGGATCACTCCACAACTAAATTCTCTAAGCTCTTTCATTATTATTTCTCAAAGGAGTTAAATTATTATTTCCACTGCGGTCATTATTTCAAACTATATTGCTCCTACCGTTAGTATAATTACAACTTTAAAAAGACTAGACAGAAATTTATACAGAACATTCATGTCTTTGATTACACGTATTTCCGTAATTCCATATTAAATCACTGCACGGCACGACGTGATATATCTCTGAATAGTCTTGTATGTCCGATATCATATGATTTGTAGTTATTTCTACACATTATTATGATTCTTCTACACAATCAGATCGTGGTTTTAGTGTTATTGAGATGTACCTATACATCGTTCACTTCATTTCCTGTTAACGTTTATGGCTGCCGTCTAGTTAGATCGTCTGGAGTGTTTACGCAAGCCATTCTCACTCATGTGCACTGTAGCGCAAATAGTGTTCCGTTTTTACGCTTCATGCCTTGCTCATTGTGAAGTAATCTATGTTTATGTATCAAAGAAGAAACTGACTGACTAAAATTTTAATGCAAAGCTAATACCACTGAGTTAAAACTTGAAACTTGAAATCCTTACACGACGTAGGGTTTTGCAACCGTCATATCCTAAAAGAGTACTTTTAAAGTAAAATTGATGAAAATTAGTATACGGCCTTTTTGTTAAACTTCAAGAATGACGCGAAATGCTTTATCGTTTTTTAGAAAATTGTCTCCTATGGGTTAAGATGGGACATAAAAATTTGTATGAGAATGCCGATACTTGTAGATGTAGAACGAACCCAAAAAATTGTTTTAGGGTTTTTAGAAAATTATTCTATCACAGAATAACCTTGAAGTAAGTATGTAGGGTTTCTACATGAAAATTTAAAGCTTACGTCGACGAATTTGCGGGAAAAGGGTAGTGTTTTGTGCTTTACTAGATTAGATTATGTTAATTATTAAAGCTATTTATGGGTACTCTTGACATTGCATCGCTAAAATTTTTAGTTCACAACCTAATTACTTTGTGTTTTCTGTAACACTTTCTCATAAATTCAAAATTGATTTATTGTCTCGCGATGAATTTAAATATATTGTAATTTAATTCATTCAAATTACTTTTACAATGATTTTTATATTTCCATTAATTTAATCATTGCTTTTCACGAAATAGATATACCTACCTACATCTGAGACTACGCGTAATTTCAATGGTAGGTCCATATTAATATTTAATTTGATATTTATTCTTTAATTTTATTCATTGTTACTAATAAACGTAGTCGACTTAATTTAAAACCGTTGTATGAGCACCTTTTTGTTAACGTCTTTATTTATTTTTTGCAAAATTGTAACGATCTTATTGCTGGGAGACGGTTGCGCGCGTGCCGCCATGACCTTTTGCTTTTTGTAGCCGCTGCAGCAATGGCACGCGGGATTTAATTAACATTCCACAGACTAGCGCCATCCAATGGCGCCAAACTGAACCTATACATTCTATAGTCACATTTTGTTTTTTTTTTTTGATTGCCAAGCCTGACATAGAAGGTTTGTTTGATGATTATATAATATATATAAAGTTATTGAATATAAATCTTTCTAATCAAAATGCAAAACCGTAAAGTAAATCGCTTAGTACCTATATTTGTATTTAATTAGGTAAGTTTGTACCAGAGTGAAACAAAATTAAAGACAAACCAACATTAGAAAAGGAGTACCATACCGAACATAATATAAATAGAGCATAATAAATAAATCGTTGATTATTCTTATGCTATACGAGGCTATTATATTTAAAACAACTTTAAAAACCATAAAAATGAGCATGCCTAAGCTATGAATAAACTTCTATTTATGGCAATTCGAATAATAGACACACATAAGGAAGTAATTGCTATAACCAAAATTATGTAAAGCATAACTAACGGAGTTTACACAACAAAATGCAAAGTAATCGAGGTATGTGTATGTCTATGACAAGAGAACTTTGTGTTGATTTCGATCGTGATCTTTTACGATGAGAAATTTTCTTGTAGGCACCTTCTACAAATGCTACCAAAGAATCAAGAATCATAAAAGATGATGCACTTACAGGATTGTGCGTTCCTTCGAGGGTTAGTTCAAACAATCGAGAAATTTTCACTATACGAATAATACATCTGCTAGGTTTTGATTTCATCTCTATGGAAGTAGAAACCATAATTTTAACCCCTGCCCATCTGCCTTATGTGAGTCTCACGACTTTTTCTTAATTTGTACACTGTAGAGAGTCAGGTAAAAGAAATTATATATGACATCCATATATAAGCTTCTCGGTCAGGTACATAACCTTAGACCATTTAACCACACAGCCAGAATTCTAATTGTTGATAACAGAAGTAGATTATGGTATGAAATATTGAGTAATATTGTACATTAGTAGGTATCATTATTGATGAATAATTGATTATCTAGAGTAAAATTAATTAAATTACAATTTGAGATGCGCACCGCACGCAACACTAGCTCTCGATTAATATCAGGTCAATATCATTAATCGATAATCGCATACTTTCCACTCGATCGTGATTCATCTCGTCGTTATTAAAATTGCTTTATTTTATTGCGATAGTATAATATACGCAATTACCTACTTTGACAGCTAAGAAAGTTGGGCGATACTGGTTGAAATATTCGAGATTTAAAGAAATCTTTAGTGTTTTATTTATCGATCACCAATAGCATACAGTGAATTTTTAAAATCAAACATTGTATAATAACTTTGATAACATTTTCATATGATGTAACAAGAACTTTTTTTACTACTTTATTTTCCACAAAATAAGTACCCAAAGGGTGCCTACTACGATGTCTGTCTGTCTGTCTGTCCGTCAGACCGACCTTTGCAAATCTTCGAAATCAAGACAAACAAAGAGAAGTTACTCGGTCGCAGTGAATCATGGATTGGTAACCGGTTACCGGCTCACTTTTTGTTGTTTTCTGTGTTCGTAAATTATTAGGGCTATGTTCCAAAGCCCGCCGAGTTATTATCACCCGGCAAAGTTGAAAAATCTACCCGTTTTGGAACGAACGTTTGACAGTTAATTTTTACACTGACAGGAGTGAATTTCAACCTTTTCTATGGCAGTGTAAAGAGTTTAACTTGACAGTTGGAAAATTACTCTACCCCGGGCGTCCCAAAACCATTTTTTTTAAGGCTACAGTTTTCTGCGCGTTTTTAAAATCGATTTCACTGCCTTTTGCAAGTTTTAGACTGGAAAAAAAATTACATGGCTTTCTACATTCTTTAACTAGTAAATTACTGTATTTGTTTCAAGATCTGTTCTTTAAAAAAATTACTGCCGAAACTATCATTTTTTTTTGATTTTTTTATTCATAACTCCTTATCAACTAGAACCGGGAATGTAATTTCATTCATCATGCTTTTCATAACATAACAAAACATAACATAACATAACATTCATGAAATGTTAAATACTTAAGTATAAAACTAAAAAATTACTGTAATATAATTTTAATATCTTATGTGATATAATTGTAATTATTTATATTTCCCACTTTACGCTAAGCTGTTCGCATATCTATAATATATTATTGCCACAGAAAAATGAGCTCTATATGAGATTAACATTGTCGATTTTAGCCTAACGCCCATAAAGCAAATGTATATGCGTCTTAGGGGCCCTCTTATCTTCCTCGTTGCGATTTGGAACGCACCCTAGGTTGCATGAGACCCACGGTGCGCAAGTCCGACTCGCACTTGACCGGCTTTTATTTTTCTGTTAAACCAAAGTCTATCTATTGTAATTTTGTGTGGAAACTGTCTGCAACATAATCAGCACCTCTATAAATATTTACCTACACTAACGTCATATATTGACAAAACAAATATACTGCCGGTCATAAAAGAGTAGCGAAACCCTTATATATACTACCTGTGGATGCTTTATACCCAATAAAAGTACAACGATTATACATTAACGCTTTTAGGTCTACAATAAAACTTTCACCTCGAATGCTAGTAACATTCTCAGCAATGTATGTACCCGTATAGTTATAAATCTTAGAAGTAGCCCTTTCCCACTTTCTTCCCACATTGACCTACTAACGTTTAACCTTCATCAAATTAATACAATGGACTCTTTTACTAAAGTCATGTCTGTTTTAACTAACCGTTAAGCTTAAACGGGTACTTTTTGACAGCCATCATTTTTAATCCCTACTGAGTTTTGAATGATGCTCAGAACAATGTTAACTTTACCGTTGTCTTTATCTTTGTATACTTTTGGTTCGTAAGCGTGTTTTGTTATTTGAACTGCATCGGAATTATCGATAGTTTTTTTAATTCAATTTTTTTCAATCAATCATTTCAAATTAATGCCCCTTTATCATGGTGCGGTGTGACCTTTCAAGTTATTTCTGGTTGGTTGTACCTTTGTGAGACGAATTATGTGAGGTCAACGAATCACCTCGTTTATTGTTTCGTTTGAATGTTATTGTTCTAATATTGTTTCTTTTGTTTATATAGTTCAATTTACAATTTAATAAAGGTAGGTATTGTTGTAAGGTGTTGTTTTAAATGGTAATTTGAATTTTGCAGCGTCCAAGACAGTATCTCAAATGGTTTCATATGGTTTAGGTACACAATACATCGTCTGCTTTCTTTATCAATTAAACTGAAATAAATATTGATGTAGGTAGTCCTGTAAATTATTTTGGGCCCACAACCATTACAAACAAGTTTAGATTCTTTAAAATTGTTATTCTTTGCTAAATTTCGCTTTAGATATAATTATCGTCGATAAGTTAGTGTCTTCTTTGTATTTTATAGTCGACATATACATATATAAAGTAAAACTTTTAATTTTTATGTTCTACAGCTATACATACCTATACTTTATGTATGTATTATTCTTGCCTTTCTTTCTTTTCACTTAGAAACAATTATGCTTTCACTGACCTAAGAAATGTGATGCAGGGGCAATCTTCTACCGGAAACGTGGCTTACTCTTAATGGCCTTGAGATTCTTCATTGAAACCAATATACATATGTCTCTATGGTTGACACGTGAATGAAATTGACTAAAACAGAATTTGGTCAAACGCGCATCCGGCCCAAAAACTTTATCGTGAAAGATCCCGGCAGGGAAACCATTTACCTACACATTAAATTAAATGGTGAACGAATTGATTGTGAAAATGCACGGGTTTAGACTGTCGTCAGTACATCGGAATTAGAATATCTTTATGGCTACAAACAAAGCTAGGCACTTTAACTCTTCAGAATAATAACAACTAACACACATCGCTTATTTGGGGTTCCGTACCCAAAGGGTTCCAACGGAGCCCTCTATTACAAGCCTACGCTGTCTGTCGGCTCAACTCTATATTTACACCGAAATTAGTAGAAGCCAGTAATTTTCACGGAATATGTATCTATCTATACTATGTATAGGGAATTGCTAAACAAATAATAAAAAAAAAAACATTTTTTTTTTAAATTTAATTTAACCTTTTGATTTAAAAAGAACACTATAGATTAAGGTATTTAATTTTAATAGTTAATTAAGATTTTGATAATTTAATGTTGTAAAATCTTTAATATATACTTATCGATATTGATCGTGAAAACGTCTTTAACATAATTTAGGCAAACATTGCGTGACTAAGTTTACTTTCTGTAGAAGAAATAATTTATAATAACTCACTTTAGGAAAACAGAGTGGCGAAAGTGTCAGCTCTTCGTGAGAACCTCAAATTAATTAACCAACAAATTAATTCGCTAGTTTTTTTGTTTTTGTCATTAAGATTCTTTTGGCGGAGGCGGCGATGACCTCGCCTCGCCTGAAGCTTACCCCCTCAGTTTTCCAGCAAGTTAAATTACACGTTATTAATCAATGATTAAGGATGTATATATTATCTGCTAATATGCTAAATTAAGTACTCAATTTATTTAATTTTCTTATATCGATGTCGATATTTTATTTGGCAAAAAATTTTCAAAACATCCTGAGTCTACACGTCTAATTACCAAATTAATCTAAGACAAGAAATCGATTTTTTGCAATGTTGATCAATTAAACACTTTTAAAGCCACATATATAATAAACTTACTAATAAGGGCCAAATATATAATAGGCTTAAGTTTCAAAACGCATTTGGTAAAAATTACATATAAGGAAACAAACAAATTTTGTTGACAAATGAGAGATGGTGCGGTAGTGTAAAAAGTAACTTAAAATAAAAAAGACAATTACATATACATGCAACATAAATTTTAAAAGTAATAGTATATCTGTGTATGTATTTAGAATATAGGTATATATAGTATATCTGTGTATGTATTTAGAATATAGGTATATATATACCTATATTCTAAATACATACACAGATATACTATTACTTTTAAAATTTTCTTATTGTTCCGGCTAAACACTGTTTCAGTTATTTAGCTGATCATAAATGATTATAGTAATGTATCGGCCCGACCAGTGTATAACTTAAACATAAACATTGCACACACGGTTTAGTTCAAAAAATTATGATGTCATGATGTCTATTTCGTAAAAAAAGACGGGTTGCACTCCGGGAGTGCAGACAGAAGTGAAAACATACAACCTGGATATAACATTTTAACATGTGTAATTCGCACTTTCAGCTTTTTATCAACCCAATTTCCTCTTACTTTTTATTGGTACTATAGAGTTTAACATTTTTTACCCATCGCAAAAAATGTGCACAACGCAGCTAAAGACGTTTTCACTTCAAAATTATAATAGCGTGGCATTATGGTTTCCGTCTCACAGATTTATATGGCATGGCATTATGGTTTCCGTCTTACGAATTTTCGATCAGCCTGCGCGAAGTTTATCAGTTTTTACCATACCAAAAAAGCGCACAACGCCGCTCAAGAAGTTTTCACTTTAAAAATAACAGATTTCAAGAAATCAGCGATAATTATATATAAATAAATAATAGCGATAAATCAGCGTTAATAATAGCGATAAATATTATTAATTTTATACCTAAATAACAAAAATTTCTGACAAGTAGCATAGAATATTATATAGGTACTCTACCATAGTGATCAAATTGAAAATTTGTAAAATATGTATAGGTATATAAAGTACTGCTGCCATCTCTGGGCGGGTGCAACCGGATACCAGCTCGGCCCTTTTGACTCCGTTCAACGAAGGGCTGTGAGTATTGTCGACGATCCCAAACTCACTTGCCGTATCGAACCTTTAAGTCTAAGGAGAGACTTTGCCTCCCTATGTGTGTTCTACTGCTACTTTTTACCATCGCACCGCTCGCTATCGGCAGGGAATTCGTTCTCACACTTTAAAACCGATATGGACGCGTACAGTGTGGTTTCAGATAAACTGCTTGGCTTGTGGAATGAGCTCCCTGCCAAGGTTTCCTCCAGTATGGGGTTCTTCAAGAAAGAAATTATTAGATTTCTGAAGGGTTGGTAACGCGCGAGTGATACCCCTGGTGTTGCAAGCGTCGATAGGCTATATACGGTGACCGCTTACCATCAGGCGGACTGTAAGCTTGTTTCCCACTTAGTGGTATAAAATAAAAATGAGGTACTTTTTAAAAAAATGCATATGCTTATAACTGGTCCAAATCCCGTAGGTACATATGTTAGAAATAAATACCTCTTATGTTTGTTCTCGACGTTTTGAGTGACTCGCATACAAGTCGCAAAAGTTTAAATCATAAAATATAATTACGTACCTATTTATGGTTCCATCTTCCCTACTGGCAGTATTCTTTAACTGTGTATAACGCCTCGGTTGACAATGCGACATGTAGTTACTAAGTTCATTTTGTTTCTACTGCATTCCTCGCTGCATTCTGTGACCAATAGGGCGTGGAATCTTAGACCGGTTTTATTCCCAATCATTGACTACCCGATATTTCTTAATTACAAATATAAACTGTGTAGGTACAATACGTGTTAAATCAATCGTGTAAGATAGTCCGAAATTCTATGCCAGTTTGGACCTATTAAAATTTTAGTCAGTGTGCCGTGCCTCGTGCCGGTATTCGATAACTGACCCACCTATAAGAAATAAATGTCTCAAAATGCTTCTAATAGTGGCGCTACTTCATTTCCATACATTTATTTTGTCTACGTAAACGTGATTGTAATAGGTAGTTAAAACTCACTATCGGTACAGGTAAACTAAATTTAAGGTTATTAACCGTATTGTTTACTAACCGGAACCTAATAATGTGGTAAGAAGATCAAGACCTACGTAAATTAATTTTATAATAGGTCAATTCGATAAGTGTTTCTTTGTTATGAAACCTGCTTAAAATAAGGAATACTTTCCAACGTTTGGTTCTGTGGTTAAATAAATAAAATCTTATATAAAAACTACGTTGTATAATTTCTTGGGAAAAGTAGGAGTAAAGTTTGGAATTGTAGGCATCTTGCAATTTTGTTCCCACCTTCATTTGTCGCAAGAATTTAATTTAATTATCGGCATTAAAAAACTATAAGTATGCATTATACTGATTATGAAGTTTTGTTCTGTGGTTAAATAAATAAAAAACTTATATAAAAACTACGTTATATAATTTCTTGGAGAAAGTAGGAGTATAGTGTGGAATTGTAGGCAACTTGTGATTTTGTTCCCACCTTCATTATTCGCAACAATTTAATTTAATTATCGGCATTAAAAAACTTTTAGCATGCATTATACTGACTATGAAGCAGCCTTTTTATACTCAGCCACATTTGAGGCTCTCTGGCCAAGTAGATACCTATGTCTCTTTTCTTTTGCGTTTAGGCTTATGGAATACACTTCCCAAAAGGGTGCCGTCTCGACCAGTGTACAAAGCTAGTAATAAATAGAAAAATCCTCCCTCCGACAGTCAAATTAAAAAAAAAATGTAATGCAAGTTTAGGTGCGTTTTGTTGACTGCTTCAATGCGTTTAAAGTCATAATCCTGCCAAGTTAAAGACATAAATTCTTTATAACACACTACAAATCTTAGTCACCTCTCTTTGGTAGGATTACCGCATTATGTACATTATGTCGGTCAACAAAACGCCACTTTTGTTGATTTTAAGGAAAATTAAAAAAGAAACATAAGTGTTTTCTTACAGAAAATTAAATTCTAAACAATTATTAGTTGAAAGGTTTTTTGAAAATGTGCATCCCTTTTAAAATTGTACGTTTGTGCTATATGGTTTCTGATACTATGACCACTTTTGCAAAAACAAACCCCAACGTTAAAAAATGTCTAAATTTCTGCCTTTTTCCAACTTGACTAGCCTAATAGGTAAATGATGCGTCAGAAAAATTGTAACATTACGAAAAGAAATGATGTACGCGCAAAAGTGTGTGAGTTCTATACTAGTGGCACGGGGCTTATCCCAAACAAAACAGAAATGATTTAAATTCATATCAATAGATGGCGTTGTGTGTATCGATTTGTTATTTTATTGAAAAAGAAAAGTAACCGACCCTTAAAAAATATTGTTTTAATATCAAAATGTTCCTTAAGCTAACAAAAATGAAGTAATAGGCGCCTTTATTAAATTTTCTAAATTTTACATAAATTGAATGAGGTTGTTGTACTTTAAGCGGCAATAAATTGAACTACGTGCCGGTTTAGTTAATAAATTTTCACTATTGATTGATAGATGACGCTGTTCGCATGTTCTGAGTTTGACAGCGACACACAACAGTGTCACTGAATAATATGAATAGGTGTAGATACTTACCAACCAAATTTAAAAAAATATTTGGTATCTACCCACCTTAATACTTAGATATATTATAAAACAAACGCACGCAAGCGTGAACTTCGACCTCAGTACAATTTGTTTCTTTTAGTTTTATCCTGGGTCGAATGCGTTCTTCAACAATTGTTTTGTGAAAAGGATAGCTCACTTTTGAAGAACAGCATGCCATCGCACAAGTGCACCTACTTTAGAATTGAAAACACTTCAGATAATAGCGATTACATTTTTAACCAACTTAAAAAAAGGGAGGTTCTCAGTTTGACCCGTATGTTTGTATGTATGTTTGTCCGTGATTTGAAGTAAACAAAACATGTTTCGTGCGACCCGCTGGCAGGTGGCGTAGTCCTGGGTGTACGCAAAAAAAAACCGCAAATCGATGTACTAGAGCTTAGCCGTTTGGCACACAGGTACTTTAGGGCAAAACAATAATTTTGAGCCGCAGGTCCTCAAAATATTAACAGAAGCAGCAGGGTACAGTACAGTTCCACATAAGTCTCATAAAGATCTGAAATTTAAGGAACCGTCTCACATTGCAATATTTAAAAAATTCAAAAAAATACTAAATTTTAATATTTTCCAAATTGCTTAAGGGAAATATTTTGAGAAACTGCGGCTCAAAATTATTGTTTTGCCCTAAAGTACCTGTGTGCTAAACGGCTAAACTCTACATCCATTTGCTGTTTTCGAGCGAAATTGCCGTTGTACACCTGCCACTAGCGGTTGCGACTTAAAGTCAGTTATTCTTAACTTGGCTGTCGGATAGAAATGCATATGCATAGCATAGATAAATGTTGCTTACTAGACCCCCTAACCACATGACTAAATAACCCACCAGACTGATAGCTTAGAACAACGTTTCAAAAATCATTCCTAAGCTGGTAATGTTTCCAACTGACACATTTAGTAAATTAAATCAATAAATAGCTGATATCGATTTCGTACCTCAGTTTAATGTATGGAGCTACCCCTAAATATTTTTTCTTAATATCATTACAAATCTGTTTGGTGGTTCACATAAGACTTTCCTGTAAAATTTCATCACAATCTACATATACAAAGATATATATACAAAGATATATATACAAAGATAGCGGAATTATAACGCTATCTCATACGGATAGACGGAAGTATATGATGGATTTATAAGGGACCTTTGTATTCAATAGGCAGGTACCAACAATATAATTATGCATATACATTACTATATGCATGTTTATATGTATCATTATTATCGTAGGTACCTACCTACGTACCTAAATTTTTTAAAATTCACCTTCCTAAAGTATTTATTGAGCCATTTTAGAATAAAGAAATATAGGTATTTGCCCGTCAAGATCTTTTAGGTATGTTAAAAAAGGAAATTTCCTTTTAATTCCTTTTTCCAGGAACAGGTCACGCACACATACCCGTGCTTGTAGTAGTGCTCTCGCTAGCGCCGGTTGATTGAAGCTATCTGTAGGTTTAGTCATGTGCCCTAACCAAATGTGCATTTCGACGATAGCTACGTTATTCTACGGAGTCACGGGCAAAAGCTAGTAAAAAAAAATTCAGGAATTTTAGATACCTAAACATTCAACCACCTTTCGGTCTCCTTATCACGAATCTTTTGTACGTATGTACGTACGTACGAATTTTATTTTAAAATTTTAATCTCAACACCCACTGAACACTAGCAACTAACACAAAAACATAGGATTTACAAAAAAGAATTTGATTACATAACATCTATCATTTAGTAATAATTTAACCTTTGGGTTTTTTACATCCGTGCGTTTGGTGAGAATCTTTTCATTAATAAACTATTTTAAATTATAAACCAGCCCAAAAAATTGTTATAAAATTTTATGCCCTTAAAATATTTTTTTTTAATTTAATTTGCGTTTTTCACATACCTACACTTAAAACTAATTAAACCCACCTTTTGGCCCCCTTATTTCGTACTTGAAAAATACCAAATTTCCTGTAAATTACCTGACGCAAACAAAGGAATTCGGTAAAAACTTTTAAACACCTTTGACCACCTAATCCGTACCGGTTGTAAAAAAATATAACGAAAAAAATGTACTGCTCCTAACTGTAGCGTTTTAGCTTTCGATTATAATTTTATTATGTACCTACCTACTTTTACATATTTATTAGGTACCTACCTACTTTTACGTATTTATTAGGTACCTACCTAGTAATTTTCTTAACTTGCATAGATATCTGTATTTCGGATCGTTGCCGATTGGTTATAAAAAATACTGTAAAATAATAGGTAGGTATATATTTTCATGGCATATCTTCCTTTACATTATTATTTTAAATTTGAATAACTAGTTGAAAAAATTTGATTTACTACTAACTACTAACATTACCTAGATAATATTAAATTGACTGAAATTTCAGAGCTTATTGCGGGGGGCAAATTTATGGAATTGCAACTCTCCTCTTAAGACCTTTTTTTCTAAATCTTGAGAGGTAAGATGTACTTCCATTTACATTTACATTCCCCAGAAAAAGGCAAGATCCGAGTACTCGAGACTTTTTCGCAATAAACGTCCTCGTCTTCTTATATAAAATTTTATAATAAAAATATGTAGGATCGCGATGTTTTGTCTTATGGCTCGATATGTAGCTAGGTATAAAACCGCCATCTATTGACTTCAAAGAACCAGTTACAAATATAACAGTAAGTATTCAACGAGAAACGCTAAATTTCGTTAGCTAATATTTTCGACCCGCTGCTAATTACGGCATCTAGCGGCTAAACAAAATAGCCCGAAAAATAGCCCGAGTTACGGCGGTCCCATTTCATTGTATAGTAGGATGAGGCATCTGTACTAGTATAGTATTATATAATCTGTGCTAGTGGTAACAGGATCAAAAAAGAGGGGAGGCGACGCCAACTCTAGAGAGTGGCGGACAGTGACCATGTACCTATACTAAGTACTGTGGTAACGTCAAGAACTGGCAAAGGAATTATATTATTTTTATGTGCTCTTTCATGGAAATATGCGTAGGTAGTTGTTACAAAAAATATGCAAAAATAAAAAGCGAAAGAGACCTAAATCAGTATCGATAACAGAAATAAGTAGCAAACAATGCAAAGTGATTATATGTATATTGGTGACGTAAAGATAACACGTAGGTAGGTACTATGAGCAATATTGCAATTCACGTTTTGCGCTTTAACCGATCGATGCTCAAGGTTTAGAGATAAGAAGTGAGTACAACTAAGCACTAGGACATTCTTACACTTCGCTGCTCGCACTGTATATTTTTTTACGATAGTTAATGTTATAGGTACAGTGGATAGTAGATCGTAGGCAACAAAACCCGTGTAATCAACTTGTATGCGGTACGAGTAGTACAAAACAAGGCTAGTAAGTTGCTTTACAATAGTAGTATCTGCCTGCAGTTGATAGTACATACTGTATGACCTTGACCACTATACAATCTTGCCAAAGAAAATATTTGAAATTACCTTTTTTTTTACGTTTTTTTTTATACCACTAAGGTGGCAAACAAACTTACGATCCGCCTTATGGTATGCAGTCACCGTAGCCTATGGACGCTTGCAACGCCAGGGGTATCGCTCGCGCGTTGCTGACCCTACAGAAATCTAATAACTTCTTTCTTGAAGATCCCCATACTATATTTAAAATTTTCCTTCTTGATATATACATACTTAAACAATACGTTGTCTTTTACCGGTAACAACATAAACCGTCGTCAAAATCAACAAAATGACTATTAAAATATTGCGAAAAGAAAGTGAACTACTTAAGTGAAATACTAACTACCTACCTATAGATCATCTTACCAATTTACATAAAAAGAGATCACCAAATGATCTGTATTGTTTGTCTTAAATGGATTTCCCTACAAAAGTATTTAAAAAACCCATATCGGATAAATCTTTTATTAAGTCGATTCTTCGAGTCGAAGACGAAACAAAGCCTACACATTTTTCGAAACTAAATTCGTACTCAATAAACATTAACAAATCATCAACCTTAGCTATGGAACTATTAAAATAAAACCGGTTAAGGGCATGTCAGACTATGCTAAGCGTAGGGTTCCGTAGCCGGTAGGCACCATATATTTAGGTAAGTATTTGATTTTAGTATATCGTGTCATTTTTAAAAGTTATTTTTAGTTTATGCCCCAGTATTCTGGATTTTTTCAGACTTTTACGACAATGCATTTCTAGGCTGAACCGATACGATTCGAAATAAATATGGCCTTTTTGGAGCCCAATATTTAAAAGACTGGGGATTTATTTGAGAGTCTGTCTGAGAATACTCACAATGATTTCAAATTCCCTCTTTCTCTCAATACCGTTAAAAATATTAAGTATAGAGGAGGCATCGACACCTTAAGTTTTTTTTTAAATATTACATATCGTCTTAGTAAGTATATCATCTGTATGTATACCAAATTTTACTTCTATGGTTCAAATATTTTTAGAATAAAATGACTGGACATACGGACGGACGGACATCGGAGCTAAACTTTGAAGATTCCATGTTTGCCTACGGAACCCTATAAACGCGTGCGTCAAATTAAACTCTATGACCTTAACCGGCTTCTTGGCAAATACGTGGTGGGTGTAATGGTGTTAGAAATTCACACTTTCGTTCAACTATGAAGGTTTTCCGTTTTTGGGACGCGTGGGAGCGTGTTTAAAAATATTTATCATAGATATTAGCTGTGAGTAAGAGAAACCAGTTTGAGTTGTTATTTATGATAGACTCCTACAAAATCACAAAACCCAAGTTTGTTGCTATCACTCCATAATCCTTTTTTTTTTAATTTATTGTCGTCTCCGTTGCTCGTGGGTAATGGCCCTACTGCTGCTTCAAGGAGCCATTCCCGCACAAGACAAACATTTATTATTTGTGTTCGTCTTGAGACTGCGTATTTTCTATGTATATTATGTATGTATTTACAAAAAAGGTAATATTTAATATGTATTTGTATCCGATGTCTGGTATCAATAAAGCCGCGTCTCCTGCTTGTGTTTCGCCGAAACAGTACACAAAACATGTTTTGTTGAATGCACGTGGTGTGTCCTGCTTTGGTATTCTTGTTTGATATTTTTAAAAACATTTACTGTCAAACATAGAAGACATACCTATTTTTAGTTTTGGAAATAGTAGATTTGGTATGAACAAGGAGAAGACATTTGATTATCCAAGATCATATATACATACGAAATTAATAATTGTGCCCCGCCCCCCTACCCTTGCGGAGACTAATGTTTAGATGTTTTCCGTCGAGCGTGGAAAGCAAAAACATTGTTTCTATCAAGAAAAACAAAAATGTGTAATGACAATGTTAGGTGTTTTTGTATAATGTTTCGGCGAAACACTAGCAGGAGACCCGGCTTAACAGAAGCTGTGCTTTGCTTACTTTGTGACCAGACCGCGCTGTGTGTTTTGTACAAAAATATTTATTTATTTATTTAAAATTTATTTCTGTACATCACTATAAAATTATCTGCTTATTACTATTTTCCTGGTTGATCTAAATTATTTTAAGTCAGTAAAATTAGTACGAGCACCCTGTTAGTATGTTTGTATGTACTTGCTAAGTTGCTAGATGTCACATTTTTATAATAGAAATACAATAATGTCAAATAATAGAAAGGTACAGAATGAAAATTTGATCTAAAGTGTCTAGATTTTAGACGTCTTTTTTCTACTCCGTTTAGATGTTTTTTTTTACTAGAAGTAGGTAGGTATAAATCTACTAAATAAAAACTGAGCAAAAAAAATCTTACCGTCTTGAAAAAATCAGTATTAATTTTTAATATGACTAAACTAAGCACATTGGACTAAACTTATTTATGCAATTAGGTTACTTGGACAGTAGGATTGACCGTTTTGGTTTAGTGATCTCTGAGCCTTGGCGATATGGTCCTGAGGTCATGTGGTCATATCTTGAGACATGCTATGACTCATGAACTAATTATCTTATTATACGTTATTGGGCTAATTTGCGTAGGAAGTGATAATATAAGATAGATAATAATGAGGTTATGTAGGTTTTATTAACATTTATGATGCTGGAGTAATAAAATACATGAGATATGCAATTTAAATGCGAAACTTTATGTGTTAGTAGGGAGCGCCAATGTTTGTGACCGCTGAACTCCTTAACTTAATATCATAACAGGGGCGCGTTCGTTCTGGGATTAAGAGTTCCCACGAATGACACTTTTCACACTTTTGATAACGACAGTTTTGCCACCGACACCTACCGTTCGTTTAGCTTTCAAACGTTACTAACAAATTTTTTGGTTAAAAAACCTGCAAAACGAACGCTTGACGTACACACACTACGATAAAACACACACACACTACCATAAACAATGAATATGTATAGGCAGTTTGACAGATTAACACAAAAACCCCACCTCCAGACATGGGTCTAAAGTTTCATTTTTCGGTGGCAAAAGTGACAAAAATAACAAAAATATCGTAAACGAACGCATGACAGTTTGTCACAGATGATACTAAAATTTTGATACTTTTGATACCAAAGCTAAACGAACGGTTGACAGGTGGAAAAAGTAATGAAAATAATGATTCTGCATCCCAGAACGAACGCGCTCCAGGTGGAGGAATTTGCATAAACTTTGGCAAAGAAAGAGGAGCTGTAGAACAAAACGGTACTAGTCAAAATAAACATGATTTTTTTAGTATGTAAGATTAGGATAAAAAGTGCTTTTTCAACTAAAAACGGATTAATCCTATACTAAAGCATTATAGTATGATATATATATATATATATATACTTCTTAATAACTGTATCGACACACACCTACTATACTATGTTTAACTTTATTATTTCCTCTAGCCAAAGGTTGTCTGGAAGAGATCGCTTTAAAGCGATAAGACCACCTTTTGTTTTTCCCTATTTTTAAATATGTTTTTTTTTTTTTTAATTATTATGTTGATGCAATAAGGTATTATTATTATTAAAACAGGCAAACCAAAACGGTTTTTTTTCGTCCTGTAATTTTTTTCGGCTGCGTTTGAAATACCTTGAGTTATGATGTACGGGATGTAAACACGACTTTTTTCGATAACATAAAATATGTAACTATTATCTAATTAACTAGTGTAAAGCAGCAAAGTGTTGCTTTCATTTGCATGTTATCTTTCTCTTATCATAAAGTCAAGGACCTTTACTTCCTTCAGTGCTGCCATTTAAACAACTAATTTATTTTATACTAGTATAAGCCTGCAGTTATGCCCGTCTTTAATTGAACAGTTATTTTATTGATAAAAGATATCTATTCCCATCCCATGGACCTAACTTGTTGCTGGGCCAAATAATTTAAAACGAGTGAGGACGAGTTGGAGCGAACTTTAAACTAAGTTTTAGATTTTTATTATTATATTTAAATGCACGCTATATCTTTATATATATATATATATATATATATTTATTTTATGCATATCCTATTTTGCCAAAACAGATTCCTAGACATGGATATATTTTGTTTAAGGTTTAGAAATCTACGGAGTAGGGATTGCAATCCCGCAGCTCATTCAATCCCGCGGGATTGATATGCGGGATTACTCAATCCCGCGCGGGATCACGCGGGATCCCGCATCTTTGAAATTATGTTATAAAATTGAAACTACAGATTTTTGTGTGAAAACCAACTTTTATTAATCATTTCTTACATTAAGCAACATAAATTATTTCTTTTCTATCAATTAGGTATAAGTAATTAGTAATATATTTTCTTAGATTTATCATTCATGTTACCTTAAACCTTACTCCTAACAACAGTTTTATATTTTTAAATTAGTCTTATTCATAAAATAACTGAAATCATATCATATCAAATCATAACTTTCTCTTAGATGTTATTACTAAGATATCAACCTATATATAATTTTTGAAAATACGCTCTTAAGAGAATACGATTCGGATCGCCTCTCCGCGTGCTTCATACAAACGAATTTTTACTTATTTCGACACTCGCTGATAAAACACGACGAAATTTTGAAGACATGTTTTAGTAATAAATATCTAGGTCTGCAGTGTGTCAGTTTACTGTTAAATTTTATAGTTCAAAAGTTATACAGGATTCTAGTTTTTTATACAAATGGTTAAGAAAAAGATTTCTAGTTACTAAAAAAATTTACAAAATTTTGAATTATGACTAAGAAATTTTTCAGTGATTGATCAGTAAATGTCAAAAATAATTAAGAAATTCGTTTGTATAAAGCCCGCTGCGAGGCGCCGCGAATCGTATCCTCTTAAGAATCAAATGGTATTTATTGCATCGCTATATTAAACGCCGGACGCTGAACCACAAAACACTCAAAAAATAATATTTTATAATTTTGACGATTCAAAAGTGATTGTAAAATCCTTATTTGAATAAACCATTTTGACTTTGACTTTGACTTTTGACTTGTCACCTACAGAAAGACGTGACAGGCCCAGCGCAGTGCCATTTATGAACAACTGAAACGTATCACTCGGGCTACTCGCGATTTACGCGAATGTTTAAATTTTTCATTTGCGGGATCCGCAGATCCGCGTTTTGATGGTGCGGGATGCAGCAGGTTAATAAAAGCAGCGGGATCCCGCGGGATTCGGGATCCCGTTTTGCGGGATTGCAATCCCTACTACGGAGTTTGGCCAAGATTCTGTCATAGAAATGAATAGAAATACACGAACAAAAAAAAATTAAAAAATCTCAGCAAGTAGGAATAGAGACCCTTAAATAAATCTAACCATGTTAATTTCTTTCTAGGACCTATGCTACCACTATTTCCAGGTACACGGAGTTTACGAACAATCAAGCTAACTCTCACATTTTATAATGTAGATATGTTTTAGTAGTATATTTGGATTTGAAAATCGTTATATTTTTAAATAGCAAGCCATAATACCTTGAACAGGCTACATGCTTACATACTTTCGGTATCTATTGTTTTTTTTTTCCGGTTCGTTTTGTATCCGATTGCTAATTTAGTTTGCCTTGACTACTAGCTTACGAGCTTGATTTGGAAGTCTTATTTTTTTTTATTTTTGTACAGAGATAAATAGATTGATCTCACTCTACCTAAAAACTTCGGCGAATATATGGATAGAGATATATAGATTTGATTACGAGATATTGACAAGATCACGAGATAATGACAAGGACACGAGATAGATAACTGTCGTAGAGACGTATAACAACGTCAACAGTTTTTTGGTTTTGACGAGATGATTTTGCCAGTTTCAGCCTTCAACTGTTATTGTCCAACCTTCGAGCCTTTATTTTACTTTGTAGCCTCTTAACCTCGTGATGTGTTAAGGGGTCGTCCATTAATCACGTGATGTTTTTTTTTTAGCATTTTTAACCCCCCCCTACCCCTTGGTGATACGTGGTAAGGTTTAAGATTTATAAAAATCACGTGTATTTTTTAGTACCTACAAAAAATCTTGAAATTTTTTGCATTTTGACGAAAAAATAAATACACGTGATATCTTACTACACCCCCCTTGTGATATTTCGTGATTTTTGCCGGACCCCCCCCCCCCTTTCGAGCCTCACGTGATTAATGGACGGCCCCTAAAGTGAAGTAGGGATATTGCGTAGTGTTCCGTAGAATGAAAATGAATTTTGCAGATATCTACAAAACTTACGAACTAATTTTATTCATAATAATATTGATTGGAAGTTGGGAGCGTTTCTAAGTTTCTCTTACTGTGATCTAAATAAATATTTTTTGGACACAGCGCCGTTTTTAAACTTTTATAACTCAGGGTCCAAAAGTTATAGACAGGGGTGGACGACATTTTATTAACTAATCACTTGCAAAGTATGAACTTAAGAGAAAAGTTACTTAGGAACTTCAAACGTATTTTTAAAATGCCTATTTAACGAAACCACACACAATGGGGTGCGTAAAAAAATTATTCTTGATCTATAAAATGTTTTCTTTATTTCACTACAAAACTGTATGGAAATTCACATTAGAGACCTTTTAGTGAAATTCTATCAGAATCGATCCAAAAATGGCGAAATTATGTATGGATGAACGAAGTCTGTATTAGAGTTCCGATATTTCCAATTAACTACAAAACCCTAAAAATGTGTATAAACTTCATATAAACGTCGTAAGTAAGCCCATAAATACTAGATATCTAGTATTTTTGGTAACGTCCCCGCGTCGCTAGCCCTAGGAAGCTATTGGAACAACCACGACGCCCACTCGTGATTTTTCGATAAGAAAGTAGCCGAGCGGCGACAGCAGAATACCTGCTAGACCAGTTCTAAACAACATTATGCTAACATAGTAACAATACGTAGACAGACATTCCTTATATCACACATATATAAAAATCACGATTAATATTACAGATATACCAATCTACTTTACTAAACCTGCTCTAAGTGTTCATATCTCCAAAATCTAAAGCAAACTGAACTTTTGGGAATTATTCCATATTTTGATGTGATATCGCTTAAGGCATGCAGAACCGGTACCGGTTCCTTAAATTCTTATATCCGTTTCTTTTCAAAAATAGAACCGGTTCGTCCGAGTATACCCAGTTCCAGAATGACTGTGAAAACCGATTTATATCTTTATATTAATTATTTATTATTTAAATATAATCTTATAAATTAGTTACTTACTTTCTTTTACTTCCTTTATTAAAATACTCTACAGAAGTGAAATAAACAAATAACAAATATATATTACCTAAATAACAAGGCATTGTATTAGAGTAGAATGAGCTCTAGTTATTAATAATTATGACACCATCTAAGACAATAGTCAATCTTAGAAAATAAAAGAAACATAAAAAAAATTATGCAACAGAAATCACAACTTTTTAAAGAGAAAGTTTTTTGTAGTTTTTATACTACGCAAAAATAAAATTAAAATGTGTACCAACGACTATATTACTAGTTAACAAATAACTATTATAGTATTATTAGTTAACACTTTTTAACACCTTTAATTAAGTAAACCATTCACCAAGGGTTGGTAATATCGATTACAACCAATCAATCAGAGGGCAGAATGCCTCTCCCCATGAACTCTTTTTAACTAGGTCCTCCGCTTTTCTCAACCATATTTGGACTATTATCACAATCCCATTAATATTCTGAGTGTTAGGTATGCTAAAATGTATTTGTATATTTAAAGTCGTCACCTTTTTTATATTTAAAGAGAACTGTGAGAACCGGGTATCAATACATTCGGGGCTGGTTCCATTTATGTTAGAACCTGGTATACCCGGGTATTTCATAAACCTGGGTGCATACACTAAGCCCAATAAGGATCGTTGGATTTAACATTTTTTTGGGTTGTTAGAGTTTACTTTTAATTAAAGAACCGGCCAAGAGAGTCATACACGCATAAGGTTGGGGTTCCGTGGACTGAAAATTCTTGTGGGATATTTAAAAACTTGACAACTGATTATGTTCTAAAACCATTTTCGCTAGAGAGATCTAAAAAGTCATTTCATCAATTCATCATCATTTTGATTTTTTAATAGTTTAAGAACTTTCGATCTCAGCAAGAAAGTAAGTCCTGGAAACATTTCTTTAAGAAAAGTAATATGCAAATCTCGCAAATATGCACCGAGAGAAAAAGCTCCTGTGGCTCTCCATTCCATGTTTTTCTATTTTATGCGTTTTTAATACAACACAAAGTAACTTCTTAGCTCCTAGCCTAATTAATTTTATTAATTTATCTATCTGTAATATTTTGCCAAAATTAATAGAAACTTGAAAAGATAGCAGAATTATAATTTTAATTGCAACAAAGCGCTTTTTGTAAAAACATTTATCAGAACCAAGAGTTTTCTTTTATTATTCATTATATATGTAGCAGAGAATTCATAGACCTTTGAGCCGCGAAGGCTGACTGTACTGGTTTTTTTATGACTCAGTCAATCAATCCATGTGCGTGCATTCACATTGACATTCAAAAATAAAGCTGACTTTCAGTTTGTACGGCCACAGCGTAGTGTAAACAATAACAGTACAGGGGACTTTGCACCTATCCGTCGGGTAAAGGTCTTATTGCAATAATAAGTGCGTATTGTGCAAATTGTAGTACATTATGTGATAGGTGTTTTAAACTAGGGTTAAAGTCTAGTAGGTTATGCTATCTGGTTCAACATGTGTGTTTATGTCTGTAATGATTAAAAATATTTCATATTATATTTGCTTAAACGAATTCTTTAGAAGGTATGAAAACAGGAAGTGCTTTAAATGCATCCATCAGTCAGTCTTAATTATTATCATTTCAAAATATCATTTCTACGAACCTACCTAAGGTTATTTTCTTAAGGTCATGGCATACCCAAACGAGTTGAGTTTGCAAGAATTTGCTTAATTTTGTTACAGTCCTGGAGGCCTAAAACTGATATCAGTTTCAATCGTAAAATTCTACGGCGATCGAGAAATCTACTATTGGTACTCTTGAACGTTGTTGTAGCGCTCAATCGAAGAATCAATTAAGAATCGGCACTCTTTGAGCCATCGGATCGAGAGTGAAATTAGGTATGATGATCTGTGAAAAGAAATGTCAAAATTCAAAATAAATATACAAAAATATTGCTACGAAGATTTAACTTTCACTTTAATTTTTATTAGTTTCAGTATGATTTTTATATTTTGTGATTTGTGATTTCGAAATGTGTGCAATCGTAATTTCAATCCAATCGCAATTTGGTTTAGGAGTACCGATGGAGATCGAGTTTAAGCTTGCCACGAAATTGGATTGAAACTGGATTGGGATTGAAACTGATATCAGTTGTAGGCCTCCTGACCCTGAGTGCATTTTTTGACATAAAAAAAATATATGTAATAGCTCAAACCTTAATTAAGGGATTTGCTAATCCTACTAATATTATAAATGTGAAAGTTCCTATGACTGGATGGATGTTTGTTACTCAATCACGCTTTTATCTACTTCGGTCTAAAATATAGATAGAGCCCACTAAAGGTCGCAAAGACAGACAGACAGCGTACGCATTAGCTTTCATACATAGAACAGAGACATATTTTTTTACATAAGTATTCTTTTTATCGTGTGAGAGTGTCGGGTCCTTAACTAACTTTGTCTATCAGGTGTATATTTTGCGAGTTATTAGTTTTCAAAGAATTCAATTATGTTTGCATCTAACTTTTTACTTTTTTGTTTTTTTATACCACTAAGGTGGCAAACAAGCCTACGGTCCGCCTGATGGTAAGCGATCACCGTAGCCTATGGACGCTTGCAACACTAGGGGCATCACTCGCGCGTTGCCGACCCTTCAGAAATCTAATAACTTCTTTTTTGAAGAACCCCATACTGTAGTCCTTAGAGAAAACCTTGGCAGGGAGCTCATTCCACAACCCAAGGGTTCGCGGGAGGAAGTTTCCCTGAAACCGCACTGTATAAATTATAAATTAAATTCTCATTTAACGAAAACCTAACTTAACGGGGCGTGTAGAACACTTGGCAGGGCTTTTATTAAAGTGACATTAATTACGAGTTTAACTCAACTTGCAGTAATTATAATGTCCTTGTTCTTATTTATAAATGTGTATGTATGTAAATAAATTTACCTACTTATTCTATAGTAAAGTTATCTTCTCGGAGTCGGAAGTCGGAATCTTTAAAAAAGTGTCTCTGTGTATGTTTGTCTGTTATACTAACTCAAGTTTTTTTTGCTTAGTTACCCACACTAGCTGTTTCCAGCGGTTTCACCCACGTTCATTTACTGCTCCGTTCGAAGTGAAGAAGTTCGTGTGAAGTTATCTAGCCTATAACCTACCTCAAGAATTGCGCTATCAAATGCCAAAATTAGGGTGTTCATGCAAGGAAACTCTTCAGGATATAAATAGATAGAAGAATAAACTGACTGGCTGAATGACTGGATATATCAATGTACATTCCGAATTACTGAGTCTAGAAACTTAAAAGTTTGCGCAGAAGTTCCTGTTATAACGTAGACAATGTCCAAGAACGAATTTGGTATGGATGAATGATGATAATGAAGACAGACATGCATACATATTTACGTAATGGCCGGGCCAATAACGTCTTCAAGTAGACGGAGCTTTTTGTTCTGGCGGTGGTATAAAATTACTCAGTGAGGCATGACAAACGTGATTTCATTTGATATAAGCGAGTCCACTTTGCTATGTTTCACATAGTTTTCAGAAGTAGTATCAGATGGTGCTATTTTTCCTTGTTTAAAAAATCAAACTTGCAAACATTCAATTGGCCATACGGGGTTAAAAGGGGGTTTGTTTGGAAATCTGTCATCTTTGAAGTTAAAGAATACAAATGAACTAATTATTATTTGTTAATGCTTTATAGCTTACACAATTTTTCACTACAAGTTTAAAGTTTTTATCTATGTATTACGGTTTTCACGATAGATTATAATAAAAACGTTTTTCCTGTATGTGGACCCTTTAATTTTTAATTTGTTAGGTATTCCGCCACTGTTTTAGTGACATGTGTGAAAATTTCATGCTTTTACTTACTTTGCGGTCTTAGATAGAGACAGATATAGACAGACAGACAGCATAGGTTTGTTATAATGATCCATTGGCACCTTTTGGGTAAGGAACCCTCAAAAATATCGTAATTCCGTAATAAATAATATCTATTTATTATTTTTACTGGTGTTGAACTTTTTCTTCCAAATTTCCTATACACACAGACACTCTACCTTATCTATAATAATCCTAATTATGATTTTAGAAACTAGGTATAACATTACCCGAATTATAAAAAATGACAATTTAATCTTTATTACACGTAGAGCAAAGTTGACCGCGCCAAGATGCTGTTTTTATCTATGGTATTAGACGTCGAATAAAATTGCAGACTTAAATTTTTTTTTTCTTTTTTCTACGGAAATACTGTCACACACAAGAAGCTTTATATATGTATGTCTTCTTGGTCTGACGCAACATGTTTGCTTAGACTAAAGACGCTCTGTCTAAGTCCCAAAATTTATAAAAAACCATTTTCCTGGTTAATTAATGCTAGTGAAGGTATATATGGCTCTTTACTCATCCAAAGAATTGGTGTTCCGATTCAGCGATAATACTTTAGATCATTACTATTTATTTAGTTAAAGGATATTAAAATTTACAATTTATTTAATTGCACATCTATAAAAGTAATGACGATGAAAACTGATTGGTTTCTACTCTACACTGACCTCGTTACCGACTTACTCCGTCCTTACTGTTTGGACTTTGCCCATCACAACAAAACCACTTCAAACAAAATTAGTTATACAATAACAAACCAAGATAATTTCTTTAGATATACGTATTTTGTAACACAACGTGAATCGATTGTACTTGACATATTCTATCTTTAATTGATCTCCATAAGTTAACTGTTGAAACGTCGGTACTTCTAAATGTCGATCTTTATCCTAATGACATTTATTACTTTATTTAACTGATAAATTGCCCGCCATACTTTTGAATACAATTGCCTGTCGAGAATAACATTTGCTTATTTTTATTTCAGATGGATAGCAGCTCAGAGGCAATGGAGTTAAGACGTGAATTGGATGCAGTAAGAAATGCTCTTCAGCAACAGTCGGAGTCTGTGCTGAAGCAGAGGCACCAGTTGGTCGAAGCTGGTCAAGCTTTGGCAGCTCGCGATAAACAAGCTGCTCAAGAAAGACGTCTCAGACAAGATCAGCTAGCTCTAGTCCTGCGTTCTCTGGTCTTATTAGAGTCGCGGTTAACGAGAGAAAAGCGACAAATAAGTGTAGCGCTCTTTCAAAAAGAGAAGATCATCAAGTCACAGCAAGAAGAAATAACTAAACTTAAAGCCAGAAAGTCTTTCTGCAGTAATTGCCAACAAATCCTCGGCTTCACGAGTGAGCAAACTAATATAGGGACTGACCCCGAATTCCAGAGTCTAGAGAGCACTGATTCTAGATTTCAAAATAATTTTGTAAGGAGTAATAGTTATCGTGAAATAAATTCTCCACCGGTTTTCCAAAAAAATACTAGACTAAGCAAAAGTTTTCAGTTGCCTAAAAATGATGTAGTCTATGGTAATACTAGTTCTAGTGAAGAAGGTAATAATGCAAGTGTTAACAACAAAGGAACTTTTATAAAAAATAAGCAAGTTTTTGTGAGGAGAGATGTATTCAGGAGATCAAGAAAGTATTCTGGAAGAAAAAATAATAGCAAATACCTTGAAAACTCTCAGAAAAATTACAATAACCTTCCAAATAACAGTAGCAGTGCTGAAGACTGTATAGGTATGAGTTATCAGGTGAACCATGATGATAACGATGTTACTGCTAATCTTATTGCTAAAGATATTAGAAAAGCGTCCAGAAAAATTGACCAGCTTATTGAAGAAGCAGCTAAAAAAGATTTAGATAGCATTACGACTGATTCAGATAAATCTTACTCTACAAAAATTGAAAGATTACATGGAATCAAAAGACAGGGATCTGATGAAATCAAAGCCAACAGACAACTTTTCTTAAGTAATGTTCTGAGCGAAGAAGGAACCGAGAAGCCGTGGTATTGCAACGTAAGTGACCCAGAACAGGATACAGACTGCTTAGATCAAAGTAGTATGCCAAATGGTACGCAAATGCAGTCTGCCGAAGATATTTTGATTACTGGTTTTAAAAGTGGCACCCTTACAGCGGAAGTAATATCTGCAAGAAATCAAGTTTTGTGTAATAATGTTCTGAAAAACACTAACAATGACAAATCTGGTCCTCAGTCCAATAATGTTATAGAATCTAACAATCAAGCAACTGGTACTGAAATAAGTGAAAATTGGTATACAAGTAACAGTGACGCTGACGAAAGCTCTACAAATGAAATATATAAGAACAATCCAGTGTTAGAATGTGTAAATCAAATTTTGCTTCAAAATTCCTTAGATGATAGTAGCAATGATAATTCAAAGTCAAGTGAAGCTCCGAGTCCTAAGTCATCAACGAAACGTGTACAGTTTTCAACTCTTAATAGTATCTCTTACGATGACACAGTAAGAGTAAATAATAGCAATCAAACTATGATGCGACCAGATAAGCGAGCTAATAAAATTGTCAAATTTAGTTTAGAAACTGCTTCTGAACATAGTTATGAAGTGCCAAATACAGCACAGGGATTTCAGTATGAAATACAAAGCATTTATAGCAATGAATATGAGCCAATCATTACAAAAACAGTAGACACTAAGCCTGTGCCATTCCCACGTTCAGTTTTACCTAGTGAAAAAGACAACCTTCCAAATATAAGAGGGTCGATAGTTAAAAATATTGCTGCCAATATAGAAAATTGGAACAATAACAACGCAGAAAAAAAGATTGATCATGATCTTGGATCGATGAAAATATTCAACAAAAGGAAAGTACCACGTACTCCTCCTGCTTTGCCACCAAAACCAAAGAATTTATCAGCCAAATTAAAAGCAGAAAGCCTTGTCAAATCAGCAACAGAACCGTTAGACTCTGAAGCCGTTGCGGCTAACCAACGGGTTGCAGATGTTAAAATGAGAAAAGTGGGACAAGTAGCAACTGTAAATAATACAGAACCGGACTACTGCTCCATTTCAGAGATAAATGTTCCAGTAGTCAGTAATAGCAAAAGAGAGTTGTTACTCACACAGCCGACGGTTGAAATTCATAGTGAGCAGTATCCAGTGCACACCATCAATCAGAAAAATACCATGGCAAAAATCGTATCATTGCCAAGGATTCAAAATAAGATCAACGATACAGATATCCCAAAACTACCACAAGTTACTGAAATTATCATTCCAGATGAAGAAGAAAAATCCAATGATAATCGTTCATTTCAGCGAGCTACTGACAGCTACTTGACTAATTTTAACATTCATTCTCTGCAACCAAAATTAGACCCTCGTGCTTCGATACAAATAGGTAACACAGTATCATCAATTTTATCAGAAATAAACAAAGGAGGAAGAAGTAGCGGTAAACAAATTAATCTAACCGAGCTAGACCAACAGTTTAACCACGTGCCAGAAAAACCCCTTTCTTTAAATGCAGAGTTACATAAAGCCGAATATTTCGAAGATATAGATAAGTTCGACTTATCCCAAAACTTTGAAGAATTTAAAATAGAAGATGAACTTGGTAGCTTGGCTGCTGAAGAATATCGCATTAGCTCAGGCAGCAGCGATGGTTCCATGACGGACATAGTAACAGAGCACATAGTCACAATAGAGCCTGATAAAATAAAATCGCATAATACAAATAATAATAAAGAAAAGGCCACAAACGTAAACTTTCTTGAAAACAACAACGAAAGTGCCTTAAATAGGGCATTGACAAAAAATGCAAAACTTTCTAATAAACCTGATCTCCTTTCAAATATAGAGAATTTAGAGACTGATTCTGTTCGAAACTCTGATATTGAATCAAGTAATTCTTCGGGAAGCAATAGTGGCTCGTATAATACCGTAAAATGCGAACCAAGAATGATGCTTAACAATAATCCAGAGTTAAATAATGTTAAAAGAAATAAGGGAGCCTTTGATTTCTTCCTAGAAACTTCTGGTCTTAGTTCTAAGTCTATAATTACGCCTACTAGAAATTGTACTGGTATGAAGCCTCCGAATACTAATCATAAGAATGTATTAAAGCCTAAAGATATCAAAACACGAATAAAAAATCCTATCGCAACGAACAAAATCAACGAAAAGTCTATGACGACTGCTATTAAATATTTTGAACCTTACGTGTAAAATTTATGTCTAATATTAGTAATTGTGTATAATATACAATTTATTGTGTATAATCTTAAATTTTTTTTAAAATTTATTTATTGTAAAAAAATGAACTTGCCTTGCATAATATTAACTATTGTATTTATATTGTAAATATTTTATTATACTTATACAGTTAATTTTAATTAAAAACTATTTAATATTCCATTGTTTTTATTTGTTTGGTTAAATTGTAATTGTAAAATCAACTCATGTAGTCTTTAATTTTTTATTGTTAGTCCAATCTCGGCGTGATAAATTCATTTATCAATATGTCTATATTCTGTAAAGGTTTATAAAAGAATATGTCTTTATGGGCACATTAACACCTAGTCTAAGCTTCTGAAGCTCGTGTCTAACAAGATGACATTTTGACAGTAGTATTCTTTTGTAAATTCCTTACGATTCACAGAAGAAAATTAACGAAATTCATCTTCTATGGAGTAGAAAAAGTAGTTGGAAATTTGTATGAAACTCCGTCATTATTAAAGTTTCGTTACTCAAAAGAAAAAAAACGGAATCCTTGCAGATTCACTTCGTTGTCCGTATGTTTGTCTGTCAAGACCCTTTATCTCAGAAATAGAAAATTTTGTAAATTTGTATTGTATCATATACAATTCTGATTTTTGAGATTAAAAGGGTACATTTCTTATTAGAGTATCCGCAGCAAAATGGCAAAAAACGCGATCCCTTATAAATTCGTCATGTTCGTCCGAATAAAAGTTAAATTGGGCGGGTGAAACCGCAAGGAACTAGCGAATAGGTACAAAAAATGCATGAGACAAAGCCTACAAAAAGAAGTATATTAAGTTTTTAGAAAGCTAAACTAGCAGTTTCGATTTTCATACCAAATAACTTCTCATACTAAAGAGAATATTAAAATGCGACGAACTTCAGTCCCGGATCCATCATTCTGCAGAGCGAGGAATACGGAGCAATGCCTGGACTTGCATGCAACCCAGGCACCCAGTTGTTCGACTATAAATAGATTCAAGAGGCCCCTTACATTACGCCTCAACGCTCCCTTTTACTGCCCTAGTTCTTCACCTTTCCAAGCCAAATTTGGTAAAGTTCTACTACCTGTGGAAACTTGTTCAATTTTATGATGAACTTACAGTTATTGCCTTAATGGGTTATAGAAAAAACACATTTTGGAGCTAACCAAAACCTATTCAGAGAATACGATTCGCGGCGCCTCGCAGCGTGCTTCATACAAACGAATTTTCCATTTATTTTTGACATTAACTGATCAAACACTGTGAAATTTTGTAGACCTAATCTCAAGCCAAATAACTATGTCTATAGTTTTTCAAAATCCTGAAAAATGTTTTTACTCACTCAAAATCTTAATTGAGAACATTTGTATGAAAAACTAGAATCCTCTATAACTATAAACGTATATAATTTAATAGAAAGCAGACCTAAGTATTTATTCCTAGAACATGTAAGTAGAAGTAAGTAGAAGTAAGAAGCAAAAATAAGTAGAAAATTCTTTTGTATGAAGCACGCTGCGAGGCGCTGCGAATCGTTTTCTCTGAATAGGTTTTGGTTAGCTCCAAAATGTGTTTTTTCCGCAAACGAAGTGACTCTATAGTTTTACATACACATTTTTTCCGTATCAGCACATTAACGCAAACGCAAATATAAGTAATAGAGCAGCAAATCGTTATTTGGATTTTATCTAATTTTGGCAAGCTGTAAAATTAATTTTCATCACTGATTCTCTGAAAGTAGCTATAGTACAGTCAAATTAGACACATTTTTAGGCTAAAAAAACATTAATTGGTAGAGTTTTGAAATTTGGTGTAGTTGTTCATAAAGACCCCCCGCTGAACATACTAAAAGTCCCCATCGATAGCGCTTTCACATAACGTAAGCCTAGGTTTCTGTATCTTGTTTTGAATTTATCAATCAACGTATTTTAGGTACCGTTTTTGGAAAATCATCCCCTAGAGCGCAAAATATGGAAAGAGTATAAGAGTAATAGACAAACGGACGAAACCGACTGTCGATGGATATGGTTAAGGCGGAGCTCCGAGAAAGAGCAAATTTTGGTCTCTCTTGCACTAAATTTTTAAAAATACTGAAGGCCCGATGGCCAAAAATTATAGCTGCAGCAAAAAAAATGAAAAATATAAATACAATTTGTTATGTTTTTTGTCCCGGATTCGACTTCAGTAAATCTGGCAACCTTATTCGTAGCTGTCGACGGACGAAAAATACTTTTTGTTTTTACACCAGGTTTTTTCATTGCTTTGGTATGGAATGAAAGCCACTTATTTTTTTCAGATTATCTTTCAGCTTACCATAACCACAAACAGTAAAAAACTTTCTTTTTATTCAAAAGTCCAAAGGACAAAGTGGCGGGCATAAGTTAATTTATATATTAATGCGAAAGTCTGTTACTTTGTTTGTGTCATATTGCCTACAATCGCAGCGGAGCATCCAACTGACCACACATTCTTGGCACATAAATAGATGGAGGGTTAAATTTTTTATTGTATTTTAACTAAGTAAATCAATCCCAAATAAATAGTAAATAGTTGTTAAACATATAGACACTTTATTATATTTTCATCACCCGAATCGACTAATTGTGCAATCCACAACGAATCATCCCCCGACCGACCTCGGCACGGTCGTAAAACCATCGTTAGGCAGACCCGGCACGTACTAAAGGCCCGAAATAACGATCTCGCTATCCGGATAGGAAGATTAGTCTCAACGACCTCCCCGAATAGGGCCTCCCCCTCACACTCGCTTCTCGCCCCCACTCACTCGCAACCGCACCCGCGTAACGGTTAACTCCCCTCCTAGCGTTGACTCACCTTCGGGTTCGAGGCTCACGCCGGTCGAAAGGACGCCCCTGAGAGCGACAACCCAAGCCAAGGTTCCCCCCGCGGGGAGCCCTTGAGCGTTGAGCGCTATACGGGCTAAGGCTCACGCCGGTCGAAGTGACGCCCCCGAGAGCGACAACCCAAGCCGAGGTTCCCCCCGCGGGGAGCCCTTGAGCGTTGGGCGCTATACGGGCTGAGGCTCCTTCAAAGTCTCGCCCAAAAAAGCCCGGTGAAGCAGTAATGGCTGCAACAGACAACTGCATAGTCAGTCAGAAAAAAAAAATTCATCACTGATTCTCTGAAAGTAGCTATAGTACAGAAAAATTAGATGCATTTTTAGGCTAAAAAAACATTATTTGGTAGAGTCTTAAATTTTGGTGTTGTTCATTAAGACCTACCGTTGAACATACTAAAAGTCCCCATCGATAGCTGTTGCGCTCGCGCCGCCACTTTGGAAAAAAGGTACCCTTTTTTAGTTTTTTTCTTATAACTCGGCAATTATTGCTGATACGGAAAAAATGTGTATGTAAAAAATATAGATTATTAAATATCCTATAAAAAAGCTCATACATATTACTATTGCATCTCTAGTATTTTAGCTGTAATCCGGCGTTGAAGAGGAAAAATATTTATTTTTTTGCTGCCGATATACCGTTTGTTTTATGTTTACTACAAAATGGTTCAAATATATTTTTGATATTTTTTCCGCGAAACTACCAAGAGTGAAAGTGAGAGCGAGTGATGAGAGGGTGAGAAAGAGAGAAAAAGGGAGACGAGGAAAGAGGCAAATGCATTTTGGGGCCACTTGGTGGATATAAGTACCACGAAATAGCCATGACCAGCCATCAGCTGATCATCGTCTCGTAGGTGTGCTTCACTTCCTATAAAGACTTAGGCAACTTATTCCAATTTATGTGACTTTGTATGTAAATGTATATGTAACCAAGCACCGTTTATACCGTATACTACCAATAGTCATAGGCTGGAAATACTTGACGTAGCGCTTTCACATAACGTAAGCCTAGGCTTTTGCTTTGAATTTCTTCCCGTTATTATATGTCCCTCTGACACCTTTTCGACAAAGAATCTATTCAAGAAAGCCCTTAAAAGCTTATTAGCTTATGGCAACTAGATCGCATCCTCTCTTATTAGATCTCACGACAAATTGACGTGGCATCGAATCTCTTACCAGTCACTAAGTTAGGCTACCATCAGCGAGTGCTCTAAACAAGCGTTCACCGGTGCCCGAGGACATAGAGTTACTAATAAGAGAGCCCAACGCCACCGACGACAATGTTTTTAAATTATCCCTCTGCTGAAGACTAGACTCCTTCTACAAAAGTGTCAAGAAGGGTACAGACATACAAAAAGCAGTCACGAAAACGCGATGGAATGGATTTAGCCTGGCCTCCAGGCTAACTGGAGCTATAAATCTATTGAAGTCGACAGCTGAGCGCCATGCCTTCCTTCCAAAGACTAAATTAATCCCTGTGACGACACTAAAAGGCAGACTGCTAACAAAAAGCTGAAAGTTGTAATGCTTGCTTAGCACTAAAGTAGACACCAATCATGTCCGGGAGGTAGACAGTGAGGTCAAAAGTAGATGCGCTCTGCCGCCGCTTACCTATCTACCTCCTGTCATTACTCATTGCAGACGAAAGTCTCCACACTATCAAAATTAAGTTTACCCCTGATTATTTATTAATAAGTATTTTTAACAGGGCGATGTCGAACTACATTTTTGATGAAAAATGTCCTAAGCCCTCGTCATATAGATAATGTTCACTAAACGCTTTTAGTAAGTTATATTAACGGTTACTATTACCACGGTTACGTCATTTCATAGACACTAAGTATATACCTCTTCACCAAAGTCATTTCGGATTTATTGGCAACAGAACAGGGGCACTGCATTACAGATTTCACGGAGCACATTTATACCTATAGGAGCGCCATTTTTTGACGTGGCGACAGCGTTACAACACAACGGTTTTTAAGCTTTTACATTTATAAGCTGTTCCACATACACTGAGATCGCTTTTAACTGGTTTTTATTTAATGCATTTGCTAATAGTAGCTTGCGAGTGACTGGTGGGTGAAAGATTTGATGACCACATCAATATTAGAGATCTAATGAGAGCAGGAATAACATCTAGCTGTAGTAAGCAGATTATTTTAAGAGCTTTATTGAATTTGTCCCAGTTTATCACAGTCTGGCTTCGTAGGCCTGGGGCCCAAGGGATATAATAACCAAGACATTGTTAGAGCAAAGTTCATCTTGTAGTTCTATGGAGCGCAAACTTAGGCTTATGTTCTGTAGAAATGCTATGTTGAGTACGTCCAGCCTATGATTGTCATTGATGCCTTTGTTCTACTCAGGATAAGTGGTTGTAATCGCAATCAGACGCGATGTGATGATCGGCTGATGGCTGGTCAGTCTAGCCTATTGGCTATTCTTAATCACCAAGCGGACTCCGCCCTGCTATACACATCATGTCGCATAAAGCATCTGCCCCTGAATTATCTCCCCCCTTCTCTCTCTCTCTCCCTCTTTCTCATTATCTCTGTCGGTCTTTCTATTTCTAGCTAGGGCATGGA
The DNA here is from genome assembly GCA_946406115.1 of Apoda limacodes. Classification (NCBI taxonomy): domain Eukaryota; kingdom Metazoa; phylum Arthropoda; class Insecta; order Lepidoptera; family Limacodidae; genus Apoda; species Apoda limacodes. The sequence goes on along the minus strand of OX291546.1, from coordinate 6,016,679 downwards.
ATAAGTTTTTGAAGATATATATGAACATTTTGGGAGTAATCACAAACAAAACTGTATATCGATAGCAAAAATATATAAAAAAAAACTTTTCAGCTTCAGCTCTCATTCACCATTCGAAGTCATTTTGTATCAAACATTCACACTGGCCACTTTAACTATAGACTTCGAGTTCCGTAATCTGCCCTATGGACTGCGCAATAGCCTTACAAAATTGGCCACACTTTAGAAAGAGACAAAGTTAGCCTGTGGTATATTTTCTCTTAGACAAGACACCACTGTTTCGACCTTTTTTGACATCTGGCTAGGAAATGCACTGTCCGTTCTTTATATCTAACACCATGAGGTAAAAACATAATCCGTACTAATATTCTAAATGCGAAAGTAACTATGTCTGTCTGTCTATCTGTTACCTCATAACGCTTAAGCCGCTGCACCGATTTAGATGAAATTTGGCATGGTGATAGTTGGATTCCCGAGAAAGGACAAAGGCTACTTGAAAACGTCAAGTGTGAGTCGGTTTTTTTCCTATAATAAAGGAGTTGCCGTTAAAATTCTATACCAATAACCGAATTTAGGGTGGGTGGAATGTTGATTTGTATTTGACGCCGGAATCAATAAAAGTTGTTAACGTAAATGTCTCGTAGTGTAATTGATGAGTTACATCTTATCCCATGTTTGACAATCTACTATTACAACGTCTTACATTATAGTAGCAAAAACACAATGAAATAAAATTTCAGCATTAGGCTTTTAAATAGCCTCTCGTTAATAATTTTTGTCTAAGCACCCGCCGACATAAGCTAATTTTCACTTATTTGAGTTATTAATAAATATATTTCATTAATCATCATTAAACTTTGCATGTAACATCGGAATTTAACATTAAAATGTTGCATCGACATTATTCCTTTGCATAAACAGCTTTGTACAAGAAATAGGGAAACCCCTTGAAGACCTGGATATTGAAAAAGAAGAGGTAGGTATATTGTGCTCCAGCAGTAATAGAAAGAAAAATATAGAGGCATTTTCTTCTAAAGAATATTTGAACATTATTTATAAAGACGACCCAAACATTGATCCCCTATAAAACAATGAAGTAAGGACACGAAAATTGCTGAAACATTTTAAACTACTAATATTTGTTTATAGTAGATAAACTAATATTTGAAAACAAAAGATGGTGAGAATGCAAAATCCTTAGAGAATTCTGAGTACTTACATTTTCTTTGAAAAATTTGTAAATTAAGTTTAAGAATATAAAAAATTCCCAACAGAGATGTTTCAAAAGACATACCCTAAACTATTCCTGTGCCAAAAATCAGGTTCAATGGAACCATTTTACAAACCGACTTTCGCATTTAGGTATATATTATGTAGTTTTGTAACGCCACCCGCACTATTAATCAATTTGCTTGTTTTTTGGGCATCACACAAACCTTTTTAACGTTTGCTACATTTTTAACACCGTCTTTAAATATTCCAGAACAAGTAACTATGGGTATGTAAAAAAACTAACTAACAATAGAAATTAATTATATTGTTTGTTTGCTGTGTTAAAATTAATTACGGTAGGTACAAATTGCAACACAACTACAATAACTGAGTCAATTAACAATGGGATAATTATGGCTACTAATGAATGTCACAATGACATGCTATGACATCATAATTAAAGTTAAGGAACAGGATGGGTATTAAACGTCGTATGTAAACTATAGTATATCCCTTGGTTTTGCTTTTATATGAAATTAAACCTTTTACACACGAAATGCCGATGTAATGTTCGGAAATTTGTTACAACTACTGAACGCACTGAAAGACGTCTAAGTTAATTATAAGGGTGATCCCGAAGTAGTGAGCATCCATAGGTAACAAGGTAGTTTGCATTATTCCATGAACCTCAACCCTACGAAAACGTCGCGAGCAAACTTGACATAAGTTTACCGACCGGTTTGGTGATTGTTGAAAAAATAACAGTGATAAATGCGTAGGGGTAAGAATTAGTTTACTCTATATGTAGGCATAACAAGAAAAGTGAAAGGAATAATATTATAGTGCTTGTTTACACAAGTAGCCAATAAACAGTAGGTACATGGGCGCAGCGAGGTACAGGCATGGGGGGGGGGGCACTGCCCCCCAGGTGCCCATAACCTGAAGGAATTTGCTCAAAATGAACATGATCACTATATTAAAATGACATTTTCTATCAGGTCTGCCTCCCCCCCCCCCCATTCCAAAAGCTGGCTAAGCCCATGAGTAGGTATGTGTATGTTTACAAAATTAATGAAAATTAAATTATTGTTTTGAGTTGCCTAAAATTTTTAAGGTGTAATTCAAAAATGTAACAAATGCTTGTAAAAAAATTGCGGATTTTTCATCGTATCCATTTAAAACTAACTCGCATAGAATAGGTTACCTAAATGAAAAGACAGACGTTTCTAACATATCATTATATACATGACTTCTAGTTTCTAATGCTTGTTAAAATATACTAAGCTTATTAACAAAACTTACTTGGACGGAAATTTTTTGTCTTTTAGTTAATTATTATTAGGGTAATTAATGAAAAAGTTTGAAAATTATTTATCGTATGAATTACGTAAAAATTAAATTTGTAATATTTGAAACGCATAAAAAGTGTATCTACTCTACGTACATCATTCAGTTCATTTTAATGTAATGCCTGCTAAAATAAAGAACTCGGATTGTTTGCAGGCAAGCATTTCTGTCATGACATACACAGGAGTTTGGAAAAATGAGAAACTGAAGCATCGTTGGAGTTTTTTGTACATAATATTTGCTTTCGTCGTGCAGATATTTCTGTTCTATTTTGTTATTGTAGCTGAATTAGCTTACGTTTTTAAAGTAAGTAAACCTTTGTTATAATTGCGCTAGCTCATAAGTCTAATACAATTACCTAACTACATTTTTTTAATAATCAAGTTAAATACATTTATTAACTATAGATTTTTCTATGGAAATAAATGAGATGCTTACTCAGTAGCTAGAAAGGATGACATTTGGTAATGATGGTGTGTTTATAAGGTCATTGGAGATATAGAGAAAACAACTGAAGCTGCCGTGCTGCTGCTCTCGCATTTGGTCCAGGGAGTCAAGGTGCTGACCATCTGGTTCAGACAGAACAGAATTAAACACCTAATTGCAATTATTGACGGTAATATGTAATTATCAAAATGCGTGTATGTATAGGACTCAAACTTTTCTCTTCTGTTTTCCAGTGAATCAGTGATCCTTGCATCGACAGGAGAAGAGTCCCTTAGAGAGCCAGCGCCGTCAATCGTTATTGACGTAAAATAAAACGCCAGGTCAAAGATAGTTGAAGCAACAACTATGACCGAATCTTAGAATTACTTACCCACAGCTTCTTTCAGCTTTAAAGTTTTTTTACCATGACTATTTGAATAAAAGAACAAAGGCAATTTGAAGTTCGTTTGACCAAAGAGTATGCAAGTGTTTCAAGCGTTTCGATAAGGATTGCACCTCCTTGTGGTTACAGCATGACTGACTAGATCGGTTTTTGGTCGCTCGTGCAGTTTCTTCCATTACAGTCAGTTGTGCCGTGTCCACGAGGAGGTGCAATCCTCATCGAAACGTTGGCATTACCATAGCAAGACCCGATCATTATCTAACATAAGTAAAACAAAAAAGTTTGAAATTAACTATATCACAGCGTGTTACAAAGTAACGGACATTGAATACTTTTGAAATAACATTCTTTTTACCAGGTCCAAATTTCTCCAAATCAGACCCATCGAAGCAGGTGATACTGGAAGACCTAACGAAGTTAGCAACATTGGTCAGCCGCTTGTTTATATTCTCGGCTGCAATCACCGGTTTATTCTGGTGTATCGTTCCCCTGTTGAAGGCTGAAACGATGCTGCCACTCAAAACTGCCTATCCTTTTGACATCAACCACTCTCCCACGTAAGTAAAAAAAACTGATTGAACACGGAGATACATAAATTTTGACCCGCGTATCGATCAACGAACTGCTGAAGATCAATCAAAGAATATAACTGATAACAGATGGAATTGTAATGTTGGGAGCTCGTCCAGGATGCTGTGCGATATCATGTTAATAAGTAAAACCTGCTTGTAGTATAGTTATATATTAATATTGGTTGAATACTTATTTTATGACAGTAGTCTCGTCTAAAATTGAAGGTGACGACGGTAAGCTATCCAATATGTGTTTACAAATGCATAGTGCATTGCATGGTCAGCAAATTGGGTATCACACTGCAGAATACCAAAGAAAAAGCGACACCTACTAGCAAAAGAAGACATGCCTACGAGTTGTGAAAAGTGAGTTATACCACTACTGTAGCGTAGAAATAGACTGTCATTAGAGTAGTCAATAGGTACTGAGTGCCGCTGGTGGTGCTGTTTACAATGAAGGCCTGAACATAACCTACTTTACACATAGACACTTGCATAACATCACGCCTATTTTCCGCAGGTGTAGGCAGATACCCAGACTAAAACTTAAGTTTATTTCGAAAAGGGTTTAAGTATATTTGTCCAAGTCGTACATAGGCATGGGGACTGATGGGGAGGCACCTTTGATTACTAATATATTCTTATCATTGTTCTTGACTAGTTGCTGATGGTAGGTAGATAATAAATAACCACACACAAAAATTATGGGTACTAACACTACAAAAACAAATCGCTTGTATATACTCGTGAGTGTGTGCGTCTTCTATACGGGCGATCGCAGTATCGTTACGTTAGTTAAACGACAAACATGTTCAACTCCCAACGCATGTTTGACGTTAGATTCAAAAAGGGATTGTACTTATTCATCACATATTGGGGATTAATCGAAGAGAACCGAGTGATTGCTGACGAAATTGAAAACGCCGAATCCAGCTGCGCGGAGGGCGACCTTCAATCGCTGCAGCAACCACTTTCTCCACTGTTTGGAAAATGCAGCAGTGGTTTTTCTTACACAGAAATTGATGATCATTTGAGCAGATCGATCATACTTGATACCTAAGTACGAGGCGTCGCTTATCATGCTGCTGCCACTGATAAGGCCAATCAGGGGGGCTTGCAGCACTGCATTATCGTATAGTCCTACCCCTCCCCTGTTCCAAGGAACAAAGAAATCTTGGGAGACTTATCGTACTAGAAATCGGTTTTTTTTAATTGTGTGTTGTTAGCGCTGCCAGGTTTTTTGCAGTAGTCTCATCGAACTAGGTTTAGTGTCGTGGGCTCCCCTACTAGAAGTGGCGAGGAGAACTCTCACCAAGTCAAGTTTTCTTTATCCATCCAGATTTGGTTTAATGTACGCGTATTCTACATTAAGCGTGCTGGTGGTAGGTGTCGGGGACGCCGCTGAAAATTACTTGGTGGCCGGCCTCACACTACTACCCACCGCTCAGCTGGACGTCCTTTGCAAAGAGCTGGCGGAAATTGGCACAGGTATATATTATGAGCACATGACTGTTTAGTTTTAAAAATCAAAAAGAATGAACGATGACGCTCACCAATTAAGATCAAAAATGAGCCCTCACCCGGGGGTACCTAAATCTATTTCTATATCCTCCGTCCTTCCACCAATTCCTATCAATGTCAAAAATCAGCCGACGTGAACCGCGGAAAATCTCCGGAATAAAAAGTATCCTTGTGTTCTTTGTATCAGTATATAATATATTATAAAGTACCTACTGAACTTACACATCTATGATTTGTATTAGTCAAAATGATAGAGAGATTTTGCGGCTACGCTATTTTGCTATTATGCTATTTATTCTTGTTGATAAAAGTATTGACGCATACATCCAACGATGGCCAAGGAACGCCAGTCAAGCAGTAGGTCGCTTTCAGTCTTATTTTTAAAAGTAAATTCAAATAAAAAAAACCCGCCAAGTGCCAGTTCCGTACAAAATTATTAAATGTAGATAGTTCTTCTATCATGAGATCAATAGTGAGCGTGGATTAATGTAAGAGAGAGGGTCAGAGAATGAGAGCGGTGTCAAAATAGACTTTTCCAATGCTTGTATTGGTGCAACTAGCAATCAGGTGTATTCTCGAACCTTTGACAAAGTTTGTTCCTCGAGGTCGCCCCCCTGTAGTGCCCCGGATGCAAGAGACGATTGTGTTTTTCACTCTGCAGTAATAATTTTTTTTGTAGGTAATGATAGCCCTCTTACTTTATTAATATAATGTTCTTGATTTTATTACGAAATATTTATTGAAATTATTTTTTACTCAGGCAAGTAAGATCAGAACTAAATATGACTGATTTTAATCAAAAACACTTTTTCAAAATGGCTAAAAACAAAGGCTCCCATTTCCCGCAGTGATGAAATATAAATAAAAAATAATAACTTACTAGATCTGAAGTTATTTATTATTATTTTACATTACTTGTTTGCACCGATAACGGCCATCACTGCCGGAATATATGCATATTGTTGTTATTTTTTTTGTGTTGTTTGTAGTATGAATTATAAAAAACTTAAAATTCCTAAAAAACAAAATAGCCGAATACCAATGCGCGTAAGTTCAATTCGCACTTAAACATATTTTTGCTTGTTCCACCATATAAAAACAATAAACAAAACGAAAAAACAGCCGTCTCGTAGACTCATTTTGACATTTATTATATTGTATGGATTATATTAGGTATTCTTGTTGCAAGTATCACCTAATTTACAAAAATTACTTTCAGATAAGACCAATTGCTATGAAAAAACTGTGTCCTGCATTAAATACCATCAGAGTATTATAGAGTAAGTAAATTTTATGGTTCCGTAAGCACACTCTTATAGTTATCATGTCCGTCCGTATGTCTCAGTCAATTTATTAAGAGACTATTAAGACTAAAGTGCTATACCTACATTCGTCTAGATTAATAACTGCTATAAAAACGTGTATTAACATTTTAGAAAAAATAAATAAGGGTACATTCCTTTATAATTAAATATTTCTGGATATCCTACACAGTACCTACCATCTATTCCCAAACTGAGCAAGGCTTGTACCTATTGGTTATCAGATAGTAAATACCTACTTATATAGGTATTTCTTCGTTAATACATTCGTATTATACACTCGAACGGTTGTCCTGCGCGAGTGTCGAACCCACGTCCCTCAACTTAACAAGTTGCATCACACCCTGCCAACCGAGCCTTGACTTAGTATAAAGGTGATTTATTTATCATCTCACGGATTATCATTTACTAGAAAATTAAAAATTATTGTAAGGTTCTCTACAGATATTTGAAATATTCAGCTCCACAGCGGTCATTGTTGGTTAGGTTTGTGTCGGTCAAATTATTACATTGGAATGTGAATGAAACTAAAACTAAAATAAATATGCATAACTACTAGCTACTAGCACATAAACTAAAATTATAAATACCAAACAACTAACAAGTCAAATACCTACCTATAGCAGAACAAGGTAAATTTATTTGTGAGTAGAGGGGATTCGTTGGTTCTGGCGCACTACCCCCCAACCTTAACCCCTCGCCTAAAAAAAAACTCACCAACTTTTCTGCTTTGTAAGACTCGCGCTTGACCACTCTCAAAACATCGTTGGTTCTGGCACACTACCCTCCAACCCCAACCCCTCGCCTAAAAACTTTTCTGCCCCGCACGACTCGCGCTTGACCACTCTCAAAACCACCCCCTGTGTCTGGGGTGTGGCGACTCGCGCTTGACCACTCTCAAAACCACCCCTGTGTCTGGGGTGTGGCGACTCGCGCTTGACCACTCTCAAAACCACCCCCTGTGTCTGGGGTGTGGCGACTCGCGCTTGACCACTCTCAAAACCACCCCCTGTGTCTGGGGCTATGTCGACTCACGCTTGACCAAAACTACTGCGTGACGTCACACTGTGTATAACTTGTTTCTAGTTTTGTTATGTAATTATATCATTATCGTAATGGGTCTATCATGTTTTTCCCGTTCAAAATTAAGTTATTCTTATTTAATTACAATGATGTTGGTGGTGACATTCCAAAAACTAGTCCCCCGAGGGTGTATCTCAAGATTTTAGGGGTGTGTCCACTTACGCTTTACAAAAAATTAACCTGGAGACGTGTCGGTTCACGCTTGACATGACTTGACATGTTTTACCTACAGAAAATCTTAAATTCAAGTCGGTCGAAGTTTAAAGGAAAAAGCTGATAATAGTGTTAAAGATTTACAACTAGCATCGACGTCAACATGATGTGTCAAATATGTGATTTACAGGTTAACCAAAGATTCTATGCTCAGCACTTACGATCTAAGAAACACAAATAGAAATGTCTTATTCTTAATCATAATTTACTTTATGTGTCTGTTATATCACTTGTAAAGTATTTATAGCATCAATTGAAGAATCAATACTATTTTATTATTCATGCAGATTTTGATCAGGAAACAAAAGATTTAAAAAATTCTTTTGAATTTTTAAATTTGTCTATTAGGAATTGGATAAAAATTGGTGAATTAGAAAATTATTTAGAACCTTTAAGTAATGACATTAAAAATAAAATGTGTAATGTCACATAGTGATTTAGAAAAAAAAGAAAATGGTAGACCTTTAAAAAAAAACAGTTCTTAGAAATGCATGTTAATAAGTTCAATCCCTTACGGGGATCTTCGTATATTCGTAAAAAAGAACGATCAACAATGTTTTAAGTGGACTATATCCTGCAAATACACATTCCGATAGTGTATCATCATACTTTAGCCATCAAAATAAACTAACGTTTAATAATATTCAGTTCCCAATCAAATTATCTGATATACCCAAGGTAGAAAAACAAAATGACATTAGCATTAATATGTTTGAATTAGAGTTTAACAAAGAAAGAAAAAAACTTTACAAAATGTTCTAATTAATTACAAATTAACTTATTATTTTTAAACAATGGTTGAAATGGGTTTTAATTAATCACCAGAAGCATGACTGTGCTCAAATTTTTACTGAATAACTAGGAATTCATAAAAAAGAAAAATATTGGTTTAATAGGGAAACAAATAATGATGAAATCTATTTTGATAAATTTCAAAGAATATTAAAATTACATTTTATAATATATGCAGACTCTGTAGCTCATTTAAAACCCGTCGCCTATTGTATCCCTGATCCATCGAAGTTATATACGTAAACAATACATGAACATGTAGTTTGTTCTTATGGATACTATATAAAATGTTCATATGATGATAAACTGTCTATATACAGAACATACTCAGAGCCTAATTGTACAAAAATGTTTTGAAAAATGATATTAGCAATATACATAGGATAAATTGTTTTCAAAAATGTCCACTTTCTTTAACTAATGAAGAGAAGGATAACACAATCGCAATTATGTTATATTAGGTGATGAAATCACAGTAGACTATGACTGGAATACTAGTAATTTTAGAGGTGTTAGTCACGAATTATTTAGTAGCACAAAGTATCGTGTTCCATTTTTCATTCCTATTCTATTTCACAATCTAAATAATTATGATGCTCATTTTATTGTTCATGCTTTGAATTTTAAAGATTGAGAAATAAAAATAATTCCGCAAAATAAGTAAAAATATATTTCATTCTCATATAAACCTAATATGTCGTATAGTTCATTTGCGGTTTTTAGATTATTTTTAATTTATGATCTACTAGAGTTTAGATATATAGATGTTATATAAAGACCAATTTGCAGAATTAAGAAATCAATTACAAACGAATTTTAATAAACTTATTAGGAAAGGTGTTTTTCTTCATGAATTTGTTAATTCTTATGAGTCCTTAAAAATTACATCTCTTCCAAATCAAGACGCTTTCTTTAACTCTTTAATACCAGTGTATCTAATTATAATAATAAACATGCTCAAAACGATGTCAGCCCAATTTAAATGTAAAAATATGTTGGAATATTCCAATCTATATTTAAGAACTTATGTAATGCTACTCACTGATATTTCTGATAACTTTAGAATTTTTTATATCTAATGTGATATAATTGTAATTATTTATTTTCTTCTTTTTACACTAAGCTGTACACCTATCTATAATATATTTTTGCCATGCAAAATGAGCTCTATTTTAAAATTAACCTGTAACCTTAAGTACCCTAAACATTTACATGATCTTAATTCAGATTTACCTTTATGCCTGAAAAACATTGTAAACGGTTATAGTAAAGATAAGAAATTAGTATCAAATTTTTATAATAAAACTAAAATATAATTTACTATAGAAATCTCAAACAATGTTTACAACTTACTATGAAATAAATTAGGGTTAATAGAATTTTACAGTTTAAGCATAGTCCTTAGTTGAAATATATATATACATTTAAATACACAAGTAAGAACTACAGCTAAAAGTGACTGAAAAAAGATTTTTATAAATAATACATTCTTTGGTAAAACTATGGAAAATGTTAAAAACGTGAATTTGTGAAAAAAAAGATATTTATTTGGAGAATAATAAGTCGTGTCTATGTATCACAAATGTAAATATTTCACGTGCAGAATTCGAAGTGTGAAACACACTATATTACACAAAAAAATAAATAAACTTGTTGTAGACTTATATAAATACTTAACCATTGTTTTTTATCTTTATAATATCCAAGTTTCGTTTTATTAAAGTTTAATAATAAAGTAACTATAAATGTTATCACGAGGATAGTCTGAAGTATCGAAAAAAAAAGTGCATGGTATAATAATAAAAGTTATACATCAAAATTTTTATATTTCCAATATACAAAATCGTAACAAGTATTTCGAGAGTCCTACAGACTTCACAAAAATTAATAAAACTTGTTGTAGATTTATAATTGCTTGATGTAATTGCGAATCTAAAGTTTTCAAGAAAATTGTGACAAAAAAGATATTTATTTGGAGAATTATAAGTCGTGTCTATGTATCACAAATGTAAATATTTCACGTGCAGAATTCGAAGTGTGAAACACACTATATTACACAAAAAAATAAATAACCTTGTTGTAGACTTATATAAATACTTAACCATTGTTTTTTATCTTTATAATATCCAAGTTTCGTTTTATTAAAGTTTAATAATAAAGTAACTATAAATGTTATCACTAGGATAGTCTGAAGTATCGAAAAAAAAAAAGTGCATGGTATAATAATGAAAGTTATACATCAAAATTTTTTTGTGTAATATAGTGTGTTTCACACTTCGAATTCTGCACGTGAAATATTTACATTTGTGATACATAGACACGACTTATAGTTCTCCAAATAAATCTCTTTTTTGTCACAATTTTCTTGAAAACTTTAGATTCGCAATTACATCAAGCAATTATAAATCTACAACAAGTTTTATTAATTTTTGTGAAGTCTGTAGGACTCTCGAAATACTTGTTACGATTTTGTATATTGGAAATATAAAAATTTTGATGTATAACTTTCATTATTATACCATGCACTTTTTTTTTTTCGATACTTCAGACTATCCTAGTGATAACATTTATAGTTACTTTATTATTAAACTTTAATAAAACGAAACTTGGATATTATAAAGATAAAAAACAATGGTTAAGTATTTATATAAGTCTACAACAAGGTTATTTATTTTTTTGTGTAATATAGTGTGTTTCACACTTCGAATTCTGCACGTGAAATATTTACATTTGTGATACATAGACACGACTTATAATTCTCCAAATAAATATCTTTTTTGTCACAATTTTCTTGAAAACTTTAGATTCGCAATTACATCAAGCAATTATAAATCTACAACAAGTTTTATTAATTTTTGTGAAGTCTGTAAGACTCTCGAAATACTTGTTACGATTTTGTATATTGGAAATATAAAAATTTTGATGTATAACTTTCATTATTATACCATGCACTTTTTTTTTTCGATACTTCAGACTATCCTAGTGATAACATTTATAATAACTTTATTATTAAACTTTAATAAAACGAAACTTGGATATTATAAAGATAAAAAACAATGGTTAAGTATTTATATAAGTCTACAACAAGTTTATTTATTTTTTTGTGTAATATAGTGTGTTTCACACTTCGAATTCTGCACGTGAAATATTTACATTTGTGATACATAGACACGACTTATTATTCTCCAAATAAATATCTTTTTTTTCACAAATTCACGTTTTTAACATTTTCCATAGTTTTACCAAAGAATGTATTATTTATAAAAATCTTTTTTCAGTCACTTTTAGCTGTAGTTCTTACTTGTGTATTTAAATGTATATATATATTTCAACTAAGGACTATGCTTAAACTGTAAAATTCTATGAACCCTAATTTACTTCATAGTAAGTTGTAAACATTGTTTGAGATTTCTATAGTAAATTATATTTTAGTTTTATTATAAAAATTTGATACTAATTTCTTATCTTTACTATAACCGTTTACAATGTTTTTCAGGCATAAAGGTAAATCTGAATTAAGATCATGTAAATGTTCAGGGTACTTAAGGTTACAGGTTAATTTTAAAATAGAGCTCATTTTGCATGGCAAAAATATATTATAGATAGGTGTACAGCTTAGTGTAAAAAGAAGAAAATAAATAATTACAATTATATCACATTAGATATAAAAAATTCTAAAGTTATCAGAAATATCAGTGAGTAGCATTACATAAGTTCTTAAATATAGATTGGAATATTCCAACATATTTTTACATTTAAATTGGGCTGACATCGTTTTGAGCATGTTTATTATTATAATTAGATACACTGGTATTAAAGAGTTAAAGAAAGCGTCTTGATTTGGAAGAGATGTAATTTTTAAGGACTCATAAGAATTAACAAATTCATGAAGAAAAACACCTTTCCTAATAAGTTTATTAAAATTCGTTTGTAATTGATTTCTTAATTCTGCAAATTGGTCTTTATATAACATCTATATATCTAAACTCTAGTAGATCATAAATTAAAAATAATCTAAAAACCGCAAATGAACTATACGACATATTAGGTTTATATGAGAATGAAATATATTTTTACTTATTTTGCGGAATTAATTTTATTTCTCAATCTTTAAAACTCAAAGCATGAACAATAAAATGAGCATCATAATTGTTTAGATTGTGAAATAGAATAGGAATGAAAAATGGAACACGATACTTTGTGCTACTAAATAATTCGTGACTAACACCTCTAAAATTACTAGTATTCCAGTCATAGTCTACTGTGATTTCATCACCTAATATAACATAATTGCGATTGTCTTATCCTTCTCTTCATTAGTTAAAGAAAGTGGACATTTTTGAAAACAATTTATCCTATGTATATTGCTTATATCATTTTTCAAAACATTTTTGTACAATTAGGCTCTGAGTATGTTCTGTATATAGACAGTTTATCATCATATGAACATTTTATATAAGATCCATAAGAACAAACTACATGTTCATGTATTGTTTACGTATATGACTTCGATGGATCAGGGATACAATAGGCGACGGGTTTTAAATGAGCTACAGAGTCTGCATATATTATAAAATGTAATTTTAATATTCTTTGAAATTTATCAAAATAGATTTCATCATTATTTGTTTCCCTATTAAACCAATATTTTTCTTTTTTATGAATTCCTAGTTATTCAGTAAACATTTGAGCACAGTCATGCTTCTGGTGATTAATTAAAATCCATTTCAACCATTGTTTAAAAATAATATGTTAATTTGTAATTAATTAGAACATTTTGTAAAGTTTTTTTTTTCTTTGTTAAACTCTAATTCAAACATATTAATGCTAATGTCATTTTGTTTTTCTACCTTGGGTATATCAGATAATTTGATTGGGAACTGAATATTATTAAACGTTAGTTTATTTTGATGGCTAAAGTATGATGATACACTATCGGAATGTGTATTTGCAGGATATAGTCCACTTAAAACATTGTTGATCGTTCTTTTTTACGAATATACGAAGATCCCCGTAAGGGATTGAACTTATTAACATGCATTTCTAAGAACTGTTTTTTTTAAAGGTCTACCATTTTCTTTTTTTTCTAAATCACTATGTGACATTACACATTTTATTTTTAATGTCATCACTTAAAGGTTCTAAATAATTTTCTAATTCACCAATTTTTATCCAATTCCTAATAGACAAATTTAAAAATTCAAAAGAATTTTTTAAATCTTTTGTTTCCTGATCAAAATCTGCATGAATAATAAAATAGTATTGATTCTTCAATTGATGCTATAAATACTTCACAAGTGATATAACAGACACATAAAGTAAATTATGATTAAGAATAAGACATTTCTATTTGTGTTTCTTAGATCGTAAGTGCTGAGCATAGAATCTTTGGTTAACCTGTAAATCACATATTTGACACATCATGTTGACGTCGATGCTAGTTGTAAATCTTTAACACTATTATCAGCTTTTCCCTTTAAACTTCGACCGACTTGAATTTAAGATTTTCTGTAGGTAAAACATGTCAAGTCATGTCAAGCGTGAACCGACACGTCTCCAGGTTAATTTTTTGTAAAGCGTAAGTGGACACACCCCTAAAATCTTGAAATACACCCTCGGGGGACTAGTTTTTGGAATGTCACCACCAACATCATTGTAATTAAATAAGAATAACTTAATTTTGAACGGGAAAAACATGATAGACCCATTACGATAATGATATAATTACATAACAAAACTAGAAACAAGTTATACACAGTGTGACGTCACGCAGTAGTTTTGGTCAAGCGTGAGTCGACATAGCCCCAGACACAGGGGGTGGTTTTGAGAGTGGTCAAGCGCGAGTCGCCACACCCCAGACACAGGGGGTGGTTTTGAGAGTGGTCAAGCGCGAGTCGCCACACCCCAGACACAGGGGGTGGTTTTGAGAGTGGTCAAGCGCGAGTCGCCTCACCCCAGACACAGGGGTGGTTTTGAGAGTGGTCAAGCGCGAGTCGCCACACCCCAGACACAGGGGGTGGTTTTGAGAGTGGTCAAGCGCGAGTCGCCACACCCCAGACACAGGGGTGGTTTTGAGAGTGGTCAAGCGCGAGTCGCCACACCCCAGACACAGGGGGTGGTTTTGAGAGTGGTCAAGCGCGAGTCGCCACACCCTAGACACAGGGGTGGTTTTGAGAGTGGTCAAGCGCGAGTCGTGCGGGGCAGAAAAGTTTTTAGGCGAGGGGTTGGGGTTGGAGGGTAGTGTGCCAGAACCAACGATGTTTTGAGAGTGGTCAAACGCGAGTCTTACAAAGCAGAAGAGCTTTTTTTTAGGCGAGGGGTTAAGGTTGCGCCAGAACCAACGAATCCCCTCTACTTTTGTGAGACTTAATCTCAAGCAACGACCATCGAAACCGCTACGATAGTCTTCACTTAACATTTACGAAACTCCAAATTTTTTATTTTTATTTTTAACAATCATTTTTATTTTACAGATATGTAGAGGAACTTGCTGCCATATTCGGCCTTCCAATATTTTGCCAATGTTTAGCTAGTAGCGTTATACTTTGCATGACTGTTTTTAAAATCACTATTGTAAGTTAAAAAAAAAACAATTTATTAAAATATAATATTAATGAATTGTTTATTTAATTTAATTACTGTAAAACTAATAAAATAGTAAATTTTATATGATTATATGTGCGTTTTCAGACTACGGAGCCTATTGAGTTAATGACTATGGTTTTCTTCTTGATTTGCATATTCTTGGAACTACTGGTCTACTGTTACCCCGGAGACTTGCTCATAAACAAGGTATTATTATAAAAGATACTTGTTTATTTTACACTTTGAATGAGATGGGAAATAATCCATGCACATTGTTGGGTAAACCTACAACTGTGCAGCCGAACTGGGAACCAATTTAAATATTTCGAACTTTACCCGAAATTCTTTGAAACAACTTAAGTTAACGGGTAAAGCTAGGTTTATTAACTTTACTAGCACTACTTTTTTGATATTTTTTGCGAACTATTGAAATATTATTGTCGCACACAAAAATGAGTTATGTTAACAACTCACTAATCTTTATACCGTCGCATTCGGCGCGTGATTGAAGTTCGTACTTGACTGTGTCTAGTGTGAGTTTCAACGCTACTATCGCGTTCTAGTCAAGGAAATACATGTATGGAAATGAAGGTGCGCCTCTAGCGGACGCATTTCGAAACGGTTTTTTTACATAGGACTTTCAATGAATACGCGAACGCGATAGAAGAGTTACGAATACGCAAAAACTCACACTAAGCACACTGTTTTATAAATTTGTTTCAGAGTATGCTAGTGGCTGAAGCAGCGTGCCTTGAGAATTGGTCTGGAGATATTCGCAGTCGACGCGCTTTGTCGCTGACAGTACTTCGAGCACAGCGCCCTCTCACAGTGAACGCAGGTGGCGTGTTCAGAGTTTGCCTTCCTACTGCTGCCGCCGTTAGTATCTCAAATATTTTATATTGTAACCTGAAATTAATGTAATAGAAAATAAAAACCGGCTAAGTGCGAGTCGGACTCCCGTACGAAGGGTTCCGTATGCATTATCTATAAAAACGGCAAAAAAAAAAATCACGTTTGTTGTATGGGAGCCCCGCTCAAATATTTGTTTTATTTTAATTTCATTATTTATTTTTAAAGTGAATATATGTATAACTAAATATTCTGTGAATATTTCAAGCGTCTACCTATTACCGTTATCAATATCGAGCAAAAACAAGCAAAAAAATCTTTATGAGCAACTCGCCAGATTCGCAACTGGCCAGATTCTCAACTCGCCAGAAATGGTACAATCACTAACAGATAGCTTTACTCAAAAAACATAAAGAGTGAGTCAGAGCACTTTAATAAGTGCACTTATGGATTTTACTAAATTAAAATAAAAAAGCATTTTAAGCCGACTCTTAAAAGACAATGTTTTTGATGGGTTTTTTTTTGTAGTGAGTTGAATTAACGCAGTCACTTCTGTAATGAAACTAATAGTCTACGATCAATACTTACGGAGATATAGCGATTTATAGTTTGACAGCTGTCATCAGAAATAAAGATCTCAGTGAGATCTATAACTTCTGTAAGGAAACTACTAGCCTACGATCAATACTTACGGAGATATAGCGATTTATACTTTGACAGCTGTCATTCGTTATAATAAAAATAATTAAAAACATTACATATTTACAAAAAAGTGCGTTAATTAAACTCACACTTGATTTTTATGTAGGTACAGTTCAAACCTACTTAGTTGAAGTCGGTTAAAAAGTTTTAATATTCTAATTTACTGCTATTTTGTAATTCATTTTACTTCTGGTTAGTTGAGAATCTGGCGAGTTGCTCACCACCACCACTCTGTACCAAACCCTAAAAATGGCCTAGTGAACGCCATTTGGGCAAAAAGCGAACCCATCCCTAAACGTCTAAATTGGGCATTACTGCTCACAGCTGTTATGTGACGTCACGCATAGCCTAATTTTAATGGCCTAGCGCGAACACAATTTAGTCCAAGTGAGTATAAATAATTTTATCGCAAGAAACTTTTCTCCAATATTTGTTTAATTATTAGTTTGATTTTTTAGATAAAAAAATGATTTTTCTTACGTTTCTATTATTGGTCAATAAATTTCAATTTTTTTACTGACTTTCATTACAACCCAGTTAAAGACCCAGTGGAATACTTATATGCCTTAAAAAGCACAAAATATGTTGAAGAAATGGTCATTTTCAGATTTTTGTTAGATCTGACCACAATTATTTAAAATAATCCAACGAGCATCAGTACCAAATGCACAAGGTACAAGTTCGTCAGTAAATTTTAATTCCCCGGGCACCACCAACGTGGTTTTGATTTTTACTTTCTGTCCTGAGTGGCACAGGTTCCAGCACTGCGAGTACCAATAAGTCTGTTTCTTAATTTCTCAAGTACATTGATTATTTACACCACTGGCCTTTCGGTAATGGAAAACATCGTGAGGAATCCTGAATACCTACGTCAAAAAAAGACGTACCTACGTGAAGTCCACAATCCGCACAGGGCCCGCGTGTGGACTATTGCCCAAATCACCCTCCGTGAGGGTAGTCCATGCCCCAACAGTGGGGACGTATGAGGCTGATAAGGACTAAAGGAATTATACTAATACTACTGTTGCGAAATCTAATACCTTTAAACGAGCAATTCTTGTATGTATATATATATATATATATATATATATATAAATATATATACAAAAAAAATCAAACAAATCGGTCCAGCCGTTTAGGAGGAGTACAGTGACATACACACGTACAGTAGAATTATATATATATAGATACATAATCTAAAATCTCAAAAACGGCTCCAACGATTTTCATGAAATATAGCAGTGTTTCGGGGGCGATAAATCGATCTAGCTACGTTTCATTTTTAGAAAACGTTGTTTTATCCGTGTTTTCAGGCAATGATAAACTGAAAAATATGAATCTTCCTGACATCTATTGGCGAGTAGTAATACTATGATTCTTACCGACACAGCAACACTAAAGCTACTTGATAATAGATGGCGTTGTTAGTACTGGTTATGATATGAGGTATGATATGGTAAATCTTTGCTTGGATTACCGAGCGCCTAATTTATGAAGTAATTTCACACGAATTTATTATTGTTTTCCAGATTGTACAGACATCGTATTCCTACTACAATATTCTAAGGCAGAAGACTAATGGTTGAGTTGTTTTTTTATAAAACATGGCGGTTTTTAGTACAAACTTAGTTGTCACATTATTGTTCACAAGTTTTATTTCATTCATTTTGGTTTCATTTTCTGCATGAAATAACACTTATTATAAATTTATTGCAATGAAACTCAAACTCATATATTGTAACAATATAATATTTTTTTTTATATATACAAACTTATTAAGTAGAATAAGTGAGTGAATAAACACTGTGTTATACTTTTCTTTTCTTTTTCTTCTTTCCTTGTTCATCTTTCTTCAGATCTTTTTTCTGCACCTACAATAAAAATGACTTAATATATTATTAAAACTTCATACTCACAAGAACCTGTTATCAGCAGGATTTGAATCGACGGTAAAGATCAATAATTATCATAGGTGATTTTTAATCGAAGAAAAAAAGAGTATACTCGTGCGATAGATCGAGTGCGTAAGATCCAGAGTCCAGAGTCCGAATAGCTCGAGACTGTTCCCAATAAGGTCCCTGGTTTTGAAGGTATAAATTATATCTTTATCATATATGACTAATATGATAATATTATACAATTATATTCTACAAGCTGTTGCCCGCGGTTTCACCCACCTTAAATTCGATTATCGGTGTAGGATTTCAGTTTCAATACAGAAAATATTAATAAAATCGACTCACACATGACGTTTTCAAGTACCGTATGTCCTTTCTCGGGACTCAAACTATCTCCATGGTAAATTTCATCTTAATTGGTACAGCAGTTGAAGCGTAAAGATGTAACATACAGAGACAGACAGACGGACGGACGGACGGACGGACAGACAGACAGAAAGACAGAGTTGAAGTTGACGTTGTCCTGCCAGTATAGCAGCGTCACATTAAATGTGACATTTAAATTTAACATTTACGATTTTTAAATTTTGCGATTCCCTGATCGGAACGAATCTGAGGTTGAGTCATCATTTTTGGATATCTTACTGTTTCCTATGACCCCTATGTCTAAATTATTTAATGCTCCATTTTCTTCCAAATCTTCTATGGTGGAAATATTGGCGGGAAGCCTGTCTTTAAATCCTTTTGGTTATAAGCTAGCATTTCGATGCGTTTTTTACGTTCTATGTATTGTGTCGTTTACAAGCCACAAATTTCACAATGATTAAAGTTGTGGTATATGATAATAATGAAGTCGCCATGACTTATATGTCTAGATTCCGTGTTCAAGCACACGAAACGAGCCAATCCGAGTTCTTGAATTTTCAGGTACTTGCCGTCACCACTACATCATACGTCATCTGTGCGTCAACGCGAACTGCGCTCCCGCGTTTAGTTATACAATTGACGATTAGTGCACTAAAATCGTGTAGAAACTATTGACAAAAAAAAGGGTTGTTAAAAAACCAATTTTCGGAAGTTATTACACTAATCTGCTTGCTAATTTTGAGTTACAAACTAAATTATCAAAATCATCAATAATTATTCGCAAAAGAAACATCAAATATTTTTCTCTCTGTATTGCCAAGTCTGTTCCTTCATTTCCCATCCCAAGTTTAGTAAGGCGAACACTGAAACGACAATACATATTTTAACTTTACTTCACTTACATACATTACATTATTTCAGGTTAATAAAGGATTTATGTATTTATGACCCCTGTGACACATTGTATCTATAAAACATAAACCTTTACCCCAGACTTCTGTTTAAAAAAAACATAACAGTTTTATGTAAATATAATAGAAAAAGTAGTACTTATCACGTATTTAATGAACTACGAAATTAATTAATTACCTCATCTTAAAATACATAAATACACTTGAGTGCATAAAAATCGACCACCCATTACATTTTTTGTTGCATTATTTATTATTTACTCCATTTTTAGGGTTCCGTACCCGAAGGGTAATTAGCGGAACCCTATTACTAAGGCTCCGCTGTCCGTCCGTCCGTCTGTCACCAGGCTGTATCTCATGAACCGTGATAGTTATACAGTTGAAATTTTCACAGAAGATTTCTGTTGCCGCTATAACAACAAATAATAAAAAACAGAATAAAATAAATATTTAAGGGGGGGTCCCATACAACAAACGTGATTTTTTTCGCTCGATTTTCCTCGATATTGATAACGGCAACAGCTAGACGCTAAAAATATGCATAGAATATTTAGTTATATAGTCGCTTTAAAAATAAATAATTAAATTTAAATAAAACAAATATTTAAGGGGGGCTCCTATAAAACAAACGTGATTTTTTTGCCATTTTTATAGATAATGGTGCGGAACCCTTCATGCGCGAGTCCGACTCGCACTTGGCCGATTTTTCTTAGTTATAATAGCCTTTCATGTAGCATACCTATAGACACCTGGATTAATTACCTATCCAATGATGCATAATTTGAGCATACATAGAGTAAACAACCAATGAGAGGGAGAAAACCGAAAGCGGAAAAATTCGCACGTTATCTCACTAAGCGGTTAAGGTAAGCTAAATAAGGTATAAAAAGGTTTTCTTTCAGTTTTCTATCAGCGCTCTTCCTGTAAACATCTCCTGTATTGTATCTGATATTACCACCTTGAGTAATGGACACCACGCCTCAAGAAGCCGCCCAAGCTGTTGCATTGATCCATGCTTGCTACAATTAATCTCAAGTGGCTCGAGAACTTATCCTGAACCGATCTGCAGTACGTCGTGTATACCAGAGGTTTCTGGCTACTGGTGGCTACGTTCGTCAACACGGATCAGGCCGGAGCCGAGCCACTACCCAGCGTGACGACCGCTACCTCGTCAATACTTCTTTTCGGGATCGTTGCCAATCGGCAAGAAACGTCAGTGTGAGTCGGTGGACCGTCAGAAGAAGATAGCTGAAGCTAATTTAAGGGCACACAGACCAGCATACGGCCCGAAATTGACCGCAGCGCATCGAGAAGCCGGACTTCGGTTTGCCAGAGAACACCTAAATTGGTCCATTGACCAATGGCAAGCCGTGTACTGCTCTCAGACGAGTGCAGAATATGTTTATTTGGTAACGACGGATGGGGAAGAGTATACAGAAGGCCGGGAGAGCGATTTGCCTAATGCTGTCAATCACGTGTCCCTTATGAAGGAGAATAGTGCATTGTTTTGGGGTGGGATTTCTCTAGAAGCAAAGACGGAACTTGTTTCTATCGTCGGAGCGTCCCAGAACCGTGGATCAGGGGGATTAACTGCTCAACGCTACGTCAGTGAAGTCCTCGAAGAGCATGTGGTCCCATTTGCTGGATTTTTTGGCGACGGCTTCACTTTAACGCAAGATAATGCCAGACCTCATAGTGCAGCAATAGTCAGGCAGAATTTTCAGGAAGTCGCAATTCCAGTAATGGAGTGGCCAGCGCGGAGTCCTGACTTAAACCCCATTGAGCATATGTGGGCAGAGCTAAAAAGGAGAATTCGGACGAGAACTACAGCTCCAACGTGTCTCCAAGAACTGCAAGAAGCCGTGCCATTCCACAGGCATTCATTATGAGGCTCATCAGATCGATGAGAAACCGGATGGAAGAAGTCATCAGGACAAGGGGAGGGAACACTAGTTACTAAGAGTTTTTGTAAATTTTTTTTTCAATAAAACCTTTCATAAATGTTCACATATTGTATTCATTGTTTTTAGTCATTTTCGGTAAGGTTGATAATTACCGGCTTAAAAAGCTAATTAGTGCTTCTTTATATATGCACAATTGTATCATTGGATAGGTACTGAAATAAGCTTTCATTTGACTTCCTATATATTGTATATTTGTATAATAATTTTCTTAAAAATTCTGAAAAAAAAAATCAAGGGGTGGTCGATGTTTATGCTCTCCAGTGTAGTTTGAAAAATATCTTTTCTTTACAACGAACCGTGACGTTAAACGTCACGCTTTGGACTCTTCATATTTGTGTGTGTAAAATTAAAGGGCGAGTGTAATTTGCATTGTTTGTGTAATATTCTGAGATCTCAATCAGTTATATAAGTTATTCAATTACAACGATAGACTTATTAGGTCTTAAGAAAAACAAATATAATGTACTTATAATGTTTTATGTTAGATTTTCTATAACAAAACCAATAAAATGGTATACTAAAATCTTTAAGGCACCGCAGTTCCGGTGATAATTAAATGACATTACAAAACACTGACGAGTATGAAATTCATAATAAATGTTAATTGAGAAAATTGTACATAGGGATTGCAATCCCGCAAAACGGGATCACGCAGTCCCGCGGGACCCCGCTGCTACTATTAATCTGCTGGATCCCGCACCTTCAAAACACGGATCCGCGGATCCCGCAAATTGAAAATTTGGCGCTCAAACATTCGCGTAAATCGCGAGTAGCACGAGGGCGACGTTTCGGTTGTCCATAAATGGCACTGCGCTGCGCCTGCGCACGTCTTTCTGTAGCTGACGAGTGTTTTGTTTTACATATTCACCGTCACCGTCGAATTTAGTAATCATTCTAATATTTACGCATTAAAATATGCTCTTATAATAACACACTTGTGTGTTTTTATTTATATTTATATATTTTTTTTCTTTTTCTAGTTCCAAGTTGCACCTACTTTTAAATCTTATTCTACTAGATTTCCTCTACCCAAAGGTTGTCTGGAAGAAATCGCTAAATAGCGATAAGACCGCCTCAATTGTACTCTACCAATCACATGTGTTTACTATCTGTAACTATTTTCTTGTGCAATAAAGAATTTACTACGACTACTACTACTACTATGTTCTCTATGTGTGCATTTGATCTATCTGTTGACTAAATATGAATGCGCTCTTAAATAATTTTTGCGGCAGTTACGGCCCGCATTTAACGCATTGGCAGCACTTGCTCACATGCCCAGGACGTAGAACAGTGGATGTTCTTTAAAAATAGTGAACAGCTATTTTGTTTGTTGACATTTCAATGGCTCTGTTATGCGATGGCTTTCTATGTTAAAAAAAAAACTTGTGAACAAAACATGGTTATTGTAACATGGCGGGACCTATGAATAAAGTACACGGCGCGCACGGTGCCATGGTACAGAAGGATGGATTTTATTTTGTGCATCTATCTATATTTTAGCACTACAGTATATAATATTTGGCACCTACTTTAAGGTTTTAATATTCATTATATGGCTATGGTCAACGGATTGCTACCTTCATAACAAAGCCTTACGTTCTTCCTTAAAATAATTTGCTACCACAAGGGGTCATTGTAAGTGAAAATAAATTGTAGTACCAAATAAAAGTAACACCGAAATTACGCACACAGATTTAAAAATGATACTCGTATTAGCTGATTTACACACACATTGATAGGAAAATGGCTCGCAACACTCCGTTTGATGTTTTTTCGGACACGGTATCTAGACGTATAGGTCATCTTTGGGAGTCGCATTAAATGCAACGAATGTTGAAATCATTGTTGTACAATCAATCTTTGCCGTTTAGGAGAAGATCGGTGACACACCGACTGCAGCGCCACCTACCGGGTCAATTTGTGACTTCAAACCTTGCAGGGTCGCACTCGAACGTACACAACGGTACCTACGGTACAGCCGTCAGACTCTACTTATCTAGCACAGACTTACTATTTCTTCTGCAGTTTTAGGGACATAATGTTACTCTATGTCATTTTGAGTCCATTTTAAGTCATTCTTAGTATTTCAGTCATTTTGAGTACGTTTTCAAGGTAACTTATAATAAATTTCTACTTATTTCTTATTTTTACCTTTCCATAGCTACTCAAGAAGTGCCCAACATCATTCATTCTTCCATTTTTCTTCTTCTTTTTGACAACACTCTGTAAAATACTTTTTGAGATCATCAACTGCTTCTCCTCTTTTACTTTTAACTTCTCCTCTTTTCTTTTTTCCATAAGTTCTTTGTAATTCACGTACTCTCTTTTTGGAGGTTTAGCTCCTAGAAGAACAATTTAAAAAGTATAATGACAGCTTTTTCAATTTAAAAGTTTTTTAATAAAATTAAAAGTGAAATTTAGTTATGTAATAATTTTAATGCATCTGATCTAGTGCAAGCTTTTGTTTACTGGTTACTAGGTATAATTGTTTTCAAAACAATAAAATTACAGGGAATTCGAATTAATATGGCCTCATACCGATGCGTCGAGTTTATATCCCGATTGTGATCTACTTGCCTTCAAGTCATTGACACTTTTTTTTTTATACCACTAAGGTGGCAATCAAGCCTACTGTCCGCCTGATGGTAAGTAGTCACCGCAGCCTATGGACACCTGCGTCTGACAAGTCAATCACATTTGAACACTAGCAGAACCACGGCTCGTAATAATACGAAGTTTAGACGCAAATTACATGCTGCCTTGAGGTTCAGTAAGAAAGCAACTGCCAGAGCTAAATTCCAATTCATCAGCAAAATAGCTGAGTGAATTGCGAGCTATCCCTCTGGACCCCTCTGGGAGTCGTGCTTTCTGGTCGCTTGCTAAAGCTGCCGAAGGGAACTTTTGCCAGTAGTCGTTACCGCCACTGCGAAAGACCGATGGTGACTTGGCCCATAGTGCAAAAGAGAAAGCCGATTTATTGGGCAGTCTCTTTGCCTCCAACTCGAATATGAACGACGAAGGCGCTGTACCACCTACTATACCGTGATGCGGTAAGGCCATGCCGGAAATCTCTATTACACAGCGGGAGGGTCCGGTGGGCGTGGGCCAGACGGTAACACCAGCAGTGATGCTTAAACAGTGTACTCCTGAGTTATGTCCTGTACTCAGGCGCCACTTCGTACTTACCTACCACACTAGGAAATTTCCGTCTTCATGGAAGACTGCTTATGTGCACTAGGAGCCCAAAAAGGGCGATAGATGAGATCCATCGGATTACAGGCCTATCGCTATTACCTCTCTCCTCTATAAGGTGATGGAGTGTGTGATCAACATACAGCTTCTAGGATACCTAGAAAAACACGACCTGGTCAGCGACCGTCAATATGGCTTTCGCCATAGTTGCTCGACTGATAACATAGAGTATCTCACAAACCAATGGGCACTAGCTATTGAGAGTCAAGGGGAGACATTCGCATGTAGCCTGGACATAGCGAAGGCGTTTGATAGGGTCAGACACCGGAGTCTTCTATCGAAGTTGCCACTCACGGAGTGCCAGACATTAGCGCTGGTATCCCGCAAGGCTCTGTGCTGTCTCGTACACTGTTATTACTGCATATCAATGACATGTTGGACATAAACAACATACTTAGTTACGCAGATGACAGTACTGAAGATGCTTATTACACGGGTCGTGCAAGCATCTCTCGTTCCAATGTGAAGAAAAAGCGTGGAGAACTTGTGTCTCAAATCGAGATCAGTCTGTCCAAGGTCTCTGACTGGGGACGGGAAAACTTGGTCCAATTCAACCGTACAAGGAAAACCACTGTGGTCCTACAACTCCAGAACAATGCCTTCTCCATCTGCAAGACCATTGGGATCCTTGGTGTTGACATCTCCAGCGATGTTCAGCTCTGAGATTATTTACAAGATAAGGTGCAGCTGACGTCCAACAAACTTGGTGTACACAACAGAGCGAAGCAGTACTTCACGTCGGGGCAAAGATTACTGCTTTACAAGTCGCAAGATCGGCCCCATATGGAGTACTGCTGCCATCTCTGGGCGGGTGCACCCGGATACCAGCTTGGCCCTTTTGACTCGGTTCAGCGACAGGCTGTGAGAATTGTCGATGATCCCGCACTCACTTGCCGTATTGAGCCCTTAAGTCTGAAGAGAGTCTTTTCCTCCCTATGTGTGTTCTACAATAATATGTTTTCTGATGAATTGTTTTCGAAATGATGCCCACAGCTACTTTCTACCATCGCACCGCTCGCCATCGGCAGGGAATTCATTCTCACACTTTAGAATGGTCGCATACAGTGCGGTTTCGGAGAAACTTCCTCCCGCAGACGCTTGGGTTGCGGAATGTGCTCCCTGCCAAGTTTTTTCTAAGGAATTCAGTATGAGGTTCATCAAGAAAGAAGTTATTGGATTTTAGAAGGGTCAGCAACGCGCAAATGTTACCCCTGGTGTTACCCCCCGACCGAACTCGGCGTGGTCGTAAAACTATAGTACTAACGGCCCCAGATGACGATCTCGCTGTCGGGATAACGAGATTAGTCTCTACGACCTCCTCTAATAGAGCCTCCTCTTTAACACGACGCCGAAGTCCCCGGGTTCGTCGGTGCCCGCAAGGATACACGAGGTATCAAAGAGTGCCGGGGCGCTTCTTGCCCCCACTCAATCGCAACCGCAGCCGCGTAACGGGGAACTCCCCTCCTGGCAGTGACCTTCGGGTTCAAGGCTCACGCCGGTCGACGGGACGCCCCCAAGAGCGACAACCTAAGCCGAGGCTCCCCTCGCGGGGAGCACTTCAGCCTTGGGCTCTATATAGGCTGAGGCTCCTTCAAAGTCTCGCCCCAAAAAGCATTGTCAGTTGAGAAAAAAAAAAAGTGTTTCAAGCATCCATAGGCTACAGCGATCGCTTACCATCAGGCAGACCGTAAGCTTGTTTGCCACATTAGTAGTAAAAAAAAAATCTACATCTGCCTTTTCGCACTGTGGATTTCCTCTCTCTCTCTTCCTTTCTCTTTCTCTAAGGACAGGCTTTGTCCCTTTAGTGGGGAAAAACAATGGTTAAGGCAACTCGTATGAGGTTTGGTTTTGTAAATAATATAAAATACAGGTGATTCTCCAACCTTAGCACTTGACACAGCTATTGCCATGTGTACAGTTGTCTTATTTGTGTAGATCTATAGAGACACAATTTATTGATATTTGACAATTAGATAATGCATTTTGTGACTAGAAAGTCTAAATCATTTATACCTAAGTATAAAAAACTTGATTATATTCAGAAAACCATAATTTATATTTTAGCATCACTTAGTCTAATTGCATTGGTGATCTGAGCTAATATTCTCTGAAGCACTAACTGCAAAATATTCTTTATTTACTTTACTATCTCACAGAATCACTTATCATTGGACATTAGTGGCCTGTTATTTTGAACAATCTTGTTGCAAAGTAATCGGACTTAGTGTAGTGATATGGACACATCCAGTGGTGCTGCCAGGGTGGTGCAACCGCACCGGGTAATGTCATAGAGGGGTTGCCAAAAACGCAATGGATGATTGTCTGCATAAAAATTAAACCCAAACACTACATACAATACCAGTTCACCCTTTTCATGTTCATTCATTCATTTTTTATACTACTCATATAGTAAATTAACCATCTAAATGATTTTATAAACACAATAGCTTAATCCTTTCACTCACAACAGCTTAATCATCCCCAGAATCTAGCTTGCAGTTTATTTATTATTTAACCACAACAAAATGGGCCAAAGCTTCTGTCTTTTTCATAAATAATATGCATTGTTGATAAGTTGTATTAAGAGGCTAAGACAACCTAACCAGTGCTTCCATTACATGTTTTTCACTTCTGCTTAGTATGAGATTACATCATATTATATGTTAAATATTAAGGTAAATATTTACTTTGGCGACGGATACATTTTTGAGCTGAAAATAAGTTCTAAATTTGTCTTATAATTTTAGAAACGTATTCCAATAAAATTTTTGCGGCGGAAACTTAAATAACAATGATAAAAATTAAAAAAACGTAAAATTGATATTTACGAGACTTGTAAATAACAGATCACAAATGTAGTTAGCGGGGTAAAATATGATAAAAAAATCAAATTCGGCCAACCCCAACTTTACAAAACGAGTAGACGCCGGGTTATATTTTTCTACCCAGTCATCTTGTCAGGGCACCCCAACACGGCCGGGTTAGGTTAGAAGGTTAAGGCAGGAGCCGTTATGGCTTCAACCTCACGCGAAACTTTCAGTTGCAATGGCTGTAATTTGAAGTGTAGAGAAATTGGACATATTAGTTTTGTTGGTTCTGCAGGAGACTCTCAACTTCTATTTGATTTTTTAAAAAAAAACAGTGTCCTAATGTTTAATAGGAATTGTGGAAAGTGCAGGAAAGAGCGCAATTTTAGTGCAGTCACAAATTTATTTTGGTGCGACAAGGCCAACTTGGAGTTAGCCAAGAAAACTAAACGCAAAGCGGTTCCCTGTACATTTAAATCGTCTTTGTTCAAAGGCACTTTTTTTGAAAACTCAAGCTTGCCGGTGTGGAAAGTGTTAGAATTTGTTTATCTTTATTTAAGCATTTATTTAAGTCGCAGTTATAATTAGTATATAATTAGTGATTTGGTCACGGACTGGGCAAGTTTTGTGCGCGAAGTAGCTGTCGATTGGAGTGTTCGTCATTCGCCAAAAATTTGTGGTGAAGGCGTTATTGTCGAAATTGAGGAAGCTAAATTCGGTCGCCGTAAGCTATCGATTTTAATTTTTTTTACGTAAAAATACGATCCATCGACAAAGTAAAAAATTACCATTTAGTGCAGTGGACAGCTTCTTTTCAACAGCAGCTTTAGCTGATTGTCTGACATACAACTACGTAAAAAACAAAATACCTTGCTATGACCTGTAGTTTGTAGTTCATGACGTCATGTGGCCATCTGTGGTCAAATATGGCCTTTGTTTAAAGTACATCATTTTTGCGTTTGCTGTATTCTCACTATCAATCGAAACAACCTTCGAACAAAATGTTGTTCGAAGCGGTGGAATGTTGCCATTGTGAACCGGTTACGCTATGAGGTACGTTTCGTTGCACAGTTTTAGAGCGTTTTAAAAACGCCTTTTCTAATATGCCTCTTTTGATATATTAAAAAAGGTTTCAGTGACTACACAATGATTAAAGCAACATTTTACTTGTGTTTCATCATAAGGAAATAATAAGCATAACTAAGTTTGTAAATTAAATCCCCATTTTGTGAAATTATAATCTTTAAACGGAACGTTTTTACGCACAAATAAAAAAAACTCTGTTTATTTTTGTTGAGTGTTTTATTTATTTATTTGGTTGAGAATTTTAAGTTATTCTTATTTCCCAAAGGTGTTATTGTGTTTATTAAATTCTTACATGAAATTACCACTTAGTGTTATCCAAATACCATGCAGCACTAAAGCTGGCAGTGCCGGACCTCAAACAACTTTGTTACCTAGTTTATGTGATGTAACCTAGTGTTTGTTACGATGGAAATCAATAGAACGAAAAGAATATTATTCTCATGGGCAACTTTGATAATTGTAAAAGTCAGCCAATCAATCAATTGAGAAAAGACTAATAATGTATTATGAAAGGAATAAAGGTAAAAAAAAATATCATATTTAGTAATATATAAGTGTTTTTTCCTGCCCTTTTAATTACTCTGACCTACATTTTAGACATCGACTTTAGATTTTAGAACATAAAGTTTACGCTAAGAGTAGAATTAATGTTTAAAACCCAATCATTTTGAACTAAATTTGTCATGATTCGAATGCGAGATGTAGTCTTTAACGGTTCCGACAACTCGAAGCAGTTCGAGCGGCTTGCGTTCGAGAAATGTCGGATTCGACATTACCAGAATTGCTTAACTACATTTTCGTTCGAGAAAAGTTTAAATTCGTACTTTATTTCGAATTCGTGATGAATTCGATCGCGTGAGAATTGGCTCCCTGGACCGCACTCATAATTAGGCTGAAGGTGAGTTTAGAATTTTTGGTGGCAAAAATTACGTAAAATCTACAAAGATATTTGCTTTCGCTACTTGTAAATAAAAGTGAAAAAGAAAATAAGCTTACCTAAACTAACTGCCAAAGCTATCTTGGCTTCTTCCTTCCTAGTAGCATCGAATCCTGACATTCCAAACTTCAAGACTTCGTGTCTTATTTTCTTCAAATCTAAATCTTTTTTAGATAACTGATATGATAATGGTTTTGTGTCATTTATTTCCTTTTCTGCAACTTGTTTCTTCTTTGGTTTATGGGATTCAAACTTCACAACTTCGAAGTTACTGGTTTGTTTTTTTAAGGCTAATGCAGCTTTAGTTAATACTAAAGCCATTTGTAGTCTTTGCGGTCAATTAAAGGCACAAGATCGTCTGTATTCTCAATATATTTCAGGTTGTGTTTCACAATCTGTTTTGCCTGGACAAAAAATATGATTATTGTCAAAGATAGGGCTGCTAGATGGGAGTTTTCAATTTTTCCCAGATTCGTCATTATTTTTCCCTAAATTAAACCTTTTTTCAGAAAAAACCCATAAAGGGTTCCAATCCACATGATCAACTCAAGGATGTGATTATTGTTCATTTAAAAATAATTAATAATTTTTGTTAGCTCTCATCCTAAATACCCGTAATAAATCATTAAAAACTTATCAGAAAACTGAGGTTCACTTTCCCAAGCCTTGTTTTAAAACTGCAGGTACAAAATCACTGACCTCTATTACTACCCACTGGACTGGCTTTTCTTTACAAATGACAGTTAGTTTTGTGTGTCAATTTGAAACACCACCGCGGAAGTCTCACTAATTTTGACGTATATTGTACATGGCTGTCTTGGTAGATTGTAAACATCATAAAAATTTGCTGAATTTAACTTAATTTGTCGGTGTTATAGTGAGTTTTTGAATTTTTTTATGTAATAATGAGTTTACAAATATGAGGAAACGTTGCTATAAAAAGAGGAGTAACACGTCGTTTCACATGTACGTGCATTTAGTGTTTGTTTTTATTCAAAAAAGATGTAAAATTTATATGTAAACCATCTGATTCAATCAGAAATTATTATTACAAAACTATATTAGCAGTACAATATTGAATTTCGACAAAATTAATATTTATTTGTGTTGTTTAGAATTTGTTAGTGATTCAAAGAGGTCATAATTTTAATATCGATATTTAGAAAGCTGGCCAAAATAGACATGGAAATTGTAATATTTAGAATGATGTAAAACGCAGTCAGTCTTCTCTTTCGATACTGGCATACCTTCGGTTTAGAAAGCAGTAAATTTTAAGTCTTTGGAAAAATTTAAGTAACTCTATAAAATATTCTGACAAAGGTAACTTTTCTAACATAATAAAAAAAAAATCAATCCACTTTATCAATTTTTTACCATAATATGACTTTCTTGTTCCTTGTCGTGTTTCGTTGTTTGTAGAAGAATTTGGCGACGATATCTCACCAACACCTGAAGTTTCTGTTTGTATTTTCGGTTGATGTTTGACACACTGAATGAATCAACAAAAATTGGAGGGGCCAACAAACTCGTCATCACAATCACTAAAATCTTGTAATTCTTCTTCTAAACAGCTCTCTAAAATCTCTTTTAGATAGGGGGTTATTTTAATCTAGTTTCCTTTTTCTCATACGCACGATTCCTGATGTAACAGTATATTTTAACTATATTCCTTTACCTGTTTATTGGCTAAATTTTTGCGATTAATCTTCCCTTTGCTTTTAAAAATATGTTGATAATATATTAATTAATGCAAACTATTCAATAAATAATGAAGAATGAAGAAAAGAAGTAAATATAGGGACTTTGACAATATTAAATTTATATACTGAGCACATGTTATCAAAGATATTATTTGAAAAAAAATACTTGAAATGAAAAAAAATACCAAAGACTTGAAAGCATAGTCAATCAAATCAAACAATATTTATTAAAATAGGTGTCTGAGAACGCTTTTGAATCGTCGATACAATGTAAACAATGTCAATTTCTGCCAAAACGAGCTGGCAAGAAGTTCTATTTAAAGTAATAATACAATACTTTGATAATCAGCTAACAAGTATACAATATGTATTGAAACACTTAGTAGGTATTATAAATAAGTTAGTAAGCTACTAAAAACAATGTCAGACAGATGTCAATTATATTTTTTTTTGTTTTCATGTCGCATAGGGCGCACCATGTGTAGCGTCAAATATCATCAATTGTTTAAAGGAGAGAAAACAGATATTTAAGAGTATTCCCATATTTAATAGTACTAGTGGCATTAACGCCATCATATGTTTACATATACTTAAAACTATCTATATACTATTCATGAATATAATATAATAATAAATATTATAAATGCGAAAATAACTGTGTCCTCTGTATCCTCTTCACGCTTAAACCACTATACTGATCAAGATGAAATTTAGCATAGAGATAGTTTGGGTCCCGGAAAAGGACATAAACTACTTGAAAACGTCAAGTAATAGTCGGTTTTCATTCATAATTGAGGAGTTGCCGTTGAAATCCTACACCGATGACCGAATTTAGGGCGGGTGGAACCGCGGGCAAAAGCTAGTATATTATAAATGCAATAGTATGACTGTTCGTTTGTCACTGCATCACGTCACAGGGGAGCTTCCAATTGAGCTAAAAACTTTGCACCGGGATAATTAAAGAGACGGGGAAGTATGTGGGCTAAACTTTTATTCCGTAAAAGTAGAAGGTTATGCAGGAATGACCAAATTCCACGTTCATGAACTATAGCCACAGGTAGAGCTTGCTGTTGCAACTTTCTTACTATGATTCGAGGGTGGTCGTAGTAATCCTACGCTAATCCAGCGCGTGCGGAGCCGTTGGCAACAACTAGTACATATATAATTACATACACAAAGACACACATAAATATACATAAAACACAAACAGTGTATCAAATATTGATATTAAACTAATGTGTACACGGCCGTAGCTATAGGGGGGCATTGTGGGGCAATGCCCTACCTTGAAATGCTAATGCCCTACCTTAAAAATATCATAAGGTAAGGTATAATATATATAAATTGTTTTCCAGTAATAGAAATTAATACCATTTTGCTCTTGCTTTCCCGCGCTCCCACCCACTTACCTACTACCTTAATTTCTCACGCTCACAAGCAGGTAAAAAAATTAAAGATAGAAAAATTACTTGCGCCCTACATTAAACCACCGCTGCGCTGCTCTACCTTAGATTGAATTCTAGCTACAGCCCTGTGTATCGATGATGTCCGCTGTCCAGGACTATAAAGACGGAAAAGTTAAAAATAAATATTAGAATAAGAAAACATTGTCAGCTATTTAGCAAATTATAGAGGTGAATAAACATTAAGTTACACCCCTAATCATCTTTGATACCCGAATCCTGACGAACTCCTGGAGCCCTACTGTCGTAAGATTAGCGGTACGCCCCCAGTACCTCTTTAGCAATCAATCCACCAGCGAGTCGAGACATGGTAGCTACAGTTCCAGTATAATAATATAATAAATATAGTATTAATAACCCGCTGCTGCGCACCACACAAATGTGCACACATAACTATATGCATACACATACTCAAAGACGTTGTATATCATGAATGTTCAGCAACAAAAGCACACCATTTAACGTAATGTCACTTCGGAAGCAAACCTGAGGGAAGAAAAAGTGACAAGAAACTTCCCGGGTGTACACCTGTTACCATCAATCACGCAGGAACCAGGCCACCAAATACACAAAATCTATACAAATAAGTGTAAACACACATACGTGTACACGTCTATGCGCCATAATCACCCCCACCCAGAACCCTCCAACACCAATCCGTCAATGGTGGACGACTATCCATGGTGCATTCTCTAACCGTAATGTGTCATTAATTCTCAACTAAATAAGTCATAGATGGATGTTAAGTATTGGGCCCATACCATTATTATCTTTATTGAACTCTTCCACAGTATAGTATCCCTTGCTAATGAGAACCTTTTTAATATCAGTTTTAAAAGTATGTACGGGTGGGTTAACAATAATCTTAGGAATTGTATTAAAAAAGCAAATGCTCTGAATTATGAAAGAGCCACGCACCTTCTGAAGGCGACATTTTGGAAACGCAAGTTTATTGTTATTCCTAGTATTAACGTTGTGTATGTGACTATTTTTAACAAATAAACTTAGGTTTTTACGTACATACAGTAAACAGGCGTAAGTATACTGAGAAGCTACAGTAAGTATATAATTTTTTTAAAGTGGTCACGAAGAGAATCTCGGCGCTATTTCTATGTCAGCCACCCTACCCCACAATAAAATACCATATGACAGAAGGTAATGGAAATAATTAAAGTATACTAACCGAGCAGTTTATATATTAGTAAATTGAACGACTTTTCTGACAGCATAAGCGACTGAGCTAAGTTTTCGAGCTAATATAGAAATATGTGAGTGCCATTACAATTTAGTATCTAAAGTGATACCCAAGAAGACTGTTAATTCAACTAGTTTAAGTGCTTCACCGTTTATGTATAATTGTGATGAAGTATCTTTGACATTTGGGGCGCGTTCGTTTTGGGATGCAGAATCATTATTTTCATTACTTTTGTCAGATGTCATCCGTTCGTTTAGCATTGGTAGCAAAAATATCAAAATTTTAGTATCATCTGTAACAAACTGTAATGCGTTCGTTTACGATATTTTTGTTACTTTTGCCACCGAAAAATGAAACTTTAGACTCATGTCTGGCGGTGGGGTTTTTGTGTTAATCTGAAAACTGCCTATACATTTGTATCATAGTGTGTGTACGTTAACCGTTCGTTTTGCAATTTTTGCAACCAAACATTTTGTTAGTAACTTATCAAAGTACACGAACGATAGATGTCGGTGGCGAAACTGACGTTATCAAAAGTGTGAAAAGTATCAATTGTGGAACCTCTTAATCCCAAAACGAACCCGCCCTTTGTAAAGCAAACTTTATACATTTTGTTTTCTGTGTATTCAGTAAAAGATTATTTGATGTGAACCAATTAATAACTTGCGAAAGTGCATGATTTATATCGTCATATGGATTTTTTTTTCTATCAACATTAAATATCAAAGACGTACCATCTGCAAACAATACAATTTTGCACAGGTTTTCTATATAAAAAGATACACTAAAAATAAAAAGAGACCTATAGTCGTATTTTTAATTAGGCGAAGCCAACTGACAGTAGCTAGTACTGTTTCATCAAAAACTGACAACAAAATAAACGTCAGTTGATATCGTCTAATTAAAAATACGACTATAGTATAGAACCTTGGGGTACTCCCATCACAACAGGTGATCCAGAAGATTTCACTCCATTGACTTTAACTCTTTGAGTTCGATCACTTAAATATGAGAAAATAAGCTTAGGGGCCGTATTTACCACGCCATAATGATTCAGTTTTCGAATAAAAGTTTTGTGTATAACACAATCAAATGCCTTAGACAAGTCGCAGAAAATACCAATGGCATTCTGCAACCTTTCCCATGCGCAAAAAATATGTTTTACTAGGTCAACACCCGCGTCGGTAGTGGACCTACCTTTCGTAATACTGTTGACTGTGTAGCAGTTTATGTATGTCAAAATACTTACGTAATTAATGGAGCATAAAGTCTTAAGATTTTAGCCAGTATGTAGCGACGAATGTTTGAAAACAAATAAAAATATATAGGTATGTAATCTTTGATTTTTTATTTTGTTTTTGATTGCGATGTAGAGAATATTCTTCTGTTTTGCTAAAAATAATCGGCGAAGTTGAATTAGGGCGACAGATACAGAAGCCAAACAATATTTTTGATACTGGAACCAATATTTAACTTGCATTGAATATTAAATATCCCTTCAACTCATGTTTCCATTTCTTTTGCTAATTTTGCTGTCGGCACAAGAGATTTTCTGAACAGTTGCTATTTGTCTGAAATCCTAACGAGACTAGTTTTTACAAGGATATGAAGAGTAAAATGAGAAACACTCAGTCAATTATTAAAGCTGGTGAACTTATATTAACCGAAGAGCCTTTTGTTTATGTATTATCGTGCAAGGAAAAAGGGATTCGGTGCGACAATTGCCTTGAAAAGTAAGTGACGTTCTTTAACTAAGTACGGTATTTTTTTCCCTTGCGCCCCCTTTTAGTTACTCTGACCGAGTAATTTTCCATCTATCAAGTTGAATTCTTTTCACTGCCATAGAAAAGGTTGAAATTTACTCCTGTAAGTGTAAAAATTAACTTTCAAACTCCCATTCCAATGATTTTTGTACTTTACTGGGTGATAATTACTCGGCTGATTTTGGAACATAGCCTAAATATGATGATAATAAATGCAAAAGTTTAAAAAGATATTTAATATATTAGTATGGTTATTATGTCAGATACACCTCTGATCCCCACATGTACATATTATTCACTCTTACAATGTACTAAACTTTATCTTCATGAAGGTTTTTTGATTTATTAATTTTAAAGATATTTCTATTTCATTTTTTACAATCAACCAGGTCGACAGGACCTGGTACCTCATAGGTTTTGATTTATTTGTGCCAAAAATTATTGTATGTAGGACATATTGTTTATTGCATTCACTTAGAAGGTTGAAAACTCCTTGAAAAGTCAAAATTGCTTGACTTTGGTTGGTTTACCTTGTTTTCTATACATAAATACACTCTATATAGTGCTACCCTCACTCTATTTATTGACAACAATATGGCATTACAAATCATTAAGAAGTACTTTATAAGTTTCTGTAATTAATAAGAACTGCAGCTGTTTATGTGCTTTTGTTTGCTGTTTTATTGTTTCATTGTCTAGCACATGTTTACTTTGACTGATGTACCACAGATTCTAAGAAAATTTGTCTTTTTTGTTTGTATCATGAACTTGCACATGTTTACCTCAGTCACTAGAATTTTGTCTAGTTGTTACACATTATAATAATTGCAGTTGCTTACAGACTCCATTTAACTACCACCCTCTATAACGCTGAAAAATGCTCAGTCTGTTAAGTGTTGTTATATAGAGTTTACACTGTAATTACAACTTGAAACCTCCACATATTCTTGAGTAAAGGGGCTTACAGACAGACAGACCAACTTTTTTTGTTGTGACCAATGTGTTATGACTACAATTTTTTTCCTATATTTGCGATGTAAGACCTTGCTTTATGTCATATTTCATGATTCTAGGACAATGGGAAGTACCCCATAGGTTTTGATTTATTTGTGAATACAAAAATATGCAACAAAAATGGCCATATTTTTGTTGCGTTGGCTTAGAAGCTTGATTTTCGTACAGCT
The DNA here is from genome assembly GCA_946406115.1 of Apoda limacodes. Taxonomy (NCBI): domain Eukaryota; kingdom Metazoa; phylum Arthropoda; class Insecta; order Lepidoptera; family Limacodidae; genus Apoda; species Apoda limacodes. The sequence goes on along the minus strand of OX291546.1, from coordinate 5,979,123 downwards.
TCAAGGGATCATAAACCTTAGTATTTGATGTTAATTTCAACTTGATATTTTTATGCGTTTCTGAGAAAAAAGGTCTTGACAGACTAGACAGACAGACAAAAAAGTGATCCTATAAGTGTTGCTTTTTTCCTTTTGAGGTACAAAGCCCTGAAAATCTGGTCTATATTTGAATTACCTACATGCATACATATATTCAGAAAACAAAAAGTGAATTAATAAATCCTTAATAATTAGTTTAGTATTAAAGAGCCTATTTTTATTCAATTTATATGATGTTTATCAAATTGTCTTTGCCTTTACGACTTTGATTAAATCCCATCAGCCGGTCTCTGATAATATCATTTTTACAGTAGCAGTGGTGATGAAATACATGTTGACTGGAGCATTTGAGGTGTACTTTTCTTTGCAAAATATTACTTCTGAGGGCGAATCATCTTTTGAACCACCACTTTTGAGCAGTTTTTTAAGAAAAGAGATTACAGGGAAAATCATAAAATATTACAATTTTGGTGGTGCAGAACAATTCGCCTCTGAAGATTTATATTTTTTTGATAACAAGAAGTGATTCCTAATTGTTAAATATAAATATAAATATATATATAAATGTATTACAATTGTATTATAAAAAATATAAATTTTGAGGAGTAAAGGAGTAGAAAAAAGTTAAAGGGCAATAGCTTTCTATTTATTTATATAAATTTGTTTTGATTTTCTTGGTCTGTAATTTAAATTGAGGTATAATATCTTTGGAGTTTCTTAATAGTAATCAATTTTGAATCAATCAATGGAACTAAGCCAAGGAACAAAGATTTTTTGTAACAACATGCCTCATCTTAGCTCAAAATTTTAATCTTCCAGCAATACTGGCAGCAATTAAGTCACATTATATAGTGAATGCGTAGGTACTACATCTACTTACATACATACCTATAGCCTTAATAAGATAAAAATGATGGCACCATAGCTGTCTTGTCAGGCATTCAACTTTTATCAGTAACTCAGTTATTCGGCCTATTATACGGTATGACACAAATACTGAAGAACCTTGACATTATGCTTTGTAACTTAGTAATTTTTGAGATGTTCTCAAAAAAATTATTACCTCTAAAAACACATTGAAAATAATTAATAAACACTTAAAGAAAAATTTAGAACAAAACGACACAAGTGCAATTTTAAAACTTGTGCTCATTTGTAAATACATTTTAATTACAGTTTTAAGCACAAAAGAAAAAAAACAATTTAAATTTTGTAGTTTTTGCTACCCTTTTGCTTTGAAGGCTAGCTTTCACAAAATAAACCTGTATTGAGGTGTAGTTGTTTTGATGATGTTTCTATGTTTTTTAATGATTGAATATTGTTGCTGAAGGTTCATAGCAGTTTTTAGAAATACTTTAAAGCCACTGGGTCGGTCTGTTATTTTTATTTTTAAGATGAACTTTTGTGACTATTATTATCGAAGAGTAATTTTGGACTTTCGACTCAATTTCAGTAGAAAAGAAAGAAAGTAGTTTCTAAAAGAAAGCCTAGCTGAATTAATTTTTTTAAGGTAAAGTCACACATTATGGTCATAATTTACCACAAGAAAAAACTATCACATAAAAAAATCATAAAAATGATCTATCTCTTAAACTACTAATAATCGCGAAACAAACAGGGATTTGATTTGGATAACCCTCAATATAGGGCATCTAAATTTTACTCTTCTCTGGCCAAAATCTAAACATGTCAATTTTTATTTTTTGTTTTATTTTATTTAGTTAATACACTACATACTGAAGTTGTGCTACCTTCTAATTAATTGTTTCTGATTTTTTTTTTCATTAAATAGATACAGGCAAGTAAGTAATATTTTTAAGTAGATAGTCGATTTTCTTGCATAAGTTCTTTGTTTGAGAACTCATTTTGAACATTTTATAGGGCTCATCTCCAGAGTAGTCCAATTTGAAATTAGTCAGGATCTAATCATGGAAACTGGTTTGGGTGAAATAGTGCGATTCTAAGATTGGTTATTTACTTGGATATTAAAAATATTGTTAGAAATCCTGTCAGAACTGTATTGCGGTTTACATAAGACATTTGTCTGCTGAATTTTATTAAACTCGATCAAAATTTTGTGCAATTGGGTGGCTAGCTTTTTGTTCGGCAGAGGCATAAAAACCGTAGTTGACGGTAGTTGCTTTGATAGCATGGACATTACAACAATGACATGTTGGACATCAACAACAGGCATTGCTATGCAGATGACAGTACTGAAGACGCTTATTACACGGGTCGTATAAAAATACCTCGTTCCGTTGTGGAGTCTCAAATTGAGGCCACACTGTCTAAGGTCTCTGACTGGGGATGGGTAAACTTGGTCCGATTCAACCCTACAAAGACACAAGTCTGCACGTTTATCGCTACGAAAACCCCTTTCACTGTAGTCCCACAATTCCAGAACACTTCCCTCTCCATCTCCAAGAGTATTGGGATCCTTGGTGTTGATATCTACAGCGATGTTCAGTGCCGAGATCATTTGCAAGACAAGGTGAAGCTGGCGTCCAAAAAACTAGGAGTACTCAACAGAGCGAGGCAGTACTTCACGTCAAGGCAGAGGTTGCTCCTTTACAAGTCGCAAGTTCGGCCCCATATGGAGTACTGCTGCCATCTCTGAGCGGGTGCACCCGGATACCAGCTTGTGGACGATCCCAAACTCACTTGCCGTATCGAACCCTTCAGTCTAAGGAGAGACTTTGCCTCCCTGTGTGTGTTCTATCGCTTGTACAATTTGATGTGTTTTGAGGAACCGAAATGCTCGCGAAATTCTTAGATTTGACAGTATATATATGCTATAGTCTGCCTGACAAAATTTCATTTTCAGGTGTAAACTGCTTAAATGTTCGGGGTGCCAATTTGTGCACTACTGCGGTCGGCTGTGTCAAAGGGATGCGTGGAATGATCACAAGGTGAGTGTTTTTTTGTTATGAGCTTCTTTCCATTATCAAAAGACTTTCCTATAGTTTCATACAGAAATTGAACTAATTACCCTTATGAAAAAACTATTATTTACCTCTCAGGCCAAGCCTCGAAAATTAAAGTGTAATAGAAACTAAAATTCAGTAAATGAGGGATGTTGGCATACAAAATATTTATAATAAAATATTCCTGTATTTTTTAATTTTTACCACACAAGTGCGAAAAACTACCCCTAAAAAAATATTCCCGTGGGAACTTTCGATCGGGATGAAAAGTATTCTTTAACTTTTGAAGTTCCTTCAACTATTCTTTCGTTCCAACGTAAAGGAATAGTGCCTTCTTTTCTTACGATTTGATTTACAAACATTGATATTTCGAACTAAAATCTTATCGATCTAATCGAACTAAATAAATCTCGTGGTCACTATGTGTATGGGTGACCGCCTAGTGGAAGTATTTTCGGAGCTCCTACCTGTTTCGGTCGGCACGTAAAACTGTTGGTCCTGACTGTGTCATATGACAGCAGTCATGGGCGTTTTGGAAACTAGAAAGAGTTGAGAGGCTCGACAATGTCCGCCAAGGGCCGTTTATTAATAACGGTCCCGTGGGGTAGGATGGTTTCACAAATCTCTCCATCGTCTATCTTCGGGGGCAAGAGGGGCAACGTCATAATTCACTACACTAATATTTTTCTTTTCTAATACTGACACTTGACTATTTAACGCGCGCGATAAGTTCTATATTGGTAGATAAAATTAAAATGTAGATTTTTTTAATAGATTATTTATTTCTTTTACTTCAAACAATTATCTCTTAAGATATTTACGATTTCTGTAGCTCTACAAAAATATCAGCTTGGTGTTACAACTTTCAACAAATCTTGTTTATTAGCAATCTAAAATTAGAAACGTTACTGCGCGAGTTTGTTATACCATAATTTTGCTGCCGTCAATACATATCTCGTCGGTTTATTTGTACTGCTGTGGGTTGAACGTAATCCGTTTTTCTGACACACATTATGTGGCTCCTTGCCATTTCCTGCTTTACCATGACGTTTTGTCATTTATATTATTTACAATTTTTAACGGTGAGATGCTGGGCAGGTGTTACTGATGTTTTGTGATTTTTTAGTAGATTGAGTAACTCGGAAATTGACTGTGCCTGTAGACCAACGACACAAATTAACTTTTATTCTACAAGTTTCTAAAATTGAAAGTATTTAATGTTCCTTAGTGAGCGTCCGCGCAAACTATTGCGACCAGCTTGCGTTTACGGTTACCATCAATTACTGCACTTGTGCTTTTAGCATTGATTTTAAACCAATGGTCAAACTGAAGACGTACAAGTACTACTGATCGTAACCGTGCCTGCAACCGTAAACGCAAGCTGATCCCATTGGTTTGCGTGGACCTCAAGTTTAAATGTTGTCGACTTGAAATGTAGTAGGTAGAGTCTGTTGTCAGTAGCTACATAGCTTGCCCGCTTCTAGGGTAAAAAAAACTTTATTAAAACTGTGACGCGAATGTTTCTGTGCCTACATTAAAGATATGTTTGAAAATGTATTAGCATTTACTATTTAGTTGTGTTTGAACATAAGAATTTTGTTATGGCATCACGCAAAAAGTACTTAATGATTTGATATATTCGTTATTTAAAAGCTAGGGGTTAAACTTAAAATTTATGTCAGATTTCTTCCAAAACCATTAAAATATAACCGTAGATATGGTGTAGAGTCTGATCCACGTAGAGCCGTGTAAGTCATGGGCAAAAGCTAAGTATTTTGAAAATAAATTTGAAGTTATTAAAAGTGAAAGTCAAAATCTAAAAGTGAAGCGGATACTACTGCAAGTAAGGCTTCTGTTTGCACATTTCAGATATAATTCTGTATAGTATAGTAATTTCATAGGACTTCACGATTTTTGGTTAAAATTGTTTTTGGCCCCAGGTAACACACTTCGGGGAATAAAACCATGTATAAATATATATATATATATATATATATATGATAATTTAATTAATAAAAAAATAACATTTCTTCCGCAAACCTTTCATTACTTTGCTAAGTAAATTGTAAAATGTTTTTAGTGGGAATGTGGCAACTTGAAAAGGATAGCTCCGAAAGTGTTGCCAGATGCGGCGCGCACGCTGGCTAAAATTATCAATCGACTGAGCAGAGGGGATGGCAACACCTATAGGGCCTTCTACTCTCCCACCTCCTTCAGAATGTGGAAAGACCTCATGTCACGTATGTTCACTTTGAGTTTTGACCTACTTCATAAGAGTGTGACTTGGATTTTTTTTTGTATGTAGGCGATAATGTCATAAGCCATTTAAATAATTTTAAGAATTAGGTATAAATAAATGTTTTGAAGTAAACGATTCAATTGTGTGCGGCAAATCTAAGGCTACTTTTGAACCGACTTTAAAAAATTTAAAGATTGATATATGTATATATGTCACCAAATATACGGATGACACGGATCTTTGTCTCTTAAGTTAGTCCTTTCTGATGATGACCCGTCCACATGATGGAGACCTGAGTACATCTGATGATGAAGACAAGACAGACGAGGGAATTCCTTAAAGGTTTACAACAGTTAGCTTGTATTTGGGCTTATTATATTAATATTATTATTAGATTCATGACTGCAGGTTATGCAGTATGTACGCAATGGTTCCCGTACACACTACACACCCGTCCCCTCTTTAAATTCATTCATGACGCGCAGCCCGCAGCTTACTTCAGACACGCAAAAGACCCATGGCTCGTATTGTAATGTAAGCTCACGTACCTACTTACATCTTTAACAAACTAGATAATCCGCAAACAATTGTCACAAGCTTAACAAAAATCAAATTGACGAAAGAAGTAAGCTAAAAGTTTATAAGTAAACCTTTTTGATAAATTAGAGTAGTCTGTGTCCGTGTCATCAAAACTATAGGTTATGCGTATTCGTGCGTGGTCATACATAAAAAAATCATTTAACAACATTAAATGATTTAGAGAGGCGTCAAATTAAGATCTTTTTTTGTTTCTCGTCGGTAAAAATGGAACCGGATGTTAACTTTATTAAACGAAAATATTACGAGTAAATAGTAGATACCTAAATTAAATGTGCAGTTGGAATGATAGAAATATACCGATGATTTCGAAAATGGTTTATAGATTCTTATGAGAAACTTTGATAGACAATATATATAAGATATGACATATAGGCTTCTTTTTGATTTTTTTTAAAAATCCAAAGAGTAAGGTTATTTTACAAACTTAAAGTATAAAATTAAGTCAAAGTAACTTTTAAAAATAAATACCAACAATAAGTGCTTGAAGATTTTTATAAAATATTCGACGAAGTTTTGTTACTTCTATTATTTGTTTGGCCACTAGCCAGTTCAGTAATCTCTCACCCATATCTTATATAGCTTATGTAGGTACTGTTATCTAACTATTTTAAAAATAAACTGGATTGTCAGACTCAAACTCTTAGTTAATCTCATACCTTCACACACTAGTACTATATACAGTACTATCTTATTTCAACGACTTCGTCCACGTGGCCTTTAGTCGGCTCCGTGGCTCAGTGGGTAATGACCCGACTGATGAATCAAGGGGCGTGGGTTCGATTTCCGCACGAGACAAACACTTATTATTTGTGTTTGTCTTAAGACTGGGTGTTTTCTTTATCTGTAGTTTTGAGCACGCTACAGAACCCCGCTATTGACCGTTTTTTCTTATGTGACTCGTTGCTTGAGTGCTTGCAGTGAAACGTTTGCTGGTAAGGAGGAGGCCTCAGCCCCAGCAGTAGAGTGTTATAATAGCTGAGGCAAGTAAAAAAACACAAACAAGCAACCTAAGCTATTTAAGACTGTAATGTAAGATTTAAATGTCATCGTTTTTTCTACTGAACAATATTCATAAAACCAGTCAAGTGTGGATGACAAATTAATTTGGGCTTTGGTAGTAAAATAATTTCTAAGAACTTATTGTGTTCCAAACTTTTATTTGACAGGACTATTTTATTTCAGATTATTCCGATTTGAAGGCCGACATGAAACGAATCGACCATTTCACATCGTTGTGTGTAGTGCTTTACGAGTTCCTGAAAGACATATCACTGCCTAATACTGTAGAACTTATGGGCATTTATGGGAGGGTAAGTCTTAAACTGAGTTCCCTTTGAATGCTCGTTGTATAAATTAAAAATGGAAACTCATTTTCGTTAAACATATACACAGTGTATCTAATCAGTCGCGGTACCTTCATACAAGCCTAAAAGCCCGGCTTGCCCTAGTAAAATATCGTGCGTAATATCTATTCATCTCGCTGGCACAAGCTGGCGTTTACCAGGCTTTGAATCGCTCTTTCTATCCTATGACATAACGCCGAATAATGAGATATACACATATGTACATTTGTTTGTGTAAATGGAAGGACGATGTTCAGATTGCGTATGAGTTGGTAACAAGTGGAAATCGTTGTTGCGGCAGTGTTCTGTGGCACTGTGGTTTAAGCGAGCATAATAAGTTTTTTTGTAATTTTTTATTCTGGAAACAAGTAATTGAATGGTTGCAACTGCTTATAGTAGGTATTTAATCTAGTAACTTCCTACCGTCAGTGCGCTCTGCTAGGCTCATCCATGAATAGCAAGTAAAATAAAAAAATGGAGCGAAATCAATAGGTATATAATATAGGTATTTTTCTTCATTTACTGTGGAGAAAAGTTTTGAGCTTACCTTATCCTAATACTCTAGGCATGCCACTGTATCTAATTTATTATAATAACTAGCTACATTCGGTTTAACCAACACACATCCAATACCGAACGACTTGTGATAGCCCATGGTGTATCCCCGGGTTTTTATCAGTTTTCATCTAACCTCTATCGTGATACGGCTAAGAAATTCTCCTGTACTGCCTTTTTCCAAACATGACTAAAAATTTTATTTAATACTTTTGCAGTAGTAATTAAATCATGTAGAATATATCATAAATATTTTACAATTCTTCTTATTTATAAACAAAATAAAACATTGAAGTTTTATTCTATGCAATTGAAAAAATATTTAATTATTAATATTAAGTTGATCCTATTTGGTGTACAAATAAAGAATTATCTATCTTTTTAATCAGGATACAGTAAACAATTGCATTATCAATTTTTTTTTATGTCGTTCCACATTTTATATTAGTGAAACGTAATTTTAGGATTAGGAGATCATTTAATAAATGTGTTTTTTTACGAAATTACAATCAAAATAGCGTTATAGATAATCCCTCATATTTTCAGATGATAATAAACAGCTTCAATATACTGGATACTGATATGAACTCGATAGGTACGGGCATCTATCTGGGCTCGTCAGTTATTGACCATAGCTGTGAACCCAACGCCGTGGCAACATTCGTTGGAAAAACCATTAACATTCGAGCCACGCGGGACATGCCCTGTCTGGACTGGAATCAGGTTACTATACCGTCGCACTTTTTTTTATCACTAAGATGGCAAACAAGCTACCCTACGCCTAATGGTAAGTGGTCACCGCAGCCTTTGATCCCTTGCAACACCACAGACGCTACTCGCGCGTTGCCAACCCTTTAGAAATCTAATAGAGGGTTTCGAGATTTGTCTGGCAGACATATTGAGAATTTTTATTCTCAATTCGTTCGGCTGATGACGTTCAATTTTTTTTTAAGTAGCAATTTGTCTGGGAGACTAACTAATACATTAATACATGTGAGATTAGGTTCTTCAACAATCGAATACAGTTATGACATTGGGTTTATCAAAAACCTACTACAGTTGTACGATTTGTTTCATGATTTTTACTAAATGAAGTAACCACAATGAAGTTAATGAGTTTGTAATTTTGAAGATATAATTTATGTATTCATTTATTATGTATGATTTATACAATTATATTCTATGTTCAGAAACAAGATTACGAAATGCTATATGAAATGGAATATAGTAGTAGAAAGATAGCTCTGTAAATTGTTTCAGATACGTATTTCGTATATAGACCTTATGAAGACGCCGTACGAGCGACAGACCGAACTGCTGGAAGGATACTACTTTCTCTGCCAGTGTGACAGGTGCTTGGGTAAATATTTTAGGTACTTCTTCTTATACAATCGTTTCACCCGACATAGCAGCAGTGTTTGACATTGCTGTGTGTCGGGCGAAAGGGTAAGGGAGTCAGTGCTTATGAGGTGTTCCATCTTAGGCCCGTCCGTCATGTTTTAGGAGCTAGTAAAGTAGATGAGTCATGATAATGATCTAATACTGGTTTTCATCTGTATCTTGTATACATGGGTTCTGTACAACGCGCCTATATTTGGTTGAAATTAAAATATAAAAATAAGCAATTATATTTTATTAGATACTAGACTTTGCCAGCGGCTCCGCCCGCCCTAAATTCGGTTATCGGCGTGGGACTCCTTTATTTAATCACAGTATTAATACTGTGATTTACTCCTTAATTACACTAATGAAGTTTGCTATATCAAGCTGTAGCTATAGTTAGTTTAAGCTCGGTTACAGTACTTTATAATTTTTCGAGATAAAAATGTGCTATTTCATCACCTAATCTTAGGTGTGCCAAGTTTACTCACGATCCATCCAATGGCTGAAGCGCAATATAGTAACAAACATCCATACTTAAAAACTTTCGCGTTTATAATATTAGTAGGATTTGTATTAGCTTTCTAGAAAACGGTTTTAGCAATTCGATGAATATTATGAAATTTTTGATTTTAAATATGTTGGTGAAACCAATTTTTTTTTTATATATATACACTACCGGTAATGAAAGCTGGAACAAGCGGAATAAGGTTTTCTATATCATAACTAAATATTTTAAAATTGACAATTGTTCCCGATACGACGTAACCAAGGAAAGATTCTCCAGAATTAAAAACTTTGCAAAGGTTAAATTCCGCGTTTGACATTTCTGCGCTAACTTGGAGTTATACTCAAGATCAACTGTAGATCAAAATAGATCCTATCACGTGGAACAAAGGAATCGCTACTGTAGCCTCATTCTGTACGGCGGCCATTATTGTCACTGCCGACGTCTTCATTTTGTGCGTGGCAAAGTTTTGGGTGTCTGATTTTAAACCATGCTAATTTTTAAATTAATTTCAGGTGAATCTCAATTGAATGTAGCTCACGCAGCTAAATGTCGTAACTCAAAATGTGACTATCCAGTCAACATTCCATGGAAAGAGAACTGTCCACTTTTAAGAAGACCAAACATTGATAAAGATAAACTGGATTCAAAAAGCAATAATTCCAATAATTTATTTAATAAGGAAATTAAAAATAAAGACAATACTGAGTTAAGAAACGAAGCAATATTTACAGATAGTGATTATAATATAAGCAATAATTCTAATAAGTGCAACGAAGTTAATAATTTATCAGATAAATCTGTGAGCAAAGCAATAGAAAATGAAAATACTGTAAGCAAAAATTTTATACAAAATGGTGTATCAAAGAATGATATTGTTTGTTGCAATGAATGTAAAACGAAGTTCACAGATAATGATGTGGAAACATTTAAGAAGGCAATGGAGGTCACGGAGTTACATTTGCAGAATATGAAAGAAGCTTCTGTGGCTTGTATCCTTTATGTATTTATATATGTCATCAACAGTTTTCAGTTTTTTATCTGGTTAAAAAACATCTTTTATTATGTTAAGAATATGTCCATTATGTTTGTGTTACCGGAAACGCAAAAAAATGTTTCTAGATGTAAAGAAATGCCATAAATGAACAGAAGTCAGCTTCTGACCTCATTTTTGCAAGTTGAAAATAAACGCAAGTGTGTTGTAGCAGGCATCAGATAGATATACCTAGTATTTTAGGTGGCAGTCAGTCATTTTTTTTGAAAGACGCGTAAACTATTATCGCGAAAAATCATAGGCCTGCGAATTACAGTGCAGCTACAATACCCTACCTATGACACCTTAATGTGCTTTCCAAGTACAATTTACATAAATTTTGTGCCTTCCCTGCATTTATGAATTTCATCCATGTGGATAGTCCTTCCTAAACTCAATGTCACAGTTTACTGTTATGTGTATATAATTCTGAGCAAGTGAGTCTTCCAAAAGTTCATCATTAATGTTGTAAAAAACAAATTTCACTTGAACAAAGCTGTGGAACAAAAAGTTTAACTACATAATAGTTCGTAATAAAAACCTTTAACCGATATGCTACTTCTAGAAGTTGAACACAGTGTGATAATATTCCTTAACCAGACAACAGATGTTGATGTTTGCAAGTACTGCTTGGAGCGACAAGAGGGGGTGCTGCATCCGCTAAACGTGATGCACTGTCAGACCCTGGACCACGCGTTCGACGCGTTCATACAAGTGCAGCTGTGGGAGCGAGCGTGCGTCTACGCGGAACAACTCATTCCGTGTTTTACGTAAGTTATGCACTAAGAACTTGTTTTTATAGGCGTAATTGTTCGCAAATTTGGCAATCCCGGAGCACTAAAACAGCTAGTAGATTGCACTGAGTGGCAAAAATTATTTTAGTGCAATTTGTTCACTGAAATGAATTCTAGTTTCCTCCTCGATAAACCCATTCCCCATACGATTATATGTAAATGGTCGGCTGGCTGTATTAGAACCCAATTGCGGATTTTGTACGCACCTTAAAGAGTACTTTTCTTAGTCTCCTTTTATAACTACTTATTATCTAATCAGGGTTTATAATTCTGTTCTGTTTGTATTCAAGTTGAAAGCAGACAAACTGTGCAAGTTAGCGCTGTTTAATATTTAGTATGGAGAATTGCTTGTGCGGGAAGGTGCAGGCAGATAGCGCCGCCTTGTGCGGTAAGATGCAGGTAGCTGGCGCTATGCCAAATACGAACAAGTGCCAATTTGCGGAAATTGTCTGCTTTTTAATTTTGTATATAAAGCCAGCTTAGCCCAGTTGCACTGGACCCTAAATGGCCACGCACTAATCGGTATCATAGGTGATTCTATATGCGAAAGCTTAGACAGTGAAATGAGCTGCCTTCTGATCTGATGATATTCTATATTTTTTTTTTTTTTTTTTTTTTTTTATACCACTAAGGTGGCAAACAAGCTTACGGCCCGCCTGATGGTAAGCGGTCACCGTAGCCTATGGACGCTTGCAACACCAGGGGTATCACTTGCGCGTTGCCGACCCTTCAGAAATCTAATAACTTCTTTCTTGAAGAACTCCATACTGTAGTCCTTGCAGAAAACCTTGGCAGGGAGCTCATTCCACAACTTAAGCGTTCGCGGGAGGAAGTTTCTCTGAAACCGCACTGTACGCGACCATTTAGGTTCTAAAGTGTGAGAATGAATTCCCTGCCGATGGCGAGCGGTGCGATGGTAGAAAGTAGCCGTGGGCATCATTTCGAACAATTCCTCAGAACACAATCCATTGTACAAGCGGTAGAACACACACAGGGAGGCAAAGTCTCTCCTCAGACTTAAGGGCTCGATACCGCAAGTGAGTTTGGGATCGTCGACAATTCTCACAGCCCGTCGTTGAACCGAGTCAAAAGGGTCAAGCTGGTATCCGGGTGCACCCGCCCAGAGATGGCAGCAGTACTCCATATGGGGCCGGACTTGCGACTTGTAAAGTAGCAACCTTTGCCCCGACGTGAAGTACTGCTTCGCTCTGTTGAGTACACCAAGTTTTTTGGACGCCAGCTTTACCTTATCTTGTAAATGATCTCGGAACTGAACATCGCTGGAGATGTCGACACCAAGGATCCCAATGCTCTTGGAGATGGAGAGGGGAGTGTTCTGGAATTGTGGGACCACAGTGAATGGAGTTTTCTTAGCGGTGAACGCGCACACTTGTGTCTTTGTAGGGTTGAATCGGACCAAGTTTACCCGTCCCCAGTCAGAGAACTGGGACAGTGTGGTCTCGATTTGAGACACAAGTTCTCCGCGGTTTTCCTCCACAACGGAACGAGGGATGTTTGCACGACCCGTGTAAAAAGTGTCTCCAGTACTGTCATCTGCATAGCAATGTATGTTGTTGATGTCCAACATGTCATTGATATGCAGTAGAAACAGCGTAGGAGACAGCACAGAGCCTTGCGGGACACCAGCATTAATGTCCATGCTATCAGAGCAACTACCGTCAACTACAGTTCGTATGCGTCTGCCGGACAAAAAGCTAGCCACCCATTTGCACAAACCCTCGGGCACTCCGTAAGATGGCAACTTCGATAGAAGACCGCAGTGCCAGACCCGATCGAACGCCTTCGCTATGTCCAGGCTACATGCCAATGCCTCCCCCTGACTCTCAATGGCTAGTGCCCATCGGTGTGTGAGATACACTAGAAGGTCACCAGTCGAGCGCCCGTGGCGAAAGCCATATTGACGGTCACTGACCAGATCGTGTACTTCTAGGTATCTTAGAAGCTGTGTGTTGATCACACGCTCCATCACCTTAGAGAGGAGAGGGGTAATAGCGATAGGCCTGTAATTCGATGGATCTGATCTATCGCCCTTTTTGGGCACCGGGTGCACATTCGCAGTCTTCCATGTAGACGGAAATTGCCTAGTGTGGTAGGAAAGCGCGAAGAGGCGCGTGAGTACAGGACATAACTCAGGAGCACACTGCTTAAGCACCACTGCTGGTATACCGTCTGGCCCACTCGACTTATGAACGTCTAGAGAAAGCAACGCCCGCCTGACCTCCCGCTGCGTTATGGAGATTTCCGGCATGGACTTACCGCACCACGGTATAGTAGGTGGTACAGCGCCTTCATCGTTCATATTCGAGTTCGAGGCAAAGAGACTGCCCAGTAGATCGGCTTTCTCTTTAGCACTATGGGCCAAGTCACCATCGGTCTTTCGCAGTGGTGGTAACGACGACTGGCAGAAGTTCCCTTCGGCAGCTTTGGCAAGCGACCAGAAAGCACGACTCCCAGAAGGATAGCTCGCAAGTCGCCCACCTATTTTGCCGATGAATTGGAATTTTGCTCTGGCAGTTGCTTTCTTACTGAACCTCGAGGCAGCATTTAATTTGCGTTTTAACTCAGAAATATTCGGATCCTTATTATAACGAGCCGTGGTCCAAGCCTCATATGCATTTTGCTTAAGAATTTTAGCTTTTCTGCAAGACCTATTAAACCACGGTCGTTTTTTGACGCCGGCAGCTACTCGCGGGTTAGGAATATAGCATTCCATACCAGCAAGGATTGTCTCAGTGACTGCGGCTGCGCAGACGTCAGGATCTTCTGAGTTAAAGCAGATCTGCCTCCACGGGTACGATGCGTAAAATTCACGCAATCCATCCCAGTCTGCCGACTTATAGTGCCACACACGACGCCAGTTAGTTGGCCCAGAAGGATCAGGTTGTGTGCATGACACTTGAGTCCGAACGAGACAGTGGTCCGAGGAGCCAAGAGGCGCATCCACTGAGACGGAGTACCCGTCCGGACGAGTAGTCAGCAGAAGGTCCAGTAAGGAGCTCGTATGTTCCTCTATATCTGGTATTCTCGTTGGAGAAAGTACCAGCTGAGAGAAACCATAGGTCAGAGCAAATTCATGAGCAGATATCCCAGCATAGTTATTGGTTCGAGAACTGAGCCACTCGCGATGGTGGGCGTTAAAGTCTCCCAAAATAACTAGTTCTGCTGTGGGATATTGCTCTAGAACTTTGTCAGTCGTCAAACTCAGGTGCGTGAAGAGTCGAGTTACGTCCGTGTCACCGCTATGAGACCTGTATAGGCACGCATATATACGAGTGTGGCTGCCGTTATCTACGCGCACCCACAATATCGACAGGTCCCTGTCTTCAAGGCTATGAAGGCGGCGACAGCAGATATCCTCCCGGACGAACATACATACACCGGCACGACTCATAAAATTGTGTTCGAGTTTGTAGCCGGGATAATGAAGGTATGATGTGTCGGCCGGGCAGGATATCTGCGTCTCCGTTAGAAAAAGAATGGTCGGCTGCGCAGTTTCGAGATGGTGGTGGACTGCGTTAAGATTTGCGTGAATACCCCTGATGTTGCAAAAATCCACATTATATGTGGATGGAGTAGCCGCTGTGCAAACTCTTTTCTTTTTCTGTCTTCTGGCCATAATATATATAAAAAAAAGTTACTAAGACTAAGGATGAGGATTCACTGCACAGACAGCATAGAGGGCAAAGGGTGCGGTTCTAAGACTGCCGAAGCTCGCCACAGATGATACGGTTGCTGGCACGGCGGGCGGAAGGGCCCCTGATCCCCCTCTGTTGTAGTAGCCGGGTCCACTCCGGTCTCCTTCTCCGGCACGACTACCACTTCAGATACTTTACACAGGCTGGCGAATCAGCCTCCCAGGGCGGAGATTAAGTGATCCCTGGGTTCGGGATCCCGTTCAACCTGCGGGCGGCCAGCGGTCAGCCGTTTCATCAGGTCTCCCTGACCGCCGAACCAGCACGCCGCGTCTATGCCGAGTATGACAGCAACAAGCACCGCCGGTCCTCCGCTGTCCGTGCAGCGAATCCTCAAAGAGCTCTGGCAACCTTACTCACCGCCAGGAACACAACACTACTCAATGTTAGTGTTATTATGGCCGCGGTTTTCTGTAAGGTGGAGGTACTTCCCCAGTTCGGGCCGCTCATTCGAGCAAGTACTCGCTATGCCCTGCTTAGTTGTTCGGGTGGCTTATTCGAGCGAGTACTTGCAGTGCCCTACCTCTCTACAGTATGGAGTTCTTCCAGAAGTGATTGATTTTTAAAGGGCTAGCCCGTTGGAGTTAGTAACCGCTTAACAAAAGGCAGACCGTAAGTTTGTTTGCCACCTTGGTAGTATGAAACAAACTAAATCTGAGGAGCAGGTGTAAATTTTTTTTTGTAGGTAACCAAAAATTAATTGTTATTACCCAATTTTCAGATTTTACTACGGCGATCGCCATCCTCTATTGGGGTTATTGCATTTGAAATACGGGAAAATTTTACTCTACAAGATGGATTTACAAAAGGCCTTAGCACAGCTCAAATGTTCGGAGAAGATCCTGAAGATCACGCACGGCGTAAACCATCCGCTTTATAAAGAACAGTTGATGCCATTATTAAGTCAAGCAATGTTAGAATGTTCATAGTATTTTCTATATCGCTAGAAGTGTGTTCGTTTTAGGATAAAAAGTTACCACGTTTGATACTTTACACACTTTTGATAAGATAACGTCGTTTTGCCACTGTTATTAACAAATTTTTGGGTTGCAAAACGAATGGTTCACGTACAAACACTACCATAAACAATAAATATCTGGAGGCAGTTTAACAAATTAAGACCAAAACCCCACCTCCAGACATGGGTCTAAAGTTTCATTTTCTAGTTACAAAAGTGACAAAATCATCGTAAACGAACGCTTGAGTTTGTTACAGATTATACTACAATTTTGATATTTTTGATACCAATACTAAACGACCGGGCAGGTGACAAAATTACGAACGAAATAATGATTCTTCATCCCGAAACGAACAGACCATAAGAAAGGGAAAACGTCCTAAGATTATTCGTACGAAAATAATTTTGCCTCTATCTTGAAGGCCCTGAATTGTACTTAAGAGCCTGTCATAATTTAAATCACGTCAGATATAATTTGGTTTGCTATGGCTGCGGTCCGAATTGCGCTCACAAGACTTACGAGCGTAGGCGCGATTATGTGTGGACCGAATTGAAATTCGCACTTACGGTCGTGAGTGACGTTTTCAAATCGGACCAAGTCGTAAGTGCGCTCAAAAGTTAACCTAAAATATATAATTTTGACATACTAAACCATCAGTTTAAACCAAAGAGTAACAAACCTTTGTGTCAGTTTGACGTTTGTTGACCGTGCTTACGACGCAATTCGGACCGCAGCCTAAATAGAAAAAACTGAATTGATACAAGAATTAAGAGGGTTGTCTTAAAATAAAATTGTATAACTTAAATATTCAACACTGTTTTTTATACAATTTTTATAAAAACATTTACTTACGTCAAAAGCCTTTATTCAATACAAATGTTTCGTCAATTATTTTATAAGAAATAAACAAGGCTGTGTGTGCAATAAAATCGATGTTATTATATTTTAATAAAAATTGTTTTAATACACATTTAGTAATAGCGCTAAACGCAATATCCACTCGCCTTCGCTCTTTACAGTTGACACCTTCCCTCAGTGGCAGGTTGCAAAATTAAAACGCAAAGTTAGGTTTCCACAAAAGGCGCCGCGCTGCCAGATATCAGATTTGGTTGGATAAAATTGACATGTGTACCGCACCGCGTGTTTCAACCGTATTTGAGTATTTCATTGTTAAATGGTCTAAGATATTTGTTGGCAGATTTTAATGTAAAGGACCTAACTAATTACTTATTACTTCTGATGATTCAAGTGTTTTTAGAAACCTACGCAATATGGTTCCGAGCTGTGTGGCTGGGATATGACAAAAAAAAAACGTTGACTGCTTTGGAAGTGACGGTCTGTGACCTACATGGTTTTCATGTAAGCCTTAGTGTCATGGTAGAATGAGCCCTCTGTTAAGGTTTTCCCTAGGGATTACAGTATGAGGGTAATAGGAGAATTGATCAAATTTTCTGCAACATGCAGCGCCCCTAGTGTTACAATAATCCTAAGGCTACAGTGACTGATTTACATCAGGCAGCTTGTTTTCCACCTTATGGTAAAAAAGGTCATGAAAAAACCGACCAACTAAAATATAATCTCAGTAGCAGTAGCTTAATTAATAATGACTGCTTGCTGAACCAAGGGTGCTTATAATACTTATCACTAAAAGGTGGTCAAAGATATAACACCACTGATTGCAGCAAACGGTTAATAATGCACCATACCTTTAACTGATGGTATTCCATATTAATGTGACAGGAGCCTATTACCATTCACAGGACACAAACAAACCAGACTTGAGACATCTCTTACAATCACAAATAACAACAATTTGTTGCTTTTGTTCTCCAGGCTATTGTTCTACCATTGAACCCCTGTGGTTGTTTTTGATTAATACTTAACTGAGTAAGAAGCATCAATACTTAAACGAGTCTGTCTTCTATTAATTGGGATGTAAAAGATGATAATAGAAATCCTAGTAAGGTCCTAAGGTCATTTGATTATATAATTGTACTAAGGAGGATAATGTAAGTCAGTAATAGACTTTATTATACATATTTTCATTTTACTAATGCCCATTATGATGAATCAAAATACCAAAAACAAATGATACAGTGGCAAAGAGATGCATCATTCTGCTATGATTTTATGAGTATCTTTTAGAGGGGGTTTTTAGGATCTAAGTAATATGTCAATTGTGTACACAAGTCCTTTATTAGTCTGTTCTGTAGTGCTTGTCCATAAGTACAGTACAGTATCCCTATAAGTCCAAAAGTCTGACCTGACTGTGAGATGTCCTGTCAGTCATAAATACGATATCAAGAAAATCAATATCCAAATTTCATTCTTTTATTAGCTGCTTCATCAGTATCTTCAGGTTTCTCTTCAGCTTCTATAACTTTCATACGAACACCACAAATCTCGGCTCCATGTAAATTTTTAATAGCCTCATTAGCTGCTTCCACAGTTGCATATCTTGCATAACCTACTGTCTTATTTGGTAATGTGTACACATTAATCAAGTCTCCAAAACGACAAAAAATATCACGCAATACAGTCAATGGTGGAGGCTGAGGTTTGCATACTAAAAAACATCTTTTAGCAACTGGGCTATCAATATCCGCCAATGGTTTAGGTGGAGGTAATTTAACAGAGCAATAATTCAAATCACTGCTATCTGGAATGTCATCAGATACACCTGCGGTAGCCATTTTAATAAGTTTTGAAGCTTCGGCTATGGCTTCTGCTAATTGAGCCAAATCAGGGGCAGAGGAAGTAGTAGTTGAAGAGATGGCATGCTTCAATTTGTTCATGGTACTAGGTATGTTATTAAAATTGTGTTCCTGTGGCTTAAAGTGAGAACTGTCTGGTCTTACAAAAATCTTCATTCCTGGTGGATATTCAAATTTATCCAGTTTTTGAACAGCGTATGATGCAGACATAGGATTTGAATATTGAACAACACCCTTACCAAAGTTACGAACTAAATCAATAAAAAACCTACATTCATCCATTCCCGGAATAAGGTCAAATATACGCTCAACCTGCCCCTGGCTAAGGTACGGAGAGCACATAAAATGAATACGGGTATAACCCCCTGGACGGGTTTTCATCATAGAAATAAGACTTGTTTTCACATTGGCTGAAGCCAAACCTAAAGTGTTAATATTAGATTCAAATGAAGTTTCTGGTCTCCTTGTCTGTTTAGGTTGAGCAAATATAGCTCGATAGTTTCTATCGCATTCTTCCATGGCTTTTGCTGCTTCAGAAAATCTTCTATATTTGATATAAGCAAACCCTCTAGGTTCTCCAGAGTCACGATCCCGTTGAATAATTACACTCTCTACTTGGCCAAATTGACCAAAATGCTCGTATAACACATCTTCATTGGTATCTTTACCACTATTTATAAACAATCTTCTATATTTCTCAAAGTCCTGGTCATCAGATTGTATGTCAGAGCGATTTGCTGCCACCATAACTTTTATTGGACGAGTTAAATTCCTGATTGACTTGTAATTCAAAGCCTCCAAGGCAGCAGCAGCTTCCGATGTCTTCTCAAATTTAATATAAGCAACACCTTTCGGTTCACCCGTATTATGGTCACGCGGCATTCGAATGTCTTCGATCGTACCATATTGACTGAAAGCTTCTTTGAGCTGTTCCTCAGTTACACGTTTCTCACAAACAATAAATAGCCTAGAATAAGTTGGCCAATCTTCAGAATTTTCTTCAAAACGTCCATGTTTTCGGCGATTTTCCATGGTTGATGCAGAATTAGGTTATGAATATACAAGAAAGCTGTAAAATGAAGGAATAAATAAATTAAGACTGAAGAAATAACATACAAATAGCGATGTAAGACAATCAGGAAAGAAAATACCAAACACCGCACAAAAACTTACAACAACGCAGAGCGTCACCACCACAGATAATGGTAGCGGTATCATTCCGTATGCACGACCACAAGAAACCACGGAATAACGTGATTGGTTTAAGGTAGGTTTTAATGCATTAAATGCAAGTAACTGTTTAGGCCAGTCAAATTAGATACAGTTTAGGGCTAAAAAAACATTAATTGGTAGAGTTTTGAATTTTGGTGTACTTGTTGATTAAGACCTTTCGTTGAACATACTAAAAGGCCCCATCGATAGCTGTTGCGCTCGCGCCGCCATCTTGAAAAAATGTACCCTTTTTTTAGTTTTTTGCTTATATCTCGGCAATTTTTGCTGATACGGAAAATGTGTATATAAAAACTATAGATTATTAAATATCCTATAAAAAAGCTCATACATATTGCTATTGTGTCTCTAGTATTTCAGCTGTAATCTGGCGTTAAAGAGGAAAATTATTTATTTTTTGCTGCCGATATCCCTTTTGTTTTATCTTTGGTTAAAATATATTTTTTAGATTTACTCCGCGAAACTAACAAGAGAGTAACAAGGTGATAAAGAGAGAAAAAAGAAGGGGAAGGAAGAGACAATTGCTTTATGTGACATGATGTGTATGGCTGGGTCGGAATGTGTTTTGGGGCTACTTGGTGTATATAAGTACCACGAAATAGCCGCGACTGGCTATCAATGCCGTAAAGCCATGACCAGCCATCAGCTGATCATCGTCTCTTAGGTGTGCCTCACTTCCCATAAAGACTTAGGCAACTTATTCCGTTTTATAGTACTGCAATACTACCAATAGTCATAGGCTGAAAATACTTGACGTAGTGCGTTCACATAACGTAAGCCTAGTTTCTGTTAGCTAGACGCATTTTACTTTCTTCACGTTATTATATGTCCCTCTGACTCCTATCCGACAAAGGCGTATTAAAAAAAGAGCAGTCACGAAAACGCGATGGAAGGGATGTAGCCTGGCCTCCAAGTTAACTAGAGCTATAAAGCTATTGAAGGCGACATCCTGAACGCCATGCCTTCCTTCCAAAGACTAAATTAATCCCTGTGACGACCACTAAAAGGCGGCCTGCTTAGAAAAAACTTAGAGTCGTAATGCTTGCTTAGCACTAAACCAGTGGACACTAATCATGACCGCGAGAAAGACAGTGAGGTCAAATGTAGATGCGCTCTCACGCCGCTTACCTCTCTACCTCCTGTCATTGCAGACAAAGTTCTGCAGACTATCAAAATTAAGTTAACTCCTGATTATTAATAATAATATTAATAAGTATTTTTAACGGGGGGATGTCGAGCTACATTTTTTCGCGATGTAGTTAGGGTAAAAATGTACTAAACCCTCGTCGTATAGATAATTTAGTTTACTAAACGGTTTGAGTAAACTTTATTAATGCTTACTACTACCAAGGTTAGGTAATTTCATAGATACTAAGTATAGACCTCTTTACCCAAGACATTTCGGATTTTGGACAACAGAACAGCGGCACTGCATCACAGATTTCACGGAGCACATTTATACCTAAAGGAGCGCCAGTTTTCGACGTGGCGACAGCTTTCAATAAATACTAACACAACGGTTATTAAGCTGTTACATATATAAGCTGTTCCACATACACTGTGATCGCTCTTAACTGGTTTTTATTTTATGCACTTACTAATAGTAGCTTGCGAGTGACTTTTGGGTGACAGATTCGATGACCACATCAATATTAGAGATCTAATGAGAGCAGGAATGAAATCTGCGAGTAGCTGTGGTAAGCTAATTATTTTTAGAGCTTTCTTGAATTTGTCCCCGTTTATTAGTCTGTCGCAATAGCTTCGCAGGCCTGGAGCTCAAGGGACATAATATCAAGAGATTGTTAAAGCAAAGTTGATTCAGTACTTCTATGGGGCGCAAATTTAGGCTAATGTTTGAAGAAACGCTATGTTGAGTATCCAGCCTATGTTTGTCATTAACGGCGTAGTTAGTAGCAGTCATAATGTTAAAATTGAGTTTGTTTATCAGTCTGTCAAGAAACTTGCCTACGTTCTACTCAGGATAGGTGGTTTTTATCGGAATCTAACGCGATGATGATCAGCTGATGGTTGGTTAGTCTAGCCTAGTGGCTATTCTTAGTCACCAAGCCGACTCCGCCCTGCTATACACATCATATCGCATAATGCATCTGCCCCTGAATTATCTCTCCCCTTCTCTCTCTCTCTCTCTCTCATATCTATTTCTATTTCTCATCATCTCTGTCGGTTTTTCTATCTCTAGGTAGTGTCATGGAATAAGTTAATGGAATATATATCTTATAAATGAACATTTTAGGAGAAAACAGAAACAAAACTGTAGATCGATAGCAAAAATATAAAAAAAAACTTAATGGCGGAAAACAGCTAAAGTATTAGAGATACATAAATAATCTATCTTAGCTTTTTTATAGGAAATTTAATACGTTAAAGTTTTTGTTTACACGATTTCATCGTATTAATAATTATTGCCAAGATATAAGCAAAGAACTGAAAAAGGGTACCTTTTTTCCAAGATGGCGGCGCGAGCGCAAGAGGTATCGATGGGGACTTTTAGTATGCTTAGAGTTCTGTGCCATAAAAGGAAAAACAAAACTTTTCAGAGATCACTCTCATGTTGGTCCGTCCAACTGTCACAGAGTGGGGAGAGGCAAATTTAATTAAGAGGTAGGGCACTGCAAGTATTCGCTCGAATAAGCTGCCCGAACAAATAAAGCGGGGCATAGCGAGTACTTGCTCGAATGAGCGGCCCGAACTGGGGAAGTACCTCCACCTTACAGAAAACCGCGGCCACAATAACACTAACATTGAGTAGTGTTGTGTTCCTGGCGGTGAGTAAGGTTGCCAGAGCTCTCTCTTTGAGGATTCGCTGCGCGGACAGCGGAGGACCGACGGTGCTTGTTGCTGTCATTGCTCGGCGTAGACGCGGCGTGCTGGTTCGGCGGTCAGGGAGACCTGATGAAACGGCTGACCGCTGGCCGCCCGCAGGTTGAACGGGTTCCCGAACCCAGGGATCACTTAATCTCCGCCTTGGGAGGCTGATCCGCCAACCTGTGTAAAGTCTCTGAAGTAGTAGTCGTGCCGGAGAAGGAGACCGGAGTGGACCCGGCTACTACAACAGAGGGGGATCAGGGGCCCTTCCGCCCGCCGTGCCAGCAACCGTATCATCTGTGTTGAGCTTCGGCAGTCTTAGTACCGCAACTTTTTGTCTTCTAAGCTGTCTGTGCAGTGAATCCTCATCCTTAGTCTTAGTAACTTTTTTTTATATATATTATGGCCAGAAGACAGAAAAAGAAAAGAGTTTGCACAGCGGCTACTCCATCCACATATAATGTGGATTTTTGCAACATAAGGGGTATTCACGCAAATCTTAACGCAGTCCATCACCATCTCGAGACTGCGCAGCCAACCATTCTTTTTCTAACGGAGACGCAGATATCCTGCCCGGCCGACACATCATACCTTCGTTATCCCGGCTACAAACTCGAGCACAATTTTTTGAGTCGTGCCGGTGTATGTATGTTCGTCCGGGAGGATATCTGCTGTCGCCGACTTCATAGCCTTGAAGACAGGGACCTGTCGATATTGTGGGTGCGCGTAGATCATGGGGGCCACACTCGTATCTATGCGTGCCTATACAGGTCTCATAGCGGTAACTCGACTCTTCACGCACCTGAGTTTGACGACTGACAAAGTTCTAGAGCAATATCCTACAGCAGAATTAGTTATTTTGGGAGACTTTAACGCCCACCATCGTGAGTGGCTCAGTTCTCGAACCAATAACTATGCAGGGATATCTGCTCATGAATTTGCTCTGACCTATGGATTCTCTCAGCTGGTACTTTTTCCAACGAGAATACCAGATATTGAGGACCATACAAGCTCCTTACTGGACCTTCTGCTGACTACACGTCCGGATGGATACTCCGTCTCAGTGGATGCGCCTCTTGGCTCCTCGGACCACTGTCTCATCCGGACTCAAATGTCATGCACACAAGCTGATCCTTCTGGGCCAACTAATTGGCGTCGTGTGTGGCATTATAAGTCGGCAGACTGGGATGGATTGCGAGAATTTTATGCATCGTACCCGTGGAGGCAGGTCTGCTATAGCTCAGAAGATCCTGACGTCTGCGCAGCCGCAGTCACTGAGACAATCCTCGCTGGTATGGAATGTTTCATTCCTAACCTGCGAGTAGCTGCCGGCGTCAAAAAACGACCGTGGTTTAATAGGCCTTGCAGAGAAGCTAAAATTATTAAGCAAACTGCGTATGAGGCTTGGACCACGGCTCGTAATAATAAGGATCCGAATATTTCTGAGTTAAAACGCAAATTAAATGCTGCCTCGAGGTTCAGTAAGAAAGCAACTGCCAGAGCAAAATTCCAATTCATCGGCAAAATAGGTGGGCGACTTGCGAGCTATCCTTCTGGGAGTCGTGCTTTCTGGTCGCTTGCTAAAGCTGCCGAGGGGAACTTCTGCCAGTCGTCGTTACCACCACTGCGAAAGACCGATGGTGACTTGGCCCACAGTGCAAAAGAGAAAGCCGATCTATTGGGCAGTCTCTTTGCCTCTAACTCGAATGTGAACGACGAAGGCGCTGTACCACCTACTTTACCGTGGTGCGGTAAGACCATGCCGGAAATCTCTATAACACAGCGCGAGGTCCGGCGGGCGTTGCTTTCCCTAGACGTTCATAAGTCGAGTGGGCCAGACGGCATACCAGCAGTGGTGCTTAAGCAGTGTGCTCCTGAGTTATGTCCTGTACTCACGCGCCTCTTCACGCTTTCCTACCACACTAGGCAATTTCCGTCTTCATGGAAGACTGCAAATGTGCACCCGGTGCCCAAAAAGGGCGATAGATCAGATCCATCGAATTACAGGCCTATCGCTATAACCTCTCACCTCTCCAAGGTGATGGAGCGTGTGATCAACACGCAGCTTTTGAGATACCTAGAAAAACACGACCTGATCAGTGACCGTCAATATGGCTTTCGCCACGGTCGCTCAACTGGTGACCTTCTAGTGTATCTCACACACCGATGGGCACTAGCCATTGAGAGTCAGGGGGAGGCATTGGCATGTAGCCTAGACATTGCGAAGGCGTTCAATCGGGTCTGGCACCGGGGTCTTCTATCGAAGTTGCCATCTTACGGAGTGCCCGAGGGTTTGTGCAAATGGGTTGCTAGGTTTTTGTCCAGCAGACGCATACGAGCCGTAGTTGACGGTAGTTGCTCTGATAGCATGGACATTAATGCTGGTGTCCCGCAAGGCTCTGTGCTGTCTCCTACGCTGTTCCTACTGCACATCAATGATATGTTGGACATCAACAACATACATTGCTATGCAGATGACAGTACTGGAGACGCTTATTACACGGGCCGTGCAAGCATCCCACGTTCCGTTGTGGAGGAAAAGCGTGAAGAACTTGTGTCTCAAATCGAGATCGGTCTGTCCAAGGTCTCTGACTGGGGGCGGGAAAACTTGGTCCGATTCAACCCTTCAAAGACACAAGTCTGCGCGTTCACCGCTAAGAAAACCCCATTCACTGTAGTCCCACAATTCCAGAACACTCCCCTCTCCATCTCCAAGAGCATTGGGATCTTTGGCGTTGACATCTCCAGCGATGTTCAGTTCCGAGATCATTTGCTAGACAAGGTAAAGCTGGCGTCCAAAAAACTTGGTGTACTCAACAGAGCGAAGCAGTACTTCACGTCGGGGCAAAGGTTGCTACTTTACAAGTCGCAAGTCCGGCCCCATATGGAGTACTGCTGCCATCTCTGGGCGGGTGCACCCGGATACCAGCTTGACCCTTTTGACTCGGTTCAACGACGGGCTGTGAGAATTGTCGACGATCCCAAACTCACTTGCGGTATCGAGCCCTTAAGTCTGAGGAGAGACTTTGCCTCCCTGTGTGTGTTCTACCGCTTGTACAATGGATTGTGTTCTGAGGAATTGTTCGAAATGATGCCCACGGCTACTTTCTACCATCGCACCGCTCGCCATCGACAGGGAATTCATTCTCACACTTTGGAACCAAAATGGTCGCGTACAGTGCGGTTTCAGAGAAACTTCCTCCCGCGAACCCTTGGGTTGTGGAATGAGCTCCCTGCCAAGGTTTTCTTTAAGGACTACAGTATGGGGTTCTTCAAAAAAGAAGTTATTAGATTTCTGAAGGGTCGGCAACGCGCGAGTGATGCCTCTAGTGTTGCAAGCGTCCATAGGCTACGGTGACCGCTTACCATCAGGCGGACCGTAGGCTTGTTTGCCACCTTAGTGGTATAAAAAAAAAAAAAAAAAAAATATTGAAATCATTCAAAAAATGCTGTACCTATAACCCATTTTAAGGCGGGTGAAACCGCGGACAAAAGCCGAGTGACTTAGGTTAGATTATTAGAAAATAAAAAAGTTATTTAAGGCCCCCTATGCTTTTTACTACTAAGAATTTTATGTCAGGGACGGATACAGGTCGTGAAACATTTATGTGTAAGTCCTATGTTTTCGATTTTATGGACATCATTTTGGTGACGATTAAAACAAAGTAATATGACTATATACTATTATACAGTTATTGCGGTAGAAATGTATTGAGGGTGCCTAAAGGAAATTAAATGATTTTATCCAAATATTTAAATATATTACATATGTAAAAATTATATTATACAGGTTTAGCTAAATATAAATCAATAAAATAGGATTTTAATATTTTTAGGGTAACGAAGCCAATTAGATAAAACGAAACCCTGATAATTATCTACAAATACGTAAGACTCCGCCATTTTTCATCAATTCAAAAAATTGGTCTTACGTGTTCCTTTTTTTATACCACCAGGATATCAATCAAGTTTACAGCCCGCCTAATACAAAGTAGTTACCGTAGCATATGAACGCTACACGCTTCACCAGTGGCATTACTTAAGCGTTGACAACCGTTTAAATAGAATTTTATCTCTCTAAAGATAACATAATTCGTTAATTACTTAAATAGATAAACTGAAGTCTAATTACTCCTTTCTTGAACAACCTCATACTGTTGCCCCTACAGAAATACTTCGCATGCTTTTCCGTGGTTTACCATGGGGACAGCACGAATCATTTTAAACAAGTGTCATGATCTGCTTTTCTTTCAACAACAACGAGAAAATTTGATTTGAACAAAAAAATGAAAGTATTTGATGTTTCTTTTATTTTTTTTAGCGAGTTATTGCTTCTGAAGCCTATCATTTAATATTTATATCTTTTTCTGAATCATTCAAGTTTTAAATAACATAAAATATTTTATAACAACTAAAATTATTATTAGAAACTAAATCTCAATTATTTTTTTTTAAATAAAATAACCTAAAATAAACTAAGAATAAATACCAATGTCTAACTTTCCGCCTAAGTTGTAAAAATCTACAAATTTTAAGACAGTATTTACAAAACTCTGTTAGAGTCCGGGGTACGAAAAATTCTGTTTCGTCCGTTAGTTACATAGTATGAAAATATTGGACACGTATTTTTTGTTTTTTCGAAATATAAAAAAATACATAAATTGTATCACAGTTAAGGAGCGGGGACTCGTGACATTAAAACGAACTGTAAACTGTACCTAGGCGTAACGTCACGCGATATTTTGGCTCAATGTACCTATCAACACTAGCTACCGGATACCAGCTTGGACCTTTTGATTTGGTTCAACGACGGGCTGTGAGAATTGTCGACGATCCCAAACTCACTTGCCGTATCGAACCCTTAAGTCTCAGGAGATATTTTGCCTCCCTGTGTGTGTTCTACCGCTTGTACAATGGGATGTGTTCTGAGGAATTGTTCGAAATGATGCCCACGGCTACCTTCTACCATCGCACCGCTCGCCATAGTCAGGGAATTCATTCTCATATTTTAGAACCGAACTGGTCGCGTACAGTGCGGTTTCAGAGAAACTTTCTCCCGCGAACGCTTGGGTTGTGGAATGAACTCCCTGCCAAGGTTTTCTCTAAGGACTACAGTATAAGGTTCTTCAAAAAAGAAGTTATTAGATTTCTGAAGGGTCGAAAACGCGCGAGTGATGCCCTTGGTGTTGCAAGCGTCCATAGGCTACGGTGACCGCTTACCATCAGGCGGACCGTAGGCTTGTTTGCCACCTTAGTGGTATAAAAAAAAAAAAAAGCATCATTATCTATTACAAATTTATACACTCAAGCGATTGATGAATCAGTGGTAGGTATTTATTTGCGCTTTTATAGGTATATATAGATGCGCTATAAGTGATAGAATTAAATATTTTACTGAACCATGTCGTCGGTTTTATATAAAAAAAATCAGAGATGACCCGGTAATCGGCGTGCTTATTTTGTAATTTCATTAGTAGTAAACAGCTTGGATTTATGAAAGGCCGTTCCACAACCGACGCAGGAGTGGCACTATTAAAATATATATTTAAAGCCTGGGATGATTTGCATGATAATCTTGGAGTGTTTTATGATTTATCTAAGGCATTTGACTGTGTCCAACATGAAAATTTTATCAGGAAGCTACATCACTATGGTATTAGAGGCAAAGCGCTCGACCTTTAGACCTCCTACATGTGTAGCAAAATACAGAAAATAGATGTAAACGGTGAAAGATCTCCGGGATCAGCAGTCACTATGGGAGTCACTCAATTTTAGGTCCTTTTCTATTTCTTATTACATTAACGATCTCCCATATCATGTAAAAAACCATGACATTGTCTTATTTGCTGATGAAACCTCTTTACTTTTTGAACTTAAGAGACGACAGACATGTTATGATGATTTAAATAATGCCATTTCTAATTTTAAATTGGTTTAACGCTGATCATTTGTTACTTAATGAGAAAAAACCAAATGTGTTAAATTTACATTACCAAATGTTTGTCAGATCCAGAAATGTATTAATATTAATGGCGAGCAATAAGAACATCTTGTTGATTCAACAGTCTTTCTTGGCATAAAGCTGGACTCCAACTTTCAATGTCCTTGTATTGATAACCTAACCAAAGAACTTAGCTGTGCTGTGTATGCGATCAAGAAAACAAGACAATTGACCCATGTCGACACTGCAAAAATAGCATAGTTTAGCTACTGCCGCAGTTTAATTACATATCTTATTGTGGGTTAGCGCTGCTGATGTAAATACAATATTTGTGTTACAAAAATGGGCAATTCGTGCTATTTACAAATTAGGATCTAACATATCTCTGAGGGATATGTATTCAAAAGCTATCAATAAGTGAATTTAAATCTGTTATCAAACGACTACTTTGTAAAAAAGCATACTACAAAAAACAGTATTTCATAACTTTGACGATTCAAAAGTGTTTGTAAAATCCTAATTTTAATAAAAAAAAAATACTTTGACTTTGAAAAGGTTCATTACCCCTGAAAAGAGCAATTATGTCACTATTGCCTCGGATTATACAATAACGCATTCACTCTGAATCTTGAATCTAATTTTTAAGTTCTCTTTTCCCTCTTAAGTGGCAATAAAAGCAGCGATGTCGATCCTTTTTTTTTTTCTATCAAGTTAATAAACACATGTTTTATTGTATAACAAGAAGCTTCGCATAAAAATATAATAAATTTGCTAATGTTTGCTAGTTCTAATATACGATTTAATACAAAACACGTGTCACACAGACTAATAAATTAAACTTTAAACAAAGTATGATCCTCTTGCCCTGAGATGCCCCGATATTATAGTTTATTGCCAAGAAAGGAAATTACAAACCTTTTTGTGTGATTTTGTGTCAAGAAACGTAATCGCGCGGGCAAACGCCTAATAAAGTTATAAAATGGTAACACAACGTTGATCTTCATCCATTTTGGCGTTATTACTTTAAAAATGGGATACCATAAGGTAAAACTTATTAAGAAGTATAATATTTTAGCAATTGCTGTTGTATTTACTTGAATTAAATAAATGAGAATGAAATTGCGACTCCTTTTTTATTTCTACTGATTTCAAGTACCTTATTTTTTAAAACAAACCTACCCTATTCAGGCATTTAAAAGAATGTCGATAATTCAGCACTAGCTTATCAATATCTATAAAATGTGAAGTATAACTTTGGCAACACTATATGACTGAATATGATACATAAGCGCCCCCACCTCGTGGTGGCTCGGGGATTTCCCGATTCGACTCTCGTGTTGTGCGGTCGTGTTCTAGAGCGTCAAGTGCTCTCAGTGTGCTGCGTGAGTGGTGACTCAGTTGGTGCGCATTCCTGGGTGGTGTTTTGCCTCAGCGCTGACGACCTCGAATTGTTGTTTGGTTTATTGCCCGCAATTCTTGGAAAATCGGCCTGTGTGTTGAAGCGCTGCTCGGCAGTGTGTATTGGCTGGGAAATTGCTCTCGGCCCGCGCTGGGTGTGCTTTCGCGCTTTTCAACGCGCCCATAACCGAGTGTTTATCGAAGCGATACTGTGTGTTTTTGTGCGTGAGTGTGTGTTCTCGTAGTCGCGGACTACTACGCATAGCGGTGACCCTCGCTTTCCTCTTTGACTGTTACCGGTTCGCCCGGTCTGAGTCCGGCTTTGGGTTAAATAGCTAGTGTAGTATTTCCGCTTCAGCGGTTCGCCGCTCCGCGCATTCTCGCGTTTTAAGTATCGATTGCGTTTTAGTTTGTAGAAATCCAGTTCCGAGTGCTCAAGGGTGAGATCGTATAGCTCTTTTCAGAGTTGCGGTCTACCTAACGTTTCTCGTTCATAAACGTCTCGTTGCTGGGGGGAAACCTAACGGTGACAACGTAACCCCGGCCATAGGAGTAGGAGTTAGGTACACACCAGGCAATCCGTAGCACTGCGGGGCGCCTGGCCACATTTAGGTATTCTTGCTCCTCGCCAGCAATGGTGGGGAGTCACTAGGTAATCACAAGCGACACCTCGGCCACTCCCGCGATGGCCGAAGAACTACTCACTGGCATGTCCCGGGACCAGATAGGGGAGATCATCAAGTTATGCCTTCGTGATCACTCAGATCTGGTCCGAGCCTACGCTGTTCAGGCTGTGGCTGCCCATCAAACGACCGACAACTCGGTACCCTCCCTATGTTCGCCGCCGCGTGCCCCGTCCCGTTCGCGCTCTCGCTCGCGCACTCGTTCGCGCTCTCTCTCCCGCGAACCCCGCTGTCGCGACCCGCGTGTCGCTCGCCGCGCTCTTCGGGCGGCCCCTGTGCCCAATCGCCCCCCCACTCCGGTAGCCGATGTGACCCCTTCTCGGTCACTCGCTACCCCGCCCCCCGCAACCTCCGAAACCGCACCCCTGTCTCCAGTAGCCGTAATGTCCGCTGAGTCGGCGTTGTCCGAGGACGACGAAGGCTTCAAAGTGGTTGGCCTGGGGACCAAAAAGGGGAAAAAGCGGAAGAAGTCCGCCAAGTCCAAAAAGGCTTCGGCGGCATCCGCTCTGGAGTCTTCTACTCCTCCTCCCTCCGATTCCGAGGCTAAACGCCTCAAAGCGCCTAGCGCTTCACCGTCCCCGTCCCCGTCCCCGTCCACCTCGGCGGCCAGCCCTGAGCTAGCCGCCATGGACACAACCCCCCCCCCGCCGCCACCTCTTCGCAGGACGCCTGTCCCACTTCGGGACGGCCGGAAAAAACTCCGCCCCCCATTGTCATCAAAGACAAAGGGACCTGGCCAAATATAGCCAACGCTATGAAGGCCAAGCGTATTAATTATACGCACGCCCGCAATGATGCCGAGCGCGGCATCAAAGTGCAGGTCCCGACACCGTCAGATTTCCGAAATCTGACGGCTTTCCTCACGGCCCAAAAGTATGAGTACCATACTTACTCGCTGGCCGAGGAACGCGTTCTCCGAGCAGTCATAAGGGGAGTTCCTAAGGAATTCTCCACTAAGACTGTTCAGGACGACCTAATCGTCCAAGGCCTCCCCGTACGGGAAGTACATAGAATGTACAATGGCCGTAACAAGTCAGAGTGCTACGACATGGTGCTCGTAGTACTAGACCTGACCAAAGAAGGCAAAGCCATCTTTAACATTAAAGATGTATGCAGCCTCAAGGGCGTCCGGGTCGAGACTCCGCACAAGCGGTCGAACCCGGGTCAATGCCACCGATGCCAGCTTTATGGCCACGCACAGCGCAACTGCAGACGCAGACCGCGCTGTGTGAACTTTTGTCTACTCTCCCCGGGCCCGTCTCAGTTACGGGTATTCCCTACCCCGCCCCTCTTATGTCTCGGGACATTCCGCGTCCAGCGCCTATGAGAAGTGCTCCCGCACCTCTCGCGTAAACGCGCCTTGCCCCCCTCGCCCCTCTCTTGTGCTGCCCCGCAACGCCGCTCAGACGGCCGAGCAGCAGCATTTCGACATTCTCGCCGAACTCTCTTGGGTTTGCGACGCAGCCTATTTCGAGGTCGTGTACGCCGAATACGTACAGATCACCGATCTCTCTCAAATGCTCGGCTTCATGGCTAAGCATCGCGACTTCTTCGTCGCCCTCCGCAAGGTAGCTCCAAAACCTTAAAACCAAAATGGATTGCACAACCGCGCGCGAAAAACCCCGGTCCGTCTCCATAGGCTATTTTAATGCCAACGGTCTCCGCAACCAAAGAGAGGAATTATCGCAATTCCTCTCGTTCCAAAAACCGGACGTCTTCCTCATCCAGGAAACGTTCCTAAAGCCCGCTGTCCGTACCCCTTCGATCGCGAACTATCGCACCGTCCGTAATGATAGAACTTCCTCCAATCTCGGAGGCACTCTCATCTATTACAGGCGCTCCCCGCATTGCTCCCCTATCGATCCTCCACCGCTTACGAATTTAGAAGCATCCGTCTGCCGCTTAGCGGTGACCGGCCATCAGCCGATCATCATTGCATCGGTTTATCTCTCTCCCCTAAAAGACTTGCTCGAGAGCGACCTTCAGTCGCTCTTAAATTTAGGCGACGCCGTCATTCTTGCCGGCGACCTAAATTGCAAGCATCGCCGCTGGAACTCTTCTGTAACTTCACGGAGAGGCAGACTCCTTGACGATTTAGTTGACAGACTAAACTTTGACATTATCGCTCCTATGACGCCCACTTTCTTTCCCCACAATACTAGGAACAACCCCGACGTACTGGACATAGCACTTCTAAAGAATGTAAGGCTAAGCTTTCGTTCTATAGAGGTGCTTGACGAACTTGACTCGGACCACCGCCGCAGTGTCATCCTCCGATTAGGTTCCCCTTCGGACTCTCCTCCTGACACTAGAACCGTGACGGACTGGGATAAATTTGGGCAATTGCTCGAAAATCCCAGCTCGCCACATCTAGACCGCGTTCCCAACGTAATCTCTTTCGCGACCGATCTAAACGTACTTATCGACTCTCTCACTAGCCACCTGACCGCCACCGTTGGCGAGTGCTCACGACAGGTGCCGGTTGGTGATTGTCACCACATTATCCTGCCTCAGCACATCAGGTCGCTAATGACTGAGCGTAACGCGGCCCGCCGCGCTCGCGATCGCGCTCCCACTACCGAAAATAAAGCTCGCTTCAACGACTTACACCGCCGTGTAAGAACCGCTGTAGCTGAGCTCCGCGCCCAACGTTTCGGTGATCTTATGGAGAACATTTCTCCTTCTCACCAAGCTTATTGGCACTAAGCCAGAGCTCTAAAATCCGAAACCGCAAACTCTCTCCCTCCGTTAACTCGTCCCAACAACGTTCCCGCGTTCAATGACGACGAAAATGCGAATTGCCTAGCGTCTAGCCTCCAAGCCCAATGTGCCGTAAGCACACAGCCCTTCGATCCCGACCACGTGCGCGAGGTAGACGGCGAAGTGGAGCGCAGAACTTCTCTGCCTCCACAAGACCCCCTGCCCCCTGTCACTGTCGACGAAGTCGTACAGGTCATCAAAGACCTACGCCCCCGTAAAGCCCCCGGTGCGGACGGTATCTCTAACGATATCCTAAAGCGCCTCACTCTGCCTCTTGTCTGCCTCCTAGAAGCGATCTTTAACGCTGCTATCCATAAGCCAGGTAAAGCTCGTACCGAGCCGTCCTCCTATCGCCCCATAAGTTTACTAAAGGCCCTTGGTAAACTCTATGAACGCCTCCTCCTCGCTCGCCTACGGAACGCTATAGTCTCCAGAGGCATTTTAATAGATGAGCAGTTCGGCTTTCGTGCCAAACACTCATGCGTCCATCAAGTCCTCCGCCTAAAGGAACATATTCCTACTGGCTTTCAGCCAGCGTTAGGTAAGATCCGTCACACGGGCGCTGTCTTCTTCGATGTAGCGAAATGTTTCGACAAAGTCTGGCACAACGGTTTAATTTTTAAACTGTACAACTTTCAGTTGCCAGATCGTCTCGTGCTCATCATACGAGACTATTTGTCGAATCGTAGCTTTCGCTACAAAGTCGAAGGCACTCTCTCTTCCCCCCGTCCCATAGAAGCAGGAGTCCCGCAAGAGTCCGTGCTCGCTCCCATCTTGTACCTTCTGTACACTAACGATATCCCTAAAACGATAGGTACCAATCTAGCCCTCTTTGCGGACGATACCGCTCTCTATACCACAGATAGGCAAGTGAGTCGAATCACTGAGAGACTCCAACCCGCTATCACCGCCCTAGGCGAGTGGTTTCGGAAATAGAGAATCGAGGTGAATCCCGACAAAAGCTCTGCCGTCCTTTTTACCTTAGGCCGCCCTCCGCGGCCTACTCTCCTTTCTCTTTTCGGGCGTGCCATTCCCTGGCAAAATAAGACCAAATATCTCGTAGTGACCATGGATAGTCGTTTGAACTTCCAAGCTCACACCAAAATAGTCAGAGACCGAGCCGCTTTTGTCCTCGGTCGTCTCTATCCCATGATAGGCAAGTATAGTAAGATGTCGCTTAGAAATAAGCTAAATCTTTACACAACTTGTATCTGCCCCATACTAGCTTATGCTAGCGTAGTCTTTGCGCTGTCCAAGCGCAATCTCCACAAACTCCAGACCCTCCAAAACCGCTTTCTCAGAGCGGCCTCTGGAGCCTCTTGGTACGTTCGCAATGCGGACGTACACAGAGACTTCTAACTTCCCACGATTCCCCAATACTTTAAAGACTTGGCAGTCCGCTTTTTCGAGCGTACGCAAAATCACCCGAATCGATTAATTGTGCAATCCACAACGTATCGTCCCCCCGATCGACCCGGTCACGGTCGTAAAACTATTGTTAGGCAGCCTCGGCACGTACTAACGTCCCCAGATGACGATCTCGCTGTCCGGATAGCGAGATTAGTCTCTACGACCTCCCCGAATAGGGCCTCCCTCCAAACACGACGCCGACGTCCCCGGGTTCGTCGGCGCCCACAAGGATACACTAGGTATCAAAGAGTTCCGGGGCGCTTCTCGCCCCCACTCAATCGCAATCGTACCCGCGTAACGGGGAACTCCCCTCCTGGCGGTGACTCACCTTCGGGTTCGAGACTCACGCCGGTCGAAGGGACGCCCCCGAGAGCGACAACCCAAGCCGAGGCTTCCCCCGCGGGGAGCCCTTGAGCGTTGGGCGCTATATGGGCTGAGGCTCCTTCAGAGTCTCGCCCCAAAAGTCCGGTGAAGCAGTAATGGCTGCAACAGCCAACTGCATAGTCAGCTCAGAAAAAAAAAAAAAAAAGGTGGCTCGGGGAAGAAATTATGCAACAATAGAGTCTCGCATTTGTCCGTAGGACATAATAATCTCTAATATCTCTATAATTTAATTTGTTGTCACCTGGCCATCCGTTCGCTTAGCATTGCAGACATACCAAAATTTTAGTATCAGCTGTAACAAACTGTTATATAAGCGTTCGTTTACGATATTTTTTTCATTCAAAGGTTATTATAGAAAATATATCGTAATATACTTTGCTATAATTTATAATAGGTAATAGATATTATATTTCCGTGTGTGAGGCTGTATTTATATTATCCATAGAGGAAACAAATACTGTGTAAGATATTATCGTTTTTGCCAATATTTTTTAATCTTTTCTTTCAACCTAGCAATACTTAACCAAAAAAGCCGTTTTGTTTCAAATAATATAAATTTTGTACTGTTGCAATACATGCTAAGAACTGTCATGTCAAGAATCGAAAGAAATATCAATATTTCCATTGTCGTGTAGAAGTTTAGCTTTTTACTGTGTGACAATAAAACTATTTTAAATTTGCAATTTAAAACTGTTCTATCATTTGTGTCATGTGTAATTTTTTAAGTGCGCGAGGTTTTATTTGTGTCTGAAACGATGTCTTCGCATATTACCAACTCTGTGAAGCATGTCAAATGGTTCATAGCTGTCCCGACGATCGGTTCATTGGACATACTCATGTGTTTATTTATGTTGACGTGATTGAACATTACGCGATAAAAATATCGTACCAAATCGTTATGGATTAATGAGTTACCCACATAGGGAATATGTTCTAGTCTTTTTATTCTTCCATTAGTTTACCCTATACTAGATTGTTAAAGACTGAATTTATAGTTTATGTGAATAGACTTAAACAAACATAATGTTTAGTGAAATGTATGAAAGACGTTTAATGCAGCAATGCAGCCCTGCAAGCAAGAAAACATCCGTTCTAGTTCGCCCTGAACCTATGGACAGATTTATTCCTTGTCGCCTAGAAAATAATTGGCAGACAAGTTTTCAAGGTAAGTTGGAGACATTATTATCTAGTGAAAGAAAATGTTTTATTGGAGAGGCATTTAAAACTGATTCAAGATCTAGATAGTATAAAGAGTTCTTGGAGGTATTTATCAAGTAATGTTACCACTTTGCAATTTCTTATAATTTTTAGTAGTTATGAACTGAAATTATTGGGTTTCAAACCTTAAGTTTAGTTACCTTTTTTCATTTTTAAAATGGTTATTTTAACAGTTCCAAGGCAACACTTCTGTTACAGCCTCTAAAAGCATTTTGACAAAAATAATTTTGAGGATTAAGAAAAAATAATGGGTAGTATTGTAAGGAAAATACTTATCATCGCCCTGCAGTAAAACCTCGTACTTGGATAAGGTTGTCCTGGTACTTTTTGAGATTTTCACTGAAGGGTGACAGTACCTAGCATATTGACTAAAAAAAACTAATGAATAACAAAACCGTCACTAGTAAATATTGGATAATGGTTATACTGTAGCTAGGTTGTCTTGAAAGAGCTAAATGTGAGGCATCATACTACGTATAATGGCTGGTGTAAATTTGATTTGGGGTAAACAATGAACAACACATGGGTGGAATACATGGGGTATTTTAAAAACACAAATTTTTGCAATGCTTAAATTAATCTATGGAGGACCATTTTCAATAGATATTTCACTCAAAAGTTTTACAGGTATGGTCTGTAATTAAAACAAAAAAAATTTGCATTTTTGCCATGTGCCATTTAGAAAAATTGCATTTCTAAAAAATGCTGTTCAAGTTCATAGGCATAACAAAATGAAAAATTCAACTATTTACTAAAAATTGACACACTAATTTTTATTTAGAAACCCTTCTAAGGGTGTGTTCCAAATTCAATTTCAATGTTAAAAAAGTGGTTTTGGAAAACCGGGCTCATGGTAGTTTCCAACTGTCATATTGAATGAATTACACTTCCATAGTTGCAGTTGAAAAATCACTCCTGTCTGTTGACAAATTAGGCACTCGGCTGAGAGTAAAAGTGTGTTGAAACATAGCCTAACTATATAAAAAATGCTTTCCTATGACATCTGTTAGTGCATAACAGGAGTTTAAAACCAAAAGACATGAGGTTGTACTAACCTCCTAAATCCTAACTCTCAATAACAATCCCAATTTCAATCATACGACAATCTCAAAATATCTCCTTATATATCAAGCCCAATAATTTTAAATGCTTACATTGCTATTACATTTAGTAGTGCGTAATCTTGATAATAACTATTGTTTTTTGTGGCATAAAAAGAAGTTATAAGTGGTTTATTTGATGCCTTATAAACCACTAGTCCCAGTAAATTTAAAATTGAACATCTGTAGTAACCCCAAAGATATTAAATACCTAACTGATGCATGTAAGTATGGTGGCTTTACCAACCAGAAAATCACAATCAAAAGTTAATAAAACACAATCTACAGCAATAAACTTACTAATTTTAACCATCACTTGTTGGCCTCATTTCTGGTATTATTTTAAAAGCAAGTAGGTATGTAAGATTTTTTTTTAATTTCTCTTAATACTTAACAGAGTTAAGCAGTACTTCACATTGGGGAAAAGGTTGCTGCTTTACAAATTGCAAGTTCGCCCCGTATCTCTGGGCAGGTGCACCCAGTTACCAGCTTGGCCCATTAGATTAAATTCAACTATGAGCTGTAAGAATTGTTGGCAATCCCAAACTCACTTCCTGTATCAAGCCCTTAACTCTAAGGAGAGATTTGCAAGTTGTACCTCAGGATAGGGCCTTGTATGTAGGTAACTGATATGTGTCATTGGTTACTCATACCATCCCAGTTACTTCTAGAAATCTAGGAGGCATCTGATGTTATTCAGTACCTCTCTCATGGTTTGTGGATTCTTAAGGAGCTTTGTCCATTGATCGCTCACTCTTTTGCAGTGTAGAACCTCGTGAAAAGGTATCTTCTCCGTTTTGGTGCAACTCATGCATAGGGGACTATTGTAAATGCAGATATTGGAAAAGTGTGTTTTTAGCGGGCAGTGACCTGTTATTATGCCAACTATGTAGCAAAGGTTTTTCCTACTAAGTTGTATCATTTTATGCAACAGATTTGCATCCACGGATGTGAGAACTCTGTTGGTTCCTCTGCGATCTGTTTGTCATGTAGATGTAAGGTGTTACCTTGTAACCATGTTTTGAGTTGAATGATAGTTATTGGTACAATGAGATGTGTTCTGAGGCATT
Organism: Apoda limacodes; assembly: GCA_946406115.1. Taxonomy (NCBI): domain Eukaryota; kingdom Metazoa; phylum Arthropoda; class Insecta; order Lepidoptera; family Limacodidae; genus Apoda; species Apoda limacodes. Next base: position 5,940,302 of record OX291546.1, on the reverse strand, counting down.
GATTGAAATGATGCCAACCGCTTCTTTCTACTATCAGACAATCTGCCTGCCAAGGTTTTCTCTAAGGACTACAGTATGGGGTTCTTCAAAAAAAGTTATTAGATTTTTAAGGGTTGGCTACAAGTTGGTGTTGCAAGCGTTTATAGGCTATGGTGTCCGCTTACCATCAAGTGGCTCGTAAGCTTGATGTGTCACCTTACTGGTAAAAAAGAAAAAATATTAACACTATAATTAATAATTAACTAATAATTTTTCTTAAAATTTGCAGGTTAAAATAGTTTTATTATATAATAAAAAAAACATGTAGCTATAGGTGCAATTTCATAGTATTCAAATGTGTTGAACCACTCAAACTCACTCACTCTACACACACACACACACACACACACACACACACTAAATTTTTTGTTTTAATACTCTAACAATAAGACAGAAAAAAGCAAAAGAAATAAGCCAAAAACTCCATATTGCTCATACAATACTTTTTTGATTTTACAAGAAAAGTTCATAATGACTTACTTGCCGCAAAGCTAACACACAAATTTTAAAGACCCCGTATGTGACATACAGACGATATGCGGGAGATTATTCTTAAAACCAGTTTTGGACATAATTTTGGTGGTGTTAATAATTGATTTTTTCAGAGGGTTTCATTAGTAGCATATCTTTAGGGCACATTTGTATCTGAAAACTGCATTCAAAACTTTCCTGCTTATTTTTTTTTTCCTGTTTTATATACTTAACTGGTGATTTTATTACAGAAATTAAACCAAATGATACAAGAACTCCCTGTATGCCCGCAATGATGACCTCCTCATGGATATAATTACTTCCTTAATTCAACTTCATATGAAATTTATCCATTCACATAGCAACCAGTAACACCAAAATTAGCTCTAATAAAATTAAAAATCACATTAATATCATACTGAAATTAAAGCCAAAACAAAAAAAAGGGCAAAATATGATATGATCTGTTTTACAGAAAGATATTTCTGCACATTCCAAATTTAAGATATGTTGGTGCTTTGGTAATAAAAAAAAAAAAAGAATTCAGGCAAGTAGATTGACAGGCACAAATGATTTAAAAAAGGTACAAAGTAAAGAATCTAATTGCAAATCAATAGACAATTCACTACTTTTTGCCAATTACTTGTTGCCAATAACCTAATAGAATGTAATGACAGTGAGTCACCTAAAATATCAAATTTAACCATAATAACAGGTTGTTCTCTAACTTTGATTGTTTTTTTTCCCTTTCCTACATTTAAAGTAGCTACTTTAATAGCATTGTGACTGCGTGAATTGCTACTAGCTATAAATACACTATGTTTTGCCCATGTAATTTTTTAATCGTGATTTTAAATTGGAATGTTTAAGAGTGTCTTAACTTACAGTTTCTTATACAAAAGTAGTTCAAGTATAATTTCGGATCCGAATCTATTTTTAATTATTATTTACAATCTGTCATATGTATAGCCTAGGCTTCTATGTGTCTATTTTGTCATTAAACATGGCTATAACATAATAATTCTTAACTGAAAAGAATTTCAGCTAGCCGGAAATTCAGTCTAAAAGTTATGATACAATTAGGTTCTTTTTCTAACACTTTTAATCATCAAATTTATTATATGCAACTTTTTGATAAATCATAATTTTTTTCATCAAAATCTGCTGACCTTGTTAACTACTGTCGGTACTGTAGACAACCGGCCATGTGCGAGTTTGAACTCTTAATGATAAGCTAAATGGCGCTGTACCGGTAATTTAAAATAGTAATGGCTTGGGCCCGTCTCACTCTTGGCCGGTTTTTATTATTTGTTGTAATACTTTGGAGTTCACACTATTAGTTTGATGTTTGTATCTCTTTCAGTTTTTACGATAGAGCAAAAACAACGAAAATGTGTTTCTTGTATGGGGAATCCCTTAAATTTTAACTTTTTTTCATTTGTTAGATAATCCCCCATTATAACACATATTTCAGGCTTCTACCTATTTAGGTCTAAAAGACCTTTAGATGCCTTTTAATAGTCGGACAGACGGACAGACAAACAGACAGCGTAGTCTTAGTAATAGGGCTCAGTTGGTACCCTCTGGGTACGGAACCCCTAAAAAACTTGCGTAGTGTGCAACCTTAAATAGAATTCGTTCCTTACCGGAGAAAAGGTGCAAAGAGTGCACGTGGGCATGTTGCGGAAAAAGCGTGCAAAAAAAATAGAATAATGACTAGATAATATATAACTAGCTTTTGCTCGCGGCTCCGCTCGCCCTAAATTTGGTTATCGGATTATACTAAAGAAGTTTGTTGTACCAAACTATTGCTGCAGATATGGTTCGTTTGTGGAATTTGGTTATAGTTACTCCTGTAGAATTTTTTTAATTTTCCTCAATGATAACCAATAAGGGTGCCAAGTTTCATCCTGATCCATCCAGTGGTTAAAGCGTGATGGAGTAACATACAACCAAACTTTCTCATTTATAATATTAATGGGATAGCAGGTAATAAATGAATGAATTAATTAAAAAATTTTGCCCGCGGCTCCACCCGCCCTAAATCGTTATCGGCGTAACGGTAATTATACTAATGACTCCTTTATTATACCTAAGAAGAAATAGTTCGTTTAAGCTCGGTTATGGTTATTCCCGCGGGAACTTCTAAAGTTTAGAAAAGTGGGTGGGTTAGAAAGAGACAAAAAGTAGCCTATGTCGGTCTCCATCTCTTCAACTATCTTCACTTAAAAAATCACGTCAATTCGTCGCTCCGTTTTGCCGTGAAAGACGGACAAACAAACAGACACACACACACACACACATACACTTTCCCATTTATAATATTAGTATGGATTCGTAACTCAGTTTATTCTATCACACAATCACCGTATTTTTTACTCGAACTTACTTTTTACGCGAAATCAGGGTTAACTAAAATACTTGATTTGCAATTCATGAGCAGAGTCCGACACGGCTGGCTTGTAACAATGGCTGTCTTTGTTAAACCTTGTAGGTACGTTCGTATTAGCTTGTTAGCGTCATAATTAGTGTAGAACTAGGTAGATCTACATTATTTTGTACCAGCCATTGACTAGCAAGCATTTTATGTCGTTCTGGGGAAAATTCGTTGGTAAAAGTCAAGGTAGAAGAGTTTTTAAGGTAACTCTTATGGTTTATGGCTACGCCAATTTTTAAGGTGTATTAAGCAAATCTGTAATTTACAAATAAGCACGCCTGAGCCGTTTTACGCCCCACTGCAGGGGCACAGGCCTCTTCTTGAAGAAATAGGCTTGGTTTATTTTAATGTGGGGTAGCAGACGTCGAGCTAGTCAACTGTCAGAGTAAAAACAGCAAAGACCGACGGTTTTACATGCCCTCTTAAACACGGAGTAGCTCAAAAAAATGTCCCACTAGGCGGTCACCCATGCAAGTAGTGACCACGTCCGTCGTTGATTGACTTCGCATATTGTTTCCTATAGACGAATCTCACTGCGCCAAGGCCACGAGCTCCTCTTACATTTAAAAATGCTGTAATTACTAAATAATTTGTAATTAATGCAATAGTTTTCTAGCTACTTAATAGTTATTAATAATTGAATTACGCAATCCTAATTTAAATTAAATTTCGCAAAATATTTACTTAATATTAGACCACTTATCGATGGCCTCCGTCAGTATCTATCGTTGTGATGTGAGCCAATGTTTTAAAATTATTTACAAGAAAATGCAGTACAAATTATTTATATTTATTGTCATATTTCTATGTAATAATCATTGCTCAGTACATAATGTAATAATAGTCATTGTCTATGCTAAAGTATATTTAGCGCTGATTGCGGCGCCTCTCGCCTCGCAGGAAACTTCTGGACCGTGGCGCATAAATCTGAAAGGTAGACGCACTCTAGCCATGAGACCCTGCTCTCTCATCCGTTACGGCACTTCATTTGCAACTATATTATCCATGGGATGGGCTTTATAGGGATTTGCGTGTTGGTAGATTCTAGATTTGTGTATATGCTATTTCCTACTTAGAATATGTCGAATTGATAAAATATGCGGCTGCCTGATTAATTATTAATTAAATTAAATAATAAACTTTTTGTATAATCGCTCCTGTCGAAATGAAATAATTTATTTACGAATTGATCTTTGTTATAAAATTCCATTCCTTGTTTACCGAGTCTTAGGTTAACCAATGTTTTTATTTAGATTATTTTCAGTATTTATTTGTTTATAGGTATTTTCGTATTCGACTGAGTTTGTTGGGGTTCCGTACTAAAAGGATTTTTTATCCTTATGAGATATAGCTAATGGTGAGACTTCGATATGACTTAAAATGCGTTTTTTTTAAAAATACTTATATGTTAAGATATTGGAAATGGGGTCTAAAATCGGAGGTCGAAATCTGAATGCGGCGTTAGAACGGCAAGTGGTGTGTCTCTACAAACGGCTTCTGACTAAAAAAAACCCTTATATCTCTACCTGCAAAACACACAAGCTGAAAAATAATTTAAACTTATAGATAATAACCTATGTACATATTTTACAGGAGAAATAAAATTAAGCTTCCCAATTTTAAAGTTTTTAATAGTTACCTAATTTAACCAAAAATTTCTATTAAGTACTCAACCCTTGGTGCGTGAGCTTGACTCTCACTCTCACACACATAAATAAACATAGACTTATTAACTACATAAGTACTTATATTCTGCAATCAGGTTTGATGATTAGTAGAATTTGGCATTGCAAACATTTGACCTGCGCCCCGGCAACCAAGTAAACGAACCTTAATTACCATATTTAACAATAAGGATGCGCTAACGACTTTGACATCCTTTGAAAACTCCATCGGACGTTGTCACTTAGTAACTTTAGGCTACTCTAAGTTTATGGCACAGGATCTAAAAGTAATTAGGTAAATTAAAAATAAATAAATGCGAACTCGTCTAGATACCTACTTTTAAAAAAATTGGACAAGTGTATGCCGGACACGCATTATGTTTAGGTTTTTTATTTTATTAAAAATCTTTTGAACAAATTTTGTTTAAAACAATTCTCATTTTAGTATTTATATAACTCTACTTTCATTATTTTTTCAGTTTTCTAAAATAAGTATGTAGTTTTAAAGTTAGGGGAAAGTGGGGCTAGGGATGACACTGTGTCAACTTTGGAAGGTCGATGCATCTTGAGAAAAAAGTTATTTGGGTACCTACTTAAAAATTATAGACTTAGATTTATTAGAATATACTACATTTGTAAATATAAAATAAATATTTAAATTAGTCTTTAAGAGTAAGTATGTACTCAACTCAAAATGTCGTTACTTTTAAAAGCACCTACTCGCAATTTTTTTATTTTTTTTTCTATACCATGTTCTTGGTTGAGTGATAAAAAAATTATATAGCATTAAATAACGTTGCAAAGACGGCGGAATTATAAGGCTAAGGTATCATACGGACGGATAGATACTTGACAAAATTATTATTGCCGTTCATTTTTTGCCCTATGGCTACGGAACCCTGAAAACAGTCGTTCTAGGAAATCGTTTATCTTGTCACACGTTGGGAATTTGGTTCTCACAATCTAAATTAATTTTATACCTGGCCATCGACATATAGTAAGGTATCTTTCTATCTTCTCTAATTTTTATCTTTCAAATTTTTCTATTTTTCGATTGTTGAATCTCTATTATATACTGAATAACATTAAAGTGACCCTAGCAAAATCGTGCCGTTTCGACCAGTGTACAAAGACATTAGTTATTACACTATTGAAGCATACTTAAGAGGCGCAATTCCACGTACGAACGGCGCTAGCACGTGACCGCACGTAAAAAATCTCGATTTTCTCGGTTTTTTATCGGTATAAAATTTAAATATTTATTAAGATTATGGTTCTAAAGCAAATTTACTTGGTCGTATTAATATATATTTTATAAAATAAGAATCAAGACAATATCACTCTTAGTTTTCCTAACAATTTGAATTAAAGCCTAAATATAGAGTGTCACATTTTTTTTTTTCTGTTTTATTTGCCAAATTAGCATATATATTAGCAATAATATAAGCAAATGCATTTAATTAAGGTTTGCACAGTAACATATATTTTTCACGTATTTTCACGTCAAAAAGTACTCTTTTCAAGTCAAGGCTGTAACAAAATTTATCAAATGCTTGCAAACTTAACCCGTTTGGGTATGTGGTGTGCCATCGCCTATCAAAAGCTAGTTTTAAATATTTTTTAAAGGTAAGTACTTGAAAGTTACAAACATTTACAGGACGTGAATTACGTACTAACTAGCCAAAATATAGCTGTTACCTAATTAATATATGAAAATTGTTGGTTGCGGTATTAGACTACGTCCTAAAGTATTAAATTTAGGTTTCAACAATTATAAGCTACTAACACATTGCGAAATATTTCAATCGCGTCTAACGATAGGAAAATTGGAAAGTAAACACAAAAAAATAAAATGACATTGAGTAAGGGTTTAGATTGTTATTTTTTTTATTTACGCAGAGACAACTAATGATTCTTAATTCTGTACCTGTATAACTAAATATAATGCGAAATTCTGTTAATTGTTTCTGTGGGTAAAACTTTTCTTTCATGTCGCAAGGAAACAGTGAGGTATGATGACCTATTTTTTGGCACAGGAATAGATGAGAGGACACAGAGGACATGGTGCACTTTTTATCCCCACCAAGCGTTCCTACGGGAATAGACATTGGTCATGGACATCTGGTTTTCGGCATATGGGTAGCTGAATACTATAGAATAAGTTTATATTCCAGTTAATTAAGAAAATTCAACAGAAATCCGTGGTGATGGCCTAATTTTGCCGCAGATGGGCTAGTTTTTTTAATTTATAAAGATACTGTAGAAAAAATCGAATGTGTACTACACTGAAGAATTCCCTTATACTTTTATAGTCAAAGATAAGATAGTTCCCGACCTCTACAACTTTTCGTATTTTTGCAATATAAAATTATCGCACAAAAATAACTTATCGTAAAGTTAAATGTACCAAAAATGCAATTTGCCATAACTCTTGCAACCTGCGTTCGATGTTTATACACCGATAAACGCCATTGCCATTTTGCACTGTTCGGTCCAATAACACTCGTCAGCTCTTGACTTTTTGTAGGTTATCTTTGTTATCTCATCGCTATACTTTTGTCTGTGGCAGAGGTTCACTATTATATATTATTCACTATTGAAAGTATGTCTGGATGGATGTTTGTTAGGGTCGGCTCATACTGAGACGCGACGCGAAAAGACGTTGGGATGCTTCAAGCCGCTTCATGTCACGTCGCGTTGCGTCTCGTTGCTCATAGTGACTCGAAACGCCGCGCGGCGCATCCTCAAGTCGCTTCACGTCGCGTCGTGTCGCGTCTCGTCGCGTCGCGTCTCGGTATGAGCCGACCCTTACTATATAACTCGTCAACGTATTGTTAGAATAATTGGTACAATATTCGTTACTACCCAAATTAACATCCCGAAAAATTCAAAAGTTCCCGCGAGAATCTTTAACTATAGTTACAGCTATAGCAAACTTCATAAATATAATAAAGAAGTTTCACGTCGATAACCGAATTTAGGGCGGGCGGAGCCGCTGGCAAAATCCAGTAATACCTATAAAACAATCAAAACGTGAATCAATATTCATGTCGCGTAAATAAATTGCTAATATTGTATTTCAATGATGTTAAATGTATCTGTTACTCTGTCAAGTACCCTATTAAGATAGTATGGATTGTCGTAGGTACCTACAGTATAAGATTGGACTTTAAAGGGGTTAGTGTGATGAAAAGCGTGACTTTCCGTCCAAGCTACAGTTAAAGTCCAAATAAAAACATGATTAAGAAGACCATGCAGGATCCTAATATTTCCCTTATTGATTCATAGACGAAATTTGTACTCAAATCAATCTGCATGAGGGCTAGATGTTTAAGCCACGGGGCCGAAGCGATTATTAACACTAGTATAGAAGGCGCTCTGTATTCAGGCATGCCATATTTTCCTCCCAATTGCCGAAAATGTAGGATTTTTACATTACTATAAATACGAGTCACTATAAAAATTGCGGGTTAGCTCCTGGGGTGAGGTAGGCAGGCAGAAAAGTGGATGTGCGGAGCGTTAAGGAAACCGTAATAAGTACATTAATAGACGCGAAAGACGGGCGCATACTAAAGACATTATGTAGATTATTAAACTGTCGTCAATTATATTACTAAATTTCTTTAATTAATTTTTAGTGTGCACCTGCTCTAATAAGTTGTTGATGATGTAATTTTTGTATTCTAACAGTACCTTCGTTAACTTTGCTCTTTCTTTTGAATAGGCACTGTTCTTAATGGACATGTTCGATTGTAGAGATGAGAATGTTTTAATTTTATTTTTTTAATTTCACTTATTTCTTCTAACCTATACTTACTACAATCATTATGCCATTTGAGATATGTAGATGTAAGATACGGATTCCCACAAGAATGGAGACATTTGTTTTTCGTAAAGGTCCACGCACATTTGGTAGGTACATTGATTGATTACTGAACCCATTGAATTTAAATGCTTAAAATTAGCGATGCCCCGATACGGGTTTTTGCCGATACGATACCGATTTTTATAAAAACTTTTTAACTAAAAGACAACCGGCTAGAAAAAGATGCACTAAAAAGGTAAAAATACAAATCTGAATTATAGTTTGAAGTTGGTGTCATGTAAATGAAGTGTGTTATTAACTTTAGATACATGGTTAAAAAGTTTTTATTTCTTAACAACAACATGTCAACTTAACAACTCTTGGTTTTCTTCGTCCGGTAAAAAAAAGTCATGTTTAATAACATCGGCATAGCTGGCTTCTGTGCTTATTTTTTTTTTATACCATCATGATGTCAAACAAGCTTACGGCCTGATGTAAAGCGAACAATAAACAAATTTATAGGTAAATTGCTTAGCCACAGATAAAAGCTATTATTCATATACTTATTACCATTACCACATGCAACTAAAGGATGTGTTAAAGCGATAACTATAGTTCGACATTAGGTAATTATTCGTGTGACGTTTAATATTGTACATTTAAATAGGTATCATGTATCATATTTGCAACAAGACTCACCGCATGTCAACCGCATAAACATATTTTGTACTTAATTAGGTATGCGGTTCAAGTAATTTTTGAGTATGTTAAATATTTATATATATACATAACTAGTAAATAAAAAGTTTAGCTTTTGGAATTACGTATTTATATATATTTATATATGTGTATGTACATATATTTTCATATATGTATCTATGTATTTATTTAATTTATGTACTCAAAACCTATGTTAATAGGTATAAATCGTTCCTACATAAACAACTACCTTAAGCTTTCTGCATGACCCTAAGGTCGACTAGTAGTTAATGCCTAAGGCATTAAGTCAACCTATTGTATTTTATTGCAATAAAGTGTTTAAATTTCTCGTATGTATGTCTCGCTGTATTTACTCGTTATCCGTCTTTTATTGTATGTAAACCCTAATTTTAGCATTCCGTTCCCAACCTTACCTAATATAGCTGGCTCCAAAAACCCGAAGAAGTATAGAAAAAAACCTTAAATTTTTGCATAATACCTATGTATGACGACTACAAGTATTATGCCAGATTTTTTTAAAAAAATTTAGAAATAAAACAAAATGTAAATATTGAAGTGTATAGTATTACGACAAATTATAAAAACCGGGATGCGAGTCCGGCTCGTGCATTCTGTGGTGCACTTGGTCTGCCTTGCCTTGTTCCTGGTTGGTGACACATTGGTGCACCGTACCCACCATAAAGTACAAGGTATCGACTTGTCAGAAATAATGCAAAATATATTTTCGCGAAGTTGTACAAAACACAACAATAATAACTCGAGCCAACCACCTTTGTTCTTTTGTGTTACCTTTCCTAAAACCGTGTTATTTTTAACAAAGTTGCATAATCTTCGCTTCCAATATTTTTATTCCAAACCATGCTCAAAGTTAAATTATACATTCAAATACCACTAGATGGTGAAGGTATTCGGAATACGCCAAGATTTTCTTTCCTTTCTTCTGTTTCCCCTCGTGTATTCATAAAGCGGATACTTTTAGGAGAAGCAATATCTATAATAAAATTTACTGATTTTTCTTGAAACTACTTATACAAAACGATGTAAAATTCCATACTAATATTATAAATGCGAAAGTAACTCTGTCTGTCTATCTTTTACCTCTTCACGCTTAAACTGCTGAACCGATTTAAATGTAATTTAGTATGGAGATAGTTTGAATCCCGGGAAAGGACATAGAATAGTTTTTGTTCAGAAAAAATCAAATGTTCCCGCGGGAATAACAATAACCGAGCTTGAACGAACTATATCTTGCTATAGTAAGCTTAATTAGTAACGAATAGAAAGAGAAAGAGAAGAGAAGGAGTTAATAAAGGTGTTCCACGCCGATAACCAAATTTCGGGCGGGCGGAGCCGCTCGCAAAAGCTAGTAATTTATAAATAGTTTCATATTTGGAAATTCGCTTTGCACGAAGAGGTTAGTCATCGAAAATGTCCACTGGCAACGCTACGACACGCTAGTCGCCAGTAGGAAGAATCTTAAGGGTGCTCTTTATGCTAAAAGGCAAGTACCTACATTTTAAAAATTTGCTTTGTACGAAGCGGTTATCAAAAATGTCTAATAGTAGCGTTAGTGGACGCCAGGCACACTCTTTAAATGGCTATAAAAGTAAGTAACAAACAAACAAACAGACAAATATAAAATATCTTTTCTATTTCAATAAAGTTATGATTAGAGATACGCGTTTCAGTATTAAAATTATTTTTTTGTCTAACAATAAGATAAAAAAAAGAAAACGAGCGGTAAAAAATGAAGTGTTGAATGCACGAAGATTCTTACTGTGATTCTGCATCCATCGCGTATTTTATGATGTCATTAGTATATATTATTTGCATTTTTATCGTGGTTCGATAGGAGGATATCTAATAGCTTGTTTGTACAAGTCTAGACTTGTCTGGCACTTGACCAGCCTTCAACCCTGGTCGTTCTTCGAGGATTAGTACAAACCATTTGTCATGTCTGAATACCTACAGTCAGATTTGATATCTCTTTGACAGCTTACAGTATTTTTTTTATCAGATCTCTAAGTAGGTGTTTTAGTAAAACTGGAAGTTAATCTAGCTTTATAAAATACTAGCTTTTGCCTGCGGTTCGACCCTCCCTAAATTCGGTTATCGGTGTAGGATTTCAACGGCAACTCCTCAATTATATAAATTTTTTCCCGAGACTCAAACTATCTCCATGCCAAATTTTATCTTAATCGGTACAGCGATTTAAGTGTGAAGAGGTAACAGACAGGCAGAGTTACTTTCGCATTTATAATATTAGTATGGATGTGGATTCTACTTCCACTTAAGGCTGCAGTCTCGCTGTATTTGACGTATACTTTTAGTCGTAAAAGTGATTATGTCCGATACCAACCTGAAAAGGGTTTGAAGAAGATTTGATATTATTTTATGTTCTTAAAAACATCCTATTTGTTCTGACGGTTTGAAATAGTCTATGTTATCGCAGTTAAAAACAAAAATAATAAGATATGGCTGCCAATTTGACCACCCTAAAGTTAATTGCGTTTTGAGAACGAAATAAATATTATAATAAAAATTTTTTTAGTCATTACACAGAGCGACGTCTACAACGGACAGCGGAATACAAATACATATATATATATTACTTTCGTTTGTAAATACATACATATCAAACATAAACCCAGACTCAAGAGAAACACAAATGTTTATCACATAAATGTTTGTCCAGTGCGGGAATCGAACTCACTACCAACTACGCTGCGAGGGAGTCTAGTCTAGTCTTACGCTCGTGTTATTGCTCCTAGGCAATAAGTATCTTTATACAATAACGTTAAAAAAAAACTTTTAACAGAGAGGCAGAAAAATATCGAAGTAAATTCAAAAAAAGAAGAGGTTCTCAATTTGGATGTTTATATATTTTCTTTTTATGTAGCCATATATAGACGGATTAACAAAATTCTTTTTTTATTTAAAAGGGTATACTTCCGAGGTAGTCCCATATTAATGTAGTGCATTTAAAACTTATACTTGATTTTGCCTGTAATTCAGGTCAGATTTTTGGAAATAAGTAATTATTAACACACTCTTCAGAATTAGATAACTTTCACTTACCATTCTCATCTTATGTCTTGGTTTTTTCCTTGTCTTGCTTCCCAAAAGAAAGATATTTCAACCCTGCTTCACCTTTACGTGTACCATAGACTTTGAGTTCTGTATTGTGTCCTACGGACAGCCTCACAAAATTGGCCACACTTTCGAAAGAGACAAAGTAAACCTGCGGTGTCTTTGCTCATTCTTTCAACGTCCGCCATTTTGTTTATTGATGTTTATTAAAACAAATTAAAAAGAGATAAGGGACTACACGTTCGCTTTGTCTCTGTCACACTTATGCGACCATTTCTTTTTCACAGCTGGCTAGGTAATGCGATGTTCTGTTCTCTATGTCTATGGTCAGTACCTACCTACAACCTAATTTTTCTGTAGGCTCTTCCTTCTCTGTTTTCTCGGTTCTCTAAAAAACCTAAAAACACCTTAAAGATTTGTTCAACAAAATTATATTCAAAGGTTTTAATTTAAATAAAACCGGATAATATTAACATTGGGTTTAAATGTGAACATTTTGTGACTTTTACAACAAAACCAATTCCATGATTTAGAATTTACCGTTTTACAAATGGACATTAACTCATGATGATATTGGAAAAACAAACAAAGCACTGCTAAAGCATTTGTAATACTAATTCTACTGACAAGATTTAGCTCAAAACCAGTAGCGTTGTAATAAATTGTTACTACACTGACCAAAAATGTTTTACAAAACATGCTTTAGTAATTGGTTGGGCAGCTGTTGTAAAAGCCGGCATCAGCTTTCTGGGTTCTGTATAGTATATACTAAGTAACAAGTATTTTTAGGGTTTCGTAACCAATTGGGAAAAAGGAAACTGTCATATCGGATTTTGTTATAAAAATGAGTACAGACAGCGTAGGCTTAGTAATAGGGCTCCGTTAGCACCCTTTGGATACGGAACCCTAAAAACACAACAATAGACCTGAATCCTTCTTTCTAACTCATAAAGATAAACTTGTAATTATCTATTAAAAATGTTACTATCCTATTAGGTTTTATGTATCTTACTTTTTAAACTTTAACGGCTCTTTATATACCTAGAATATTAATTTAAATACTATGCATATCTCAGCATTAATATTATTAATTTAAGAATAAAAAAAAATATTATTTAGGAGCTGGCGAATATCTTGGCCAACAGTATTGCCATACAGCGCAGCGTGGCAATACCGCCAGCCTTTTAGCTAAATTGCTAAGTGGCAGCAACAGATGAAGTCTTTTATTATTTACTTAGTTATTATTTTTTATATGCTTATTTATACACATTATGTTTTAATATATAAAGTTTAAATTAAATTTAGTAAATAATTTATAGTTGTTATTTGTTATTAATTTTAAATTTAAAAAATCTACTAATTCGTGTAAGATACAAAAGTCTTTTTCGTGGATTTCAATATTTCAGTTTTCCATATTTTCTTTTTAAAGTATGTATGAAGATTGTTATTCAGTATTGTTGTATATAAGTACAGTTAAAAATATATTATTTTGGAACTTTGAGGGTATATGAGTAGGTATATTATATAAACTTGACGGTGCATAGTCAAATAAATAAGGAAAATTTAATTCGCGTATTGCAAACACTGTTGTCAGTCTCATTATTATTAGCTTTATACTTACATATATTCCCTGTAATAGATATTATTATAATTTATTTCAATTCTGGTTAGTTTAATGTGTGGCGACTTACATGGGGGAACTTATGTGGCGGTTTTGACCTACGCAGCCGCCGTCTGGTACCACCGCTCATCCAATTACGTTGTCAAAAGGGCACTATTGCGGACTCAGAGACCTTCTTTAATTTTAATGACAAAGGCCTACGGGTCGGTAAGCACTGCAGCGCTACCAGTACTGGCAGGCGTGATGCCAGCCGACCTTGAGGTCGTTCGTGCAGGGCGTCTTGAGTCGGAGTCAAAGGGGTTTGGAAATAGGGAGCGTGGGATACTAAAACGAGGTCGTTTCCAATTGGCAGGCCAGATGGGACCCGAGCGAGGATTGCAGGGAACTATATGCCTTCATGCTCAATATCGCAGACCGACTGTCGTACGATTGGGTGGAACCGGATTATGTTGTGTCACAAATCTTAACGGGTCATGGCTGCTTCAGGAGTCGCCTGCACCGCATGGCACTGAGCGAGGTAGCAATGTGTTTCTGCGGGTAATCACCCGAGACGAGGGACCACATCCTCTGGGAATGCTGCCTGTATGCTGATGAAATAATGGATATGCTGGAAGGCCTGGAAAGAGTTTTGATAGGCCCTATACACTATGGAGATCTGGTGCGCAGCAGGAGGAACTACAAGCAGCTAGCAGCGTTTGCGCACAGATGGCACGCCAAGCGGATAACGCTTTAAGCCAAATAGCAAGTGAGCCGAAGCCGACCTTCTGCTCGATTTCAACATGTCCATATGGACATAATAGGTCCCTTACCTCTGTCCCATGGTAAAATGTACTGCCTCACATTAGTCGATCGCTTTACTCGATGGCCAGAGGCATATCCCCCAAGATATAACTGCAGAAACATGTGCATTTACCTTCATATCAGGATGATATAAAAGCATCTGCAGCAGAATTAATTTATGGTGAACCACTTCGATTGCCAGGACAATTTTTATCCCCAAACAAAAACCTAGTGGTGGATTTCACCGATTATGCAAGTCGTCTTCGTAACTACATGGGCAACCTTACACCACAGCCTACATCTTGGCACGGCAAACGCCCCTTCTACGTCCCTAAAGACTTAAATACCGCCACTCATGTGTTTTTAAGGCAAGGACCAATTCAAAAGTCACTTCAAGCACCTTACTGTGGTCCCTACAAAATACTGCGTAGAGGATCTAAATCCTTTTACATTGAACTCAAAGGAAAACTTCAAACGGTAACGATAGATCGTCTTAAGCCTGCTTATGCCACAATTGAAGATAGGTCTCAAATAAATCAAAGCAATCTAGAAGACGTTGGAAGGACCACAAGAAGTGGGCGAAAAGTTAGATTCCCTGACCACTATCGACCGTAGTAACGGTCTCGGTGGGGGAGTACTGTGGCGACTTACATGCATGCAGTTAAGATGAAAGAGATTTGACTTTGCATGCATGAAATGTCACAGGGAAAAAATTTATATATATGTCATTCTTGATTTGTAATATTTTCTTGTTGTAAAAATACAATTCATTATAAAATACAAATAAACTATAATTTGTAAATTACATGTAAATTAAATGTAAAAAAATAAATGTATATAGTGCATATAAGATTTACTTTATTGAATTAAGAAGCCCGGACCGGTGCAGCGCTTCAAATGTATTAAAACTGTTATGAACACCTATATATGTTATAATGTATATAAAAGAAGAAACTGACTGACTGATTTAATGACATACTTACCAACGCACAGCCCAAACCGTAGGGCTCCACTAAGAAAGGATTTTGTATAAAGCATCCCCTAAAGGAGTAAAATAGGGGTTGAAAGTTTGTATGGAAATCCGGCATTTTCCAATACATAGAAATTAGTAATCGGCCTTTAGGTTGAAAATGTGTAACATTGTTTCTAGTTGTAATTAACAGTAGGTACTGAATTATGAATAGACGTATAAAATACTATTATTGTAATTGAAAATATTTAGTAATGTTTTTAATGTGTTTCAAAATTCTAACAAAACAATTTTAACAGCAATAAATCTTTAGTCAGCAAGTCATATGTAAGACATATTCGTCCGTGTTCTCATGGCGTGCAACCACGTTGTTATCAGAAAATCTGTCTCGTCGTGAACGTGTCGCAAAACTAGACTGTCGATTTGCTAAATGAATCGCTCGAATCTCCGAATAACAAGTTTTTTTTTTGCAATACAATAAATCGTAGTGCATTTTTTCTATCACCAGGTATTGGTTGACGTGCGGACTATCGATCGGCGAACATATTTCACGCATGTCGCCAGCCTATCAGGCGGTACCGTTACAGCTAGTTGTATATTTATAGCTTCTTGTCTATGCCTAGCATGCCTAGATCTCTAGATGGTTAGTGCCTAGAGTTTTAGAAAGGTGACAGTGCATTAGCGGCAACTAACATTGATTGATAGATAGGCATTAAATAAACACTTGATTTCTTAAAGAAAGCGGGTTTAAAAATAGGTCCAGTCATGGCAAAACTTCTTTTTTTAATAATGATAATATAAAAGGTTTGTTATAGGTAGTAATTAAATATTAATGGTATGATTTTAGTTGACGACTACCTACTGCTTCCACATCAGATTATGATATAAGTAAAGCTAATCTTATTACTTTATAATATAAATACAAATTTGAGTTTGTTCCTTTTTTTGTTTGTCCTTTCTTCACGTCGTTCAAATCGGTCAAGTACGTAAGCAACTTTTATCCAAGAAAATACGCAAAGTGCAAAGGGAAGAGTTTGCATTTTTTTTTATAATTTTAGTCTTTAAAATATTGTGAGAAAAGTTTACCAGAAGCTTCGTGGAATAGGCTCCTTTTGAAAATGTACTTGGAAAAGTGAAATTTTCGTACAAATTCTATTAAAAGTTACTTATATGAAGTAGGTATATCTGTAAAACAGGTATAAAATATAAGTTAATGAACGATGTATAATTATAGAAAAATAAAATAATAACATTCTAAAAGTAAAACAAATATTTAAGCCAGCCCCCCTTCTATACAACAAACGTGATTTTTTTGCCGTTTTTATAGATAATGGAACAGAACCTATTGTGCGCGAGTCCGACTTGCACTTGGCCGATTTTTTTTTTCTTTTGAGGTGTGGAATCACAAAAAATACACACACATCAATTATTTTTTAAAGTTACAACACATCACGGTCTAATTAAAAATATTCCTGCAACATTTTATAACATCGTAGTAAGTCATTAGAGCTCAATCTCTTAAGCACGAATAACCGTTTACCTGATGATTGCTGAAGGTACCGTTCAGAAAAAGGAGGGAAGCACTGAAGCGTTGTACTGTGTCCCCATGTCGTAGAAAAGGCCGGACGCGCCACTTACAAATTGCAATCGGTCTGAACAATTTTTCGTTTTTATTGACGGACTCATCCACACGACTAGTCCTTGAAACTACTCCCATATGCTTATTTTCACGGCCTCGACAGAAATGTACTATTCTTATTAATGTGAAATGATGGGTAGTGTCTGTACTATATGCTAATCGTTTGTATTAAAACTTTAGCTCTTTGTCTATACGTTATCATCTGCGTCGTTTTTTTTTTATTGTACTAGTGAGACTTATGAGTTTTGTTGCAAATGTTTTCACCATGAGTGTTTTTCTTGTCTTTTTTTGAATAGAACACATCAAATGCTCGATATATCGTGCTTGCTTTTACTAGACTATTGATTTGAGCACCATTGGGATGGTGACACACTCACGATTAAGCAGGCATGCAGAACCGGTACCGGTTCCATGATTTTTAGTACCCGGTTTTATTCAGGAACGGAACCGGGTAACCCGGGCATACCCGGTTCCATCGTTTGTTTTTAAATACGGTTTAGATTTTAATATAAAAAAATTATAGAAAATATTTTTTTTAAAACAATTTTTTATTTACATGCTCTAAAAATAAAGAAAATAAACTTTAAATTTAATCAAACCCATCAATTAAAGTTGTTCTCTTCATTTTAGAGCATTCAAATAAAAGCTTGTTTTTGTAAAAAAAAATATTTTTAATTCAATTTTTTAGTTGACTTTTAGGAAAGGTTTATCGCCAACAGTTGACCCATGTCAACATTTGTTGGAGTACCACTGAACTTTTCAATAGTATAGTATATATAGTATAGAAAATAGTGTGGAGAGCAACCCAAACCTTTTTTTATACCAAAGTTGACAAAGAAGCTCACAATCGGCCTAATGTTCAGCGGTCAGTGTAGCCTAAGGACGCTTGCAAAACCAAGGGTATTACTCACGACAGCCCTTTAAGAATCTTATTATTTCTTTCTTAAAGAACCCCCTACTGTAGTCCCTAGCGAAAACCTTGGCTTGTCCCATTCCACAACTTAAGCGTTCGCGGTAATAACATACTGCTTGAGGTTTCATGTATAAATACGACAACATTGCAATGACAATAACACATAGAAATACATGTCACTTGATTAATATCGAAATTCTTGATATTGATTGCGGTAATATAAAATAAATCAGATTAATAGTAATTCGATAGTGTGTTATTACCCTTACCATTTACGTCACGAACTCAAAGCCGGATGATAAATGCGCGACACGACGAGTTTCGTGCTCTCTATTGTGTAATTGCCTTAGTTTTTTTTTATTGTCTCCATTTTTGACACCTGATGTGATGCATAAATCAGTTGTCAACGTTCCAAATTCAGACGGAGTTTGATGTTGCCAGGTACATGTATTGATTAATGGTGGTCGAGTTAGGATTTATATGGTGACTTCATCAAGTAACTACGTACCTATTTTATTAGCACATTATGCTTGTGATGAGTCTAGATTTTTATGCTTGCTTTGATTCCTAAGTTGTTTTATAGCCTTATTTTATTTGCATGATATTGATTGTAAGTCGCCCAATCGCTTAAAGTTCGGGGGAAATGTCTCAGGGAAATATTTTTTTAAGAACTGTGTCTGCGGCAGGCGTAGCTGTAGCTGTATCTGAAAGGCTGATATGATTACAATATTTTAACTTTTTTTTACTAAGAATTCGAAGGCCCCGACAAGGGTCTTGGCTGTAGAGAACTTGAGAAATAACAGAAAAACTAACTTCAGTCATTCTGATGCAGAACAAATAAAAAGCGTAATGCTGATGACACTGATTAAATGCTCGGCCTTGAAATCGAACCCGGAACTATCGGTAAAGTAGGCAGAATTGCACTATTGAGCGAAGCGGTCAGCATGGAAGTAGATAAACCAAAAAAGCATAATATTAAATGTAAAATGACCTTTATTGACATAAATTTAAGATAGTTTAGTTCAATATACATGTTATTATGTATGTAGTACAAATAACTGCACTTTTATCAGAGCACTGCGCAAAATCCTGAATCTACTTTATTAGTCAAAGTAGGGCAACATCGATGTCATCGATGCAGCTGTTTTTGTTACTAGGTGTCGGATTGATTGTAAAGTTGTTGTGTTTTGTACCTACAGTAGATAATATGACGTGTAACTTGTTTTAATTTGTAAGTTTTAGGTGTAGGTTTTCAACGGCAACTCCTCAATTTTAAAAAAAAAACCGACTCACATTTGACGTTTTCAAGTAGCCTATGTCCTTCCCCGGGACTCAAACTATTTCCATACCAAATTTCATCTTTATCGGTACTGCGGTTTAAGTGTGAAGAGGTAACAAACAGCCAGAGTTACTTTCGCATTTACTTTGAATTGAATTAAATTGACTTGAAATTAAAAACAACTAAACGAAAACTAATGTTTTTTGTAATACGATACACCTACTATAAAAAAAACGGTTTTTTTTTATATTTCACGGAAGCCTGAGCTTTTCAGACTAAAATGTCTGTATCTGTCTCGACTAAGGTAGTTTTATAACAGTAGAAAATATGTAAGAAATCAGGGCTTTAGTTTTCTAGTTTCTTTCTTACACATTTTCATAACCTACACTTATAGGGGATGATATTTGAGAAATATTTACTAAAAGACGAGGCCCATGATTTAAATTAAAGAGTATTTTTGGCTCTAAAATCGAATAAGCCGTCTTAAAATTACAAACTATCATCCCCTAATTCCTTATATCATTATAAAACCAATTCCTTAATCTCAATTTTTCATTTACCGAATTTTAACAAATACCGAAACTAAACTATTTCAATTTTGATAAAAATAAAAAGGCAGAAAAAATAACAACTTCCCAACAAAATCTAAAAAAACAAAATTGTTCAAAAAAAACTAATTTTTACTACAACCTAGCTAGAAAACTAGTTATTCAATTACTCTATTTTGTGATAACTTTTTACATTTTCCGTTTTTTTCCAACGCTATAATCGATTACGAGTCTTCTGGGTAGTTGATTATCACAGATTTCGGTAATTAGAATCAAAAAACTCCAATCGATTCGATACAAAAATGCTTTTGCATTTGCATGCAAAAAAGTAGTGAAACTTCTAAGTCAGGTGTTAAGTAGTTGTTCACGTTTTAGTTCAATGCTCTCTGGTATCTTCAACAATTTTCTGAATACCTAGTACTCTGGGTTAGAATTCATTAGTATGTATCCATTAAAACCACCTGCAAGATTATCTAAATCCGGGTTGTTTGTTATTTAGCGACGCTGCATGTTTTACAACCATTTTAATTCTATGGTTTCCTAGTACATGTAGTCCAAATGTATTAATAGTTTCTAGCTAATTTGTTTTTTTTTTTAATTATTTACTAGGACTTTTGTCTTGTCATGTCATAAACATGAATGATTAAATGATGTTTGTTTTTGTACGTGTTTAAAATTGTATTTTTTTTATTGCAATCTTGCTTTAAATGATTTATTATTCGACTTAAAAAAACTGCATGAAGATAAAATATTAATATATTTTTTTAACGCGATGTATAAATGCATAGGAGGAAAAATATAACTGCAATAAATGCAATATAACTTTGAAAGATAGCTTAGGATTTGCGTTTGTTTAGGAAATTACATTTTGCGTTTAGGACATTTCGCTTTGATAAATTAGGTTTTATACGGTAAAATTAGAATTAAAATTGAAAGAATAAAATAGAAGTCCTGAATTAGAGAAATAGAAAGTGAAAGGGATATGAGATAAAGTTTTTTTTTATTTGTTTACTGTAACAAACACAATACATATAGATATAATCTGCCAAACTGTGCAACAGTTTGTTGGCAGTAGTTCTCGTTTTATATTTACAGTGAATATAGTTAGCTATAGAATTACATGCAGCTATGTGCCATTGCCATTACACATACGCACACCTAAACACACATAAACACAAACACACATACACACAAGTGTAGTTAGTCTATTAATTTTATTTTTTTATTTATATATTTTAACCTATATTATCGTTTTATTAAAACATCTTTGCCTTTCATGTTAGATGCAAGAAATATCATAATTCTGCTAAACATTTTAACAGCACCATTTTTGGCACCTCCTTTTAAGATATTATCTCGTGTTGACTGTCTTTTGTTGCAAAGTTATATGCACCAGATGCTGCCCTGACCTTATAAGGAACCCTAAGAAAACAACCGAGGTTAATTCTAAATAATAAATATCAGAAATCTAAACTCGGAGTTGCGTAGGTGCAACGAGCTGTAGGAAAATGAATACCTTGTGCAAAGCAAACACAAAGGCGTAATGGTGCAAATATAAAAGCTGTCGCGACCATTGGCGCCACCATATACAACATCAACAACAAGCTATATAAACTAGACAGTTGTCACGATTGTCCACTGTGTTGTGGTTCATTGGTGAAATGTGCACTCTAGGACTCTTAGGTACCTTGTGTATGAGCGCTTATGTCGTTGACGTCGACGATGCCGGCATCACGACATTACAGGAAAGCAAAATTAATGCAAGGCAATGTGTAAAGACCTTTTTTTTACTGTAACGTCATAACGAAACGATACTTGCATGCATTTAACTCGAGTGGCCACTAAAATGTCGTGATGGAAAGTGACGTGCAAAATTATAAAGCGGCCAATCGGAGCCATTGTGTGACAGGTTTTACAGAACTATGAATATTAATGATGCATTGATTGACACTGCCGAAGCTAGAAACGTGAAATTGTAAATATTGATTCCTTGTATATTATTGAAAAAAGATTTTGTGAAATTCATCCCTTTTACAGGGTGTGAAATAGGGGTTGAAAGTTTTTATAAAAAATCGTCATTAGAATTTAGAATGAAAGTGCAATTAAATGTCCATGAAAATAAGTGTTTGGGCTTTGGACAAATCTATACGTGTCTATACAGGTCTCATAGCGGTGACACGGACGTAACTCGACTCTTCACGCGCCTGAGTTTGACGACTGACAAAGTTCTAGAGCAATATCCTACAGCAGAATTAGTTATTTTGGGAGACTTTAACGCCCACCATCGTGAGTGGCTCAGTTCTCGAACCAATAACTATGCAGGGATATCTGCTCATGAATTTGCTCTGACCTATGGATTCTCTCAGCTGGTACTTTCTCCAACGAGAATACCAGATATAGAGGACCATACGAGCTCCTTACTGGACCTTCTGCTGACTACACGTCCGGATGGATACTCCGTCTCAGTGGATGCGCCTCTTGGCTCCTCGGACCACTGTCTCGTCCGGACTCAAATGTCATGCACACAACCCGATCCTTCTGGGCCAACTAATTGGCGTCGTGTGTGGCATTATAAGTCGGCAGACTGGGATGGATTGCGAGAATTTTATGCATCGTACCCGTGGAGGCAGATCTGCTATAGCTCAGAAGATCCTGACGTCTGCGCAGCCGCAGTCACTGAGACAATCCTCGCCGGTATGGAATGTTTCATTCCTAACCTGCGAGTAGCTGCGGGCGTCAAAAAACGACCATGGTTTAATAGGTTTTGCAGAGAAGCTAAAATTCTTAAGCAAACTGCGTATGAGGCTTGGACCACGGCTCGTAATAATAAGGATCCGAATATTTCTGAGGTAAAACGCCATTTAAATGCTGCGTCGAGGTTCAGTAAGAAAGCAACTGCCAGAGCAAAATTCCAATTCATCGGCAAAATAGGTGGTCGACTATCCTTCTAGGAGTCGTGCTTTCTGGTCGCTGGCTAAAGCTGCCGAGGGGAACTTCTGCCAGCCGTCGTTACCACCACTGCGAAAGACCGACGGTGACTTGGCCCACAGTGCAAAAGAGAAAGCCGATCTATTGGGCAGTCTCTTTGCCTCTAACTCGAATGTGAACGACGAAGGCGCTGTACCACCTACTTTACCGTGGTGCGGTAAGACCATGCCGGAAATCTCTATAACACAGCGCGAGGTCCGGCGGGCGTTGCTTAAGTCGAGTGGGCCAGACGGCATACCAGCAGTGGTGCTTAAGCAGTGTGCTCCTGAGTTATGTCCTGTACTCACGCGCCTCTTCACGCTGTCCTACCACACTAGGCAATTTCCATCTTCATGGAAGACTGCGAATGTGCACCCGGTGCCCAAAAAGGGCGATAAATCAGATCCAATTAATTACAGGCCTATCGCTATAACCTCTCTCCTCTCCAAGGTGATGGAGCGTGTGATCAACACACAGCTTTTGAGGTACCTAGAAAAACACGACCTGATCAGTGACCGTCAATATGGCTTTCGCCACGGTCGCTCAATTTTTTTTTTTTTTTTTTTTTTTTTTTTTTTAATACCACTAAGGTGGCAAACAAGCCTACGGTCCGCCTGATGGTAAGCGGTCACCGTAGCCTATGGACGCTTGCAACACCAGGGGCATCACTCGCGCGTTGCCGACCCTTCAGGAATCTAATAACTTCTTTTTTGAAGAACCCCATACTGTAGTCCTTAGAGAAAACCTTGGCAGGGAGCTCATTCCACAACCCAAGCGTTCGCGGGAGGAAGTTTCTCCGAAAACGTACTGTTCGCGACCATTTTGGTTCCAAAGTGTGAGAATGAATTCCCTGTCGATGGCGAGCGGTGCGATGGTAGAAAGTAGCCGTGGGCATCATTTCGAACAATTCCTCAGAACACAATCCATTGTACAAGCGGTAGAACACACACAGGGAGGCAAAGTCTCTCCTCAGACTTAAGGGCTCGATACCGCAAGTGAGTTTGGGATCGTCGACAATTCTCACAGCCCGTCGTTGAACCGAGTCAAAATGGCCAAGCTGGTATCCGGGTGCACCCGCCCAGAGATGGCAGCAGTACTCCATATGGGGCCGGACTTGCGACTTGTAAAGTAGCAACCTTTGCCCCGACGTGAAGTACTGCTTCGCTCTGTTGAGTACACCAAGTTTTTTGGACGCCAGCTTTACCTTGTCCAGCAAATGACCTCGGAACTGAACATCGCTGGAGATGTCAACGCCAAGGATCCCAATGCTCTTGGAGATGGAGAGGGGAGTATTCTGGAATTGTGGGACTACAGTAAATGGGGTTTTCTTAGCGGTGAACGCGCAACTGGTGACCTTCTAGTGTATCTCACACACCAATGGGCACTAGCCATTGAGAGTCAGGGGGAGGCATTGGCATGTAGCCTAGGCATTGCTATGGCGTTCGATCGGGTCTGGCACCGGGGTCTCCTATCGAAGTTGCCATCTTATGGAGTGCCCGAGGGTTTGTGCAAATGGGTGGCTAGCTTTTTGTCCGGCAGACGCATACGAGCCGTTGTTGACGGTAGTTGCTCTGATAGCATGGACATTAATGCTGGTGTCCCGCAAGGCTCTGTGCTGTCTCTCTCTACTCTCTGTTTCTACTGCACATCAATGATATGTTGGACATCAAAAACATACATTGCTATGCAGATGACAGTACTGGAGACGCTTATTTCACGGGCCGTGCAAGCATCCCACGTTCCGTTGTGGAGGAAAAGCGTGAAGAACTTGTGTCTCAAATCGAGATCGGTCTGTCCAAGGTCTCTGACTGGGGGCGGGAAAACTTGGTCCGATTCAACCCTTCAAAGACACAAGTCTGCGCTAAGAAAACCCCATTCACTGTAGTCCCACAATTCCAGAACACTCCCCTCTCCATCTCCAAGAGCATTGGGATCCTTGGCGTTGACATCTCCAGCGATGTTCAGTTCCGAGATCATTTGCTAGACAAGGTAAAGCTGGCGTCCAAAAAACTTGGTGTAGTCAACAGAGCGAAGCAGTACTTCACGTCCGGGCAAAGGAAGCTGCTTTACAAGTCGCAAGTCCGGCCCCATATGGAGTACTGCTGCCATCTCTGGGCGGGTGCACCCGGATACCAACTTGGCCCTTTTGACTCGGTTCAAGGACGGGCTGTGAGAATTGTCGACGATCCCAAACTCACTTGCGGTATCGAGCCCCTAA
Source organism: Apoda limacodes (assembly GCA_946406115.1). Classification (NCBI taxonomy): domain Eukaryota; kingdom Metazoa; phylum Arthropoda; class Insecta; order Lepidoptera; family Limacodidae; genus Apoda; species Apoda limacodes. The sequence goes on along the minus strand of OX291546.1, from coordinate 5,915,141 downwards.
GTCTGAGGCGAGACTTTGCCTCCCTGTGTGTGTTCTACCGCTTGTACAATGGGTTGTGTTCTGAGGAATTGTTCGAAATGATGCCCACGGCTACTTTCTACCATCGCACCGCTCGCCATCGACAGGGAATTCATTCTCAAACTTTGGAACCGAAATGGTTCCGTACAGTACGTTTTCGGAGAAACTTCCTCCCGCGAACGCTTGGGTTGTGGAATGAGCTCCCTGCCAAGGTTTTCTCTAAGGACTACAGTATGGGGTTCTTCAAAAAAGAACTTATTTGATTTCTGAAGGGTCGGCAACGCGCGAGTTATGCCCCTGGTGTTGCAAGCGTCCATAGGCTACGGTGACCGCTTACCATCAGGCGGACCGTAGGCTTGTTTGCCACCTTAGTTGTATAAAAAAAAAAAAAAAAGAATGACATTTTTACCTGTTTTTGGAAATTCGTTTCCAAAAAAATGGTATATATAGAATGACGTGTTCCAGCATTTTTGTGGGGTTTAGATAGGGGAATGAAGTTTGTTTTGTATAGGATAGGTCACACATGTTTGATACGACGGTAAAAGTTTCGCGGGTAACACTCTGGCTAAATTATATAAAGAATAAGAAAGTTAAAATCATCAAATAAAAAAAAGAGAGAGGTTAACAATTTTTTACCTAGTTACTTTTTTTATAGTTTTCTTTATTCAGGACGCTGGCTCCCGACTACAATACCAATTACAATTGTATGGCAATCTTTAAATATGTCTTATTTAAGGGTAAACGCCTCAGATTGTTTTCATACAAAATGATTTTTTCGGAATCTGCGAAGTTCCCTAAAATTATTTTACATTTTGATGAAAAAAAAAAAATATATATATTAAGAGCTCGCCGTTTTTGGTTTTATGATATTCTGATATCTATCCAAATTTTTTTTAATATTTTTGCAAAGTTACCGGAATTTCTTCTATGGAGAAACTAAAAAAAATAAAAAAAAACTAAAAATATATATAAATAAATAATGGCTGATCAGAATCTCATAAAACCAAAAACTGTGAGCCTTTATTTTTTTGTTATTTTTTTTTTAAATCCAAATACATAGTGTAATTAACAGAACTTCGAAAATAATGGCGATGTTCAGTTTTGTTTGTATAACAATCTACGGCGTACCCTTAAGCCAATAATGATAAATACTTACATTGCAATTACTTTAGTGATCATCTCGATAATACTGTTTGATTTTGTGGTACAATCACATGTTATCAGTACTTAGTTTATTGGATGACAATTAAAAGTATACACCTTAATTGAAATCGAGTGTCACCTACCATGTCTGACTTGAACGAACACAAAGCGTAACTATTCCAATTAACAGTTTCACGGAAATAAGTTTTTTTTGCAAGTATAACCATGCGATACAGCTAGTATTAAATATAATAAAGTTGCATGTAGGTGTAAGTACCATGGAACCGCTGGCTTGTCTATTCATTACCTAGCTAGGCGGACAGGCAGCCAATTATGCCGGTCAATGTACTGTATTTAGGTTCTCATGGATATTTCCCGCTTTTCACAGCGCGTTACGTCATAGCGCCGGCTGCATGGATAAATTGGTACAAGTCAAATTGTTAAGTTAGTACAGAGTGCGTCGGTGTGCGGTCATTTACTAAAATTGGATATTTTAATTATTTCTCAGTTTAAGTCATATTTCACACAGCAGGATTTAATATATCAGACAAATTGACTTATGTCATGCAATAGATGGTGTAAACGTATTTTCCCTGATATAGTTCTTATATTATCTAACAAGCACTCAACCGTTTTTTTTTTAAATCATTCCAATAGTTTCAGCTCATTTTTCAATTATGGTTTAAACAAAAAAACTCACACGCACTTTCTTTAATATAAGGTAGATATTTATAGTTTTGAAGCAGGTACTGACGCTAGCCCACTCATAATGACTATCAATCAAATCAATTGTCAATTTCCAAGGGTAATAGGGTTTAGTTACAAATCCAACACAATTGCCTTTCAGTTCCTTTGCCATGCACGTATGTGTTAAATGATACACAATACGGAGGAAGTGTAGGGAGCGGGCGGAAATCGAAATGGTAATGAACCTTAAAACGAACGATTACTTTATTTTTACTTTATTTACATTGCCTTTCCCGGTACGATCTGGATGAAATCGTAGTGTAGAAGCTAGTTCTTCAACTTTTACAATTTGACTTACCGATTTCTACATTACGGATCTCGTTGGTAGATATAGATATACCTATCTATACGTACCCAACGTATAGATAGGTATGTAGGTAGGTGCTGTATAGACTAGTGATGGGGAGCAATTTGTTAGTTTGCTCGTCTGTTTGTTCAACAAAAACAAAAATTCAAAAATTTCTATCCGGATTAAATTCCGGTTTAACTTTTAACGTGTAGCTTTAAGTTATTGTACTCAGTCACAGGAAGTGATGTTTAGATGGAACGACAACATTACATCAGGGAAATGACGATCTAACGGGCTTTAAGCCGCATAATTGCCATCTATAGTACAAAATCGCTCACAATATTGGACGAAGTAAAGTCATACGTGTAGGCAGAGCGATCTATAAATAGGCAATAGTTGCTCTAGGCCCTAGAGTCTAGAAAAACAGGACTGATCTACACGAGTGGAGTAATTTCTACATAAGATATTCATAGAATAATATTTTTTTTACAATTTAGTTATTTATTTTTGTTCTCGGATATGATTTTATGTTTACTGTAAACTTAGCAAACTATTCTTAATGGTATAAATCGTACCTTATTTAGTATTAAGGACCTGTTTATTTTTTTGTGTAGTCAGTTTAAACTAAAATTGACTAAATACCTATCTAGATAAGTTGGATTTTATTTTCTGCCACACGACTTCCTCGCTAAAGGAAGTATTCGCTATAGGTACTTGTTCTTATAAATCTGTTTGCAACTCTGTGGGAAGGTGTTATTTATATCCCTTTGAGTTTGTTAAATAATGAACTTTTATAATAGCCGAGCTCGCGATTTCGCCCACGGAAATACCTTTTTCCGACGGAAATCTAGATCAGAGTAAAAAGTAACCTGTTTATTTAATGCGTTATTCAGAACATTGTTACAAACTAATAGATTAACTAGATTTTGCCAGCGGCTCCGCCCGCCCGAAACTCGGTTATCGGCGTGAAACTCCTTAATTATACTAATGAAGTTTTCTATAGCATTTCTGTATAAAAAGTGCCTATGTGCTATTTCAGGACCTATTCTATAGGTGTGCCAAGTTTTATTCAGATCCGTCCAGTGGCTGAAGCGTTATTGAGTAACTAACATCCATCCATACAGACATACTTTCACATTTATAATATTAGTAGGATACTATTACCGGGAAGTCTTTAAAGAAGTGAATTGTATATACCTTCATAAACTAATAAAATGCCCTTAGGGGCCGTCCATTAATCACGTGAGGCTCGAAAGGGGGGGAGGAGGTCCGGCTAAAATCACGAAATATCACAAGGGGGAAGGGGGGTGTAGTAAGATTATCACGTGTATTTATTTTTTCGTCAAAATTCTAAAAATTGTAAGATTTTTTGTAGGGACTAAAAATACACGTGATTTTGAGTGGGGGTGGGGGGTAGTCTGAAACCTCACCACGTATCACCAAGGGGGAGGGGGGGTTAAAAAATGCTAAAAAAAACATCACGTGATTAATGGACGGCCCCTTAGTAAGCGCATCGCATGATGAGAAAGGCTGGACCGATCTAGCTATTTTTTCTAAATAATTGCATCATCATGCAACATCGGGAAGGGCAGAATGTATGCCGAGCTAGCTAGAGCTTAGAAATAGCTTATTATCAAGTGTCAATGTATGTATTCCTTTTAAGTACTCGTTTATACGGTAAGGTAACTAACTATATCTTAATGTTACCATTTCATATCAACACGGAACTTTGTTCGAAGCCATTCCGTAATCTTAAGAGTGCCCTTTTGTCGATGGAACGTTTTAGTGATAACAGAGTGCATTCTTCGTTGTTCACTTTATGTAGTGCACATTATTGCACAAGCGGCCAGGTCATATGATAAGAAATGAAATAAACGGCCAAGTGCGTATCGGGCTTGTACCCTGATTGGGTTCCGTAGTTCGTTGCCATTCAGAAGATGTTCTGACTTATTGACTGAAATTATAGAAAATCAAAGAATAAAACAGCTCTGAAAGGGTTTTTAGTTTCGTATGGGATCAGTTTTACTTAAACTAAATATGTAATTACTTTTCAATAAAAATATAATAGAAATAGATGTTTTCTTCTTCACTTTCCGAACGAGCATTAAAACGAGCTTAGCAAGGGAACTAAATTCGTTATTATTTTTAGGTCCACGACTATAGATATACTATTCTAATGACTAATTTGTGATGGATACTGCCTTTTTATGTTTTTTGTTTAATTAAGGTATTTAACATTTTAGGGCTTAGGCCCAAATATACATATATATACACACATACAAACCACACGTTTTTGATTGGGCTACCTAATTTAGTAACTAATTTTAATTGTAAATTGAAAATTTTAATTTTAAACGGCCGGACACTGAAGTGATTCGACAAGTTCGATTTTACAATTTTGTTACGCAACGCTAAAACTGCCATAAGTAGTGCATTCTAAGTTTATGACGGCACGTTTTCTGTGATAAAATTTGAATGGCACTCTTTGTGGACTGGTGTTGGCTTTAGGCAATCTCTCTAAGGTTAAGGAACTTCTCATCTCCATTAGCGGGGAACTTATAAGGACGCGTACATAATAGCACGCCTATCTCCTATCTTGCAATGGAATTTGTAAACATCAAAAATCATACTTCCTATGATTTGGGTTTTTGTGCCTAATTTCAACTTACTAGACAAAATTCCGGCGGACACCGCAGTGATTTGATCAAACGTTTATAATTTTTGGCACGGAACGCTAAAAATAAGGTAAGGTAAAGTGGGTAAAGTTAATGGAAGCACGTTTGTTCTGATAAAGTCTGAATAGTAGGTACTTCTTGTGGGCTGATGGCTTGTGGCAAACTCTCGTGAGGTTAAGGAACTTCTCATCTGCATCTGCGGGGAAATATCATCTAAGGACGCGTACACACGGAAACCCTTTAAAGTTTCACGACTCTTGTTGCTGGACATTTTTACGGAGATGCTCAAGATTAATCAATGGTTTTTAGCTATATACCTATGAATTTTGTGTCTAGTTTGAAACACCTGTAGTTCAAAACCAGTAATCAATCAAGCTTAGAATCCCATAAAATGTCTTGCAATAGACTTACTACTTTTGTGATAAAACCTATGAAATTTAATACGTAGCCAATAATGTCCACCTCGTCACAGACTTGGTGAAGTAAAACGTAGCCTGCATACCTTTAAAAATGATACATGGCAAGATTAGTATAAATGGTATAAGTCCATTGCATTACCTGCATCTTTAAGAGGTATATGTCCTTCAACGGGATAATTTTATAAATGATCTATATACTCATACTATATAATTACAGGTGCCAAATGGTGTCTGAATTTATAGTTTACATTTTTCTCCCATATTCGTTTATATTCATTACATATGTTAATTCATCATATATCGGTGTGATGTATAGATGTTTTTCTGTTGTACCGTCATTGTTTCTCTCTCATAGTTTAGTTGTTGGGGTGTTCACGAATTTGTGGGTGTTTATTATATTAATTAATATTATTTATTACTAATTTTTGGATCCTGGAGATCCGGCTGTTCTAATAACGATGTAGGTAGTAAGTACTTCTTTTGAACACAGTTTGAAATTGTTTTATTAAGTTGAGTTTTGTTAGTTTTAATGCAAGTGTAATCAAGTCCTTAGTTGCATTAGATGCGCTTGTTGCAGTCACTGCACCGAGTGCAGTACCGTTAGTGACCTAGCGCTGGGAAGCTATATACACCGGCTTTGTTGCTAGAACCTAAGGATTAGGGTTGTCTCCTAGAGTATTTATTTAATATACAAAATAATCAGTAATTTATGTAATTTTTATTATTGTAAATTTAAATACAAAAAGTTGTTCAGTTTAAAGTGCATATATCCTTTTCTGATTATTCCTGTACATTGTAATGTTTATGATAAAATATGTTAGACCTTCGTTTTTAATTAATTATTTTATGTATGCTGTAGGCTCCACCGAAGGTTCCGGTGTTTATTATCTAATACTTGTATACTTTATAACCTGGGGTTCGATACACACCCACATCATTTTGTGAAGGACAGCCTGTTTTTACCAACCTCTTTAGTCCTGCGTGAGAATGGGTCAGTGTATCTGGACGAAGGTGGCTGAATACATACCCAGCTTTAATGTAATAAGCGACAAATACTAATATTAAAATGTTTTTAGCAGTATTATAACAGTACAAGGAGCTATTTAATGTTAGTTATTTTGAAATGTTGTTGTATAATAAGAAAAGTTAGTGTTAAGAAAAATTTAAATTGAATATTATAAATTGACAGTGACAACCCTTTGTCATGGCTGCTTGGAAAGCAATTGGAAAGTATCTAGGTATATCAAGTCTAGCTGGAATTGCTGCTCGAGTGGCTGCGTGTGTTCCGTATATAAATCACTTTATATTGCGAAAGATTATAAACTTTAAGGATGCTTGTTGCAAATACGAGCTTGACTGGAAAAGCTATTAAATTCTATCTAATTAGATACAAATGTCATCGCATGTAATGTACTTTGACTACATGATTATTTTTATTTGACTACGTCACCTTACTTCTTTACGTAAGTACTTACACCTACACATTGTTCCTAAGAGGTTATAACAAGTTTAAAGTCTTATTTAAACAGTAAAGTGCATCAAAACCCTATTTAGTTAGGTTATGCATTATGTGCATTTTGTGTTTTTCTTCATAAATTGATTTATCTTCAAAAGTTTTTTTGGTATTAGATAAAATCTTATTCAATTTAACACACGTGCTATTCTATTTTGAAATACCGCTCGTATCGAAAATAACAAAATAAATCTATAATAATGCGAAATAAGTTACTCTGTCTGTCTGTTGCCTCTTCACGCTTAAACCGCTGTACCGATAAAGATGGAAGATAAAAATTTGGCATGGAGATAGTTTGAGTCCCTGAGAAGGACATAGGCTACTTGAAAACGTCAAGTGTGAGTAGGTTTTTTTTATATAATAGAAGAGTGGCCGATAACCTAATTTAGGGCGGGTAAAACCGTAGGAAAAACCTAGTAATGTATAAAATAATAAACCATTGCTATTTAATTATTGACATTATTTAATTCTAGATAGATTACAATTATTATAGATAGATAGATTGGTGCCACTAAGGTGGCAAACAAGCTTGCGGGCCGCCTGATGGTAAGCGGTCACCGCAGCCTATGTACGCTTGCAACACCTTTATGCACATATACCTATTTGAGCATATCTTACATACCTAGCTCAGATGACGTCTCTATTTGTATCGGATTTAAACATACACGCCTTTCAAATATCTTTAACAGATGCAGATTCCTGTGTGATGATCACATATTGCAGAAACTGCTTCATTTAGTCATCATAATCAGATGGTATTTTTAGACAATTCCTAGCTTTCGAAATTCTTTAGTTTATACAATATTCATTGTAGGAAAAATAATTAGGATGGCGAAATCAAAGACATTAATTTATTTCTTTTTTGCATAAGGTTTAAATTTTTGTTTTATTTTATGAAAATCAGCTCTTTTCTGTGGCTCTATAGACGTGCATGATTACATCATATAAGTCTTAATATCAATCTTAATGTTGGGGGCAAAGAAAGTTCATTTAAATAGGTACAAATAAACGGTTTTTTTTTACTTAGAATTTGTATAAAGGTAAGACCATACAAAGATAACTGGTCAGCCAATTTCATTGCCAGCTGTGAAAAAAATGGTTGCAAAAATGTGACAAGGACGTAGCGAATCTGTTGTCTCTTGTTTCTTTCTAACTTGTTCTACTATAAACTAACAAAATAGCGGGCGTTGATTAAAAAAGTAAAGACACCTCAAGTCTGCTTTGTCTCTTTCTAGAGAATGGTTAATTTTTTGTGAGGTTATTGCGAAGTCCATACGACAGATTTCAGAACTAGAAGTCTATGGGTAAAACCTATATTCATTAGTACGGTAGGTACGTTCATTATGTTTGTTCTTTGTAAATACCGTTGGCATTGCATAACCTAGCTGTACCGTTTTATGTTTTCTATTATTAACTTCACAATCTAGGTCATGTTATCGACTTGAGGTTTTAGTACCTGCATAGCTCACCTGTGGACCGGTTTATGTAATATACCTATATAAGTAACTAGAAGGTACGGATACGGATTATTTCATATCACTCCATCAATCAACTATTTATGCAAATTAACACAAACATATGTAACGAACAGCCAAAATGAATGAAACTGTTATGAAAAGGGGTTTGGGCGGGAGTATATAAATCGTATTTGAAAGAGCGTTATTCCACTTGCATGTATTTTAGTACACATAATATACATGAGACTGTGCAGTCTAAATAAACAAACTGTTTTGTATGTATGTGTTATTATATTCACACCTACTTAAAGAGGGTTTTGCTCTGTACCTATTTACATACACCCTTGTATTTATTGTGGTGTTTTTAAGATGTGGTAATATTTTTTAGGCGCATTATAAACAGTAGATGCTTTGGACGATGTTTGGGCGTTACTCTTACGTACTACCGCAGTGTCTGTGTGTTATACACAAAGCAAATTGTAAAGGAAATAAAAGAGTTGAGTATTTGGTTTTATGCCTGTAAAATGTCTAACTTTTTGCATGAACTGTGATGGTTCATTTACTTACAGTGGCAACTCTCCTAACGTATATAGCCGCAACATTTTCCTATGTATTTCGATGCTTGGCCGGCGCCCGCCTCCGCTCGGCAAAAGATTTGGCTATAGTGTAAATGAATACCCCAAAAAAATTAAGAATTTCTTGTGTCCATTTTTCTATTTAATTACCTATTACATGTATTTTTGCTGTCTAAAATGTGCAATCATCATTTCGGAAGCCCCTTGCCTATCTAGCTGATAACCGCACCGTATCAGGGTATGACACACTTTCTACTAGATACTTCAATGGCTCATTATCACTACTTACGCTTCGCTTAGGAATTATTTCTTATCGCATTGGCCTTTGTGTAGTCTGTTTTGATAGATAGTAAAAGGTATTTCGAGATTCTGAAAGGAAGTTGATGGCGCCTACTCGATGATGGTTTACCTTTTAATGACTTTGTATTTTGATGACATTTTAGCTATTTTCATCGTAACTAGCGACAGTTTACATTAATTGAATTTTCCAAGCAGGTAACCAGAGTCTGATTTAGAATCAAGTTCTAACATGATTTCTTATTCGAGGTAACTGGGATTTATTTTATTTTATTTTATATATACACACCAGCACAATTAGCGGAACAGAAAAAAAAGTGAGACTATGAGATAATAACGCATATATTTGACGAAAATGTAATTAGACACAAAATAACAAATTGATTAACATCTTTTAACAACGACTTTGAAAAGTCTTCGTTATTTTTTATTGAAAAATAAAGAAATTTGAAATAAGTGAAATTTTTAGATGATTATGAACCATCACAAAAAATAAAAAAAAGTAAGCATTACATGATTTAACAATAAAATTAAAGCAAAATTAATAACGAGTGTTTCAGATTATGTTATCGATGATTTCTTGAGGCAACCGCTCCCACTCCTCAAGTAATGCGTTTCCAAGTTCATTCAGATTGTTGGGGGGTGGAATTCTGGATTTAACCCTTCTTTTTAGCAAGTCCCAGACATGCTCTATCGGATTCATATCGGGGGAATTTGCTGGCCACTGCATCACCGGTATACCTACGTGGCTCAGATATGCCTGTACCGATTGTGCACTATGAGCACGAGCATTATCTTGCATTAGAATAAAGTCGTCACCAATAAATGGGGCAAATGGTACAACATGTTCTTCTAAAATGTCTCTGATGTATCGATCTGCTGTCATGGTCCCTCCTGTGACTAACACTAACTCCGTGCGAGCTCCCAAACATATCCCTCCCCAAACCATAATCGAGCCGCCACCATAAGCCACTGTGTGGTCAAAACTAGACTGTATGTGGCGTTCTCCTTTGCGTCTCCATATTCGCTGTCTCCCATCGATCTGTTTTAAAAGAACTCTGCACTCATCCGTAAAGAGAACCTGCTGCCATTCGTTCAAATCCTTTTTTTGTGTTCCGCTAATTGTGCCGGTGTGTATAGTAATAATTTATTTCGAATGGTATTCTTTATAAATATGTCTTTATTGTTGTTAACATATTATATCTTAAGTAACGACTGGTTACTTTTATTTGTTGATTGCCGAAGCAGGAGAATAATAAAAAAAAAAATGATTCATGATTTATTGTGGTACGTATTTTGTATAAGATTTTTTTTTAAAATCAATATTTCTTTTCTGTAATTTTAACTTTCCGGCGACGTTGACTGATAAGATTTTTTAATATTCGCAGCGCAATTTATGGAAACGAATACCTTACTTATTTTTGACACTTGCTAATCAAACACCAAAAAGTTTAAAGACATGTTCTAAGAATAAAAATGTTGGTTTGCCATGTGCAAGTTTGTATTAAATTGTATACGTTAAAAGTTATACAAGATTCTATTTTTTCATCCAAATGACCTAAATAAAGATTTCAAGTTAAGGCCATCCCTCCGGTCCACTAGCGCTGCCTTTGGATATTTTTTATTAACTGTTCGTAGAAACCGTATTTCAAAAATTTGATTTAACAAAAATAAAACTATTCATAACTATGTTTAGAAGGATTTGTAATGTTTCTAGAATGAATATGCTATCTACAACTCAGAGATATATTATAGAAACGATACAAAACATTATAAAAATAGGTTATAAACTAGTTTTATATTTCGTTCGACCAAATTTTTAATATACCAGTCCACCAGACCAGTCAATAAAGAATATCCAAAGGCGGCGCTAGTGGACCGCAGGGATGGTCTTCATAAAAACATTTGTTTAGGATTTTGAAAATCCGCTTAACATCAGGCGGACCGTGTGCTTTTTTGCCACCTTAGTGGTAGTAAAAAAAAAAAAAAATATCACAGACATAGATCTTCGGCTTGTTGATCAGTAAATATTAACAGCAAATAAGTTATTCTTTTATAAACTCAAAGTTACATAATTTTATCATAATTCTGTCAAAGTTTCGGTATTTCAAGTATATACCTATACTTCGTGTGTTAATTAACATCTGAGTCATCCATCATAATTCCATGTTGTTACCAAATCACCTAGGTTTTATCGAACAGAATTGGATCCTATTAGGTGACCAGGCAACTAGTTATTGAACGTGGGTAGGAAGGACTGTAGGTGGTGCCTTGTAACAGACGACTAGGCTTAGAAAATTGCCAGGAACGTGGGAGAACCGTGTATCTGGTAATATGGTCCTTATAGTCTTTATTATTCGGGCTGGATTCGCTTCCGTTTAGGAAGTTGACGAATTTGGCCTGGATTATTAATTAGATTGCAAAACGCGTCACGTAGGTAGGTGACCAAATAAAGAGTGTATTGTCGCCCACGCCTTATATGGACTGCGGTCAGGAAGGAAGGGAACATGTTAATGAACTCGGATGTGACCAAAATTATGTAAGTTTTCTTCGTTGGGAGACTTTAAAATTATCTTTTGGCCGACTTCAAGTAAACGGCTCGGTATAGATATATAATTGCTATCGAATTCTGAGCACATTGAAATTTGTCCTATGTATGCAAGTGTCTGCAAAAGTTTAGCTTTAAGGAGAACGGCTTGCATGTTTTGTTTGATATATTTTGTTGAGGTTTTAGTAGACGTTTGAAGTAGTTTTAAACTTTTGTAATAAAATAACTTTTAAACACCACATTTTTTGTGAACGTCTGTTCCTGAACAAAATTCGGTTTAAAAAATTAACAATCGGTTGGAAAATCCCGGTTTTTTATGAATCACTACATATTTTAATATCTTAACCTTTTTTGTACATATATACTTATAAAAGTCACCGCACTTGTACCTCGTTTTGAAGGTTTCTAAAAGCTAAAAAGGTTATGCACTTTTTAACTGTTCGATTTTTTGTGTATAATAATACTTATAGTTTTCTTTTTCTACCTATTCGTAGTTATACTAATATTATAAAGCTAAAGAGTTTGTTTTCTTGTTTGCTTGCTTGAACGCGCTAATTTTAGGAACTTCTGATCCGATTTGAAAAATTATTTCAGTGTTAGATTGCCTATTTATTGAGCAAGGCTTTAAGCTATATATCATCACGCTAAGACTAATAGGAGCGGAGCACCAATGAAGAATGTTTCAAAATCGGGGGATTTTTTTTTCCTTTTGAGAGTTTCGGCTGCGTGCACTTCGTTAACGGTTTAAGTTTCGCAAAAATCATGTATGACGGAATTGTTTCTCTTTAAAAGTTCTAAATAAAGCCCCTCAACAGCATATGTCTATCTGTTTTAAGGTTGGCTCACTATAAACTTTTTTATGCTTAACAAATTTGTTCTAAAATAATGTATTAGCGAAGGTGTTTTTGTAAACATGATATTAATCCTTATCCAAATAAATACGTTATTCATCACAAGTATTCAATTTAAAGCAAATTTTCCAAAACTGACCCCCTAATCGTGGGTTCAAAGTTTGTATGAAGCACCTAGATCGCGAGGTTAATCCATTATATAGTTAATAAATGTTTTGCAGTAATTTATTTATTATTTTTGAAAAAGAGAAAGAGAGATGGAGAGATAGAAAGAGAGAGGGAGAGAGAGAAAGAGAGAGGGAGAGAGAGAAAGAGAGAGGGAGAGAGAGAAAGAGAGAGGGAGAGAGAGAAAGAGAGAGGGAGAGAGAGAGAGAGAACGTTAAGTTTGAGTAAGTTTTTGTTCTATAATTGAGGAGTTGCCGTATGAATCCAAAATTTAGTATGAGTATATATGTACAAAAAAGGTTAAGCTATTAATATATTATCTGAGTTATCAAAACAGTTCAATAATATTAATATTAACTAACTAATAAATAATATTAACATTTTTAACTGTTAAAAACACTGTGAATTGATTGGTATTTAACTGTTTGATAATTCATATTTAACTGGTAAATGTACTAAACACAGTTATAATAATACAATTTGCTGTTTTCTTTTTTTAAACAAAGTATCATAAACATGAACAAAATCTAGACATAAGTGCACCAGCCCAATAAATGTTAGGATAAAACTAATGGAGTTAAAATACAACCGGTTTGTTTTGGACAGAATAAAACATGTAGAAAGTTTGATATTGTGTGTGTGCACGTGTCCAGGCCATATTGCCGGTCTAGACCGGGTATAGGTTAATTACCATATTGGCATCACCTGTGCAGCTACTTACGGCTATAATATAATACCTTAGCAACGGATATTTCCAAAAAAAAAAAAAAACGATTTATATTAATGTTTATAAATAAATGTATTTAGAAACGGGATTTCAAGTCGCTCAGAAACAGGTTCATGTGGTTTTGAAATAGTGTCGCATGTTTCTTTGCATTGAATATTATTGTTTGCCTTGTCTTCAATATTTTTGATTTGTATTCAAACAGAACAAAAATAAAATATTTATGTTATTAAATAAATTTTAGTTCTATTATAGTTTGGAGACATTGTTAGTTATGGAAAAAAGGTCTTGTTGTGTAATTGATTAACTGATTGTTATATTTTATTTTTTTTGCACAACACACTACCTTTTTTTTTGTATTATTTTTATTAATATATTATGTATGTAGCTGTGAATTATAAATAAATAACCCATTCTTCTTATTTATCTTTAAAGTACGTACGTAAGTACTGACACATAGGTTAATGTGAAAGTTTTTGGTGATTTTTTACTTTACATCCATTACCAATATATTCTATGGCAAGTTTGGAACGGTATAGTTTCCTTAGAATTAGGTGGAAGAAGTAAGGGTATCTTAAGGCTATGATTCTATCAAACACACAGTTCTTAAGTAATAGCGAAATTAAGTTAACAGATTTGTCAGCTTCCTATTTCACGGTTCTACGCGTTAATCATTCAACCCTCAGCAGTCCACTGTTGAAGATTTTTCGCATTGCTTATGAAATCGCTTTCGGCTACCTTTTCTAGGTAATCGGTCCACTTGACGTAGAGGCGGCCCACCCTGCACTTACCAATCCGTGGTATTTACTGTAAGACTCGGCTGCCCCAACCGCCACCAGTTGTTGCCATCACCATATGATCTGCCTACTGCCACTTCAGTTCGCTTCGTGTCGCGTCGTAGCTACTTTTGTTCATTTATGAACACCGACCATAGCCGTCTTCATGGCTTCATGGATCAGGTGTCCGGGTTTTCGAGCCTTAGGTCAAGGCAGGCAAGATGCATTGATCGAAAACCTTTGTCTTAAACGATGATGAGAAAGGCAATGTTAAGACGAAAGAAGTCGTAACCAGCGAAAGTGTCGATTATCGTGTTATTATATCTCTTCTTGACAATACTAAGAAACACACCGCGTTTTCACGCTGTTATATTATTATATTTATACATATGTTACAGCGATAGATTTTTATTATGTTGATTGACAGTAAATCTGATAAACCTTGTTGTCTCGCAATCCTTCTTATGACCACATGTTGAGTCAGCATCAACACCATTAAGCATTCAGAGTTCCAGAGTACTTAACACCACATTTCTTAGAGTCCGTAGAAACCACGTAATGAACTGAACAATGTGTTACTTACATAACTTGCAAGAAGTTGAAGTGAATCAGAGGTGCATATTTAACTTGTGAGTCAACTTAGCAACTTTGCCATTATATCGTTTAGGAATCTTGGTGGTGGTTTTCTACGGAGAAGTCGGTATTTTTGGTTATATCCCCCGGGCGGGACAGGAATTGCCGTCTTCAGTTTGTGGGTGGCGTGATATGTTTTATTTGTATTTTGTGTGTTGAGTGTTATATTGAATTTACACAAAGATTCCTTGTATAACATGAATGTCTATGCTGTATTTCAGAAATATAGTTATTTTGTTTATTTCGTATTATGAACAGTTAATAAAGAATTTGGATTGGATTACCTCTGTCGTAAATTACATCAATGACTTCTTTACCACTAGTTTTTTGGCGTTATTGTCGGGGGTGACACCTACTGGGGTGGAATCAGGTTACACATCCTCAGCAGACTAAGGTTTCTAACCCCATGCAGCACAACATTAAAATCAGTCAGTCTTACTAATCCGATAAAAAGTTTAGAAATGTCTGAGTTAGGTATAAAAACTATTTTTTTCCTAGAGATAAGTAGAAAAAATCAAATTTATTTTAAAGTTATTATATTATTTAGTTAATTAATTAAATGCAGATTTTCACATGAGAGGGTGATACTCGGGGAAAAGCACTACCTTCGCACTTTTCTAGATACTAAAAAAATCTACTAACAAAATAATAGTGTTAATTTACATTACACTAAAAAAATCTACTAACAAAAGAATAGTGTTAATTATACTCAACAATCACTTTACGAACAAATAATCTTGTCATAAGATCAGATCTTTACAAATAAACATATTATTCACTTACCGTGTTATTGTGATGAGGTGCTGATAAAATGACAATAAATCAGATGGGTATTGTGGACGGGTTTGAACGGGTATTGAGTCATATATGGCACGCGCCAGTCGTGTTGTGCAGCATATGACCAACATGGCGGACTAACGCGTTGTCGGATATGGCACGCGCAGCCGAAATAGATGTGAATTTTATTATCATGCCTTTGAAGATTGCGATAATGTGCCTTTTATGGTTATTTTTATAAATTATTGTAACTTCCTAAAAACTCTGACAAATAATTAAATGCAGCTAAGCTATTGTCAAAAACGGGATTTTTGACATGATTTTTTTTTTAAACCCTGGTTTTTGGAGTGTTTCTTAAATAAAGACACCTAGAAGATATTTTGATGGAGTTTCTAGATTAACATTATCCGAAACCATTAATATTTTTTTATAATCTTATATTAATAGCCGCACATGTACAGTGCGATTTCAGAGGAACTTCCTCTTGCGAATGCTCAGATTGTGAAATGATCTCCCTAGGTTTTCTGTAAGAACTACAATATGGGGTTATTCAAGAAAGAAGTTTTTTTTTTAAAGGGTCGGTTGCAATCGTCCATAGGCGATTAGCAAATACTATCAGGACCGTTAGCTTGTTTGCCATCTTAGTGGTATTAAAATAAAATATATTTTTTGTTTTAGGCACTACTACATTGTACTACCAGCAGTTACATCCACTGGAATTAGGTGGATCAGTATAACAAATGTGCATTTTTACCATACAAATACACATACATATAATTGTAGCACTAAGTAATGTGGCAAATAAGCTTACAGTCCGCCCGGTGTTAAGCGGTCACCTTAGCCAAACCAAATAGTAAATGTAGATAGGTATATAGAATTAGCTAGACTAGCACTTGGCCTTTTTTTTATGTTTAGATGCATGTTTATTAATTTTTCGTAGATGTCTTCACAACCCAAAAAAACGTGCATAAGTCACCGACCTTTATGGTAATCTTCGTAGACGCGTACTAGACATGTTTGTTCATTTCAATAATGCTCTCGGAAAACTGGATCTTCAGGAAAGCAGTTTTTGGTGCTGCATAAACATAAATAACATAATTTTTGAAAGTGTGGCGGGCTATAATGAAAAAAATAAACTTTAGCCCGCGACTTCAGCCGCTAGTTAACTAGCAGTTAGCAACTAGTTATTTTCAGGCAGTTTCTGCTAAATACTCGTAAAATGCAGTCAAACGGTACATCTGTGTGTTTGAAGCAGGGTTCTATGATATATATCCTTGATATATATCCTTGATGTATATCCTTGATATATATCCTTGATGTATATCCTTGATGTATATCCTTGATATATATCATTGATATATACAACATAATTGATAAAAATCTGGAACGAGGAAATTTGCTGAAAAATCAAACAATTTGCAAGCTGAAGTGGCAATGGACTGGTTCGTCGTGGTCTTCGATCAAATTGAAGAAGAAAGGTTTTTGTTTTCGTTATGAACTTGAGAGGCGATGATGGATCGGAAGACGCAGCGTAGGATGGCCTTCTGCGAGATGGACGGCCAACCTGGTTAGAGCCGCAGGAAGCCGAATATTTTGAACCCTGGTTTGAAGTCGGTAAAAATATATTCGACCAACATGGCCGACAAACGCGTCGTGTCGGATATGGCACTCGCAGCCATTAAATGACATACATGGCCGACAAACACGTCGTATCGGATATGGCACTCGCAGCCGAAATATGCCCAACATGGTCGACAAACACGTCGATCGGATATAGCACGCGCAACTGAAATAGATGTGAATTTTATTAACATGCTTTTAAATATAAAGAAATATCTGGTACTGAGTTAAGACTTATGTTGCTAATTATATCTTAAGGTACTTTTATATAATATATAAAAACATAAAGTAAACTTGATAAAATCATTTAACGTAGAAATCTTGTACGGTGTGTTTAAGAATATTGTTATCCTAGCAGAAGTTTTTTTTTTTTTTTTTTTACACCACTAAGGTGGCAAACAAGCTTACGGTCCGCCTGATGATAAGCGGTCACCGTAGCCTATGGACTATGTGCACTGTGTCTTAGGTTTAGGAAAATATCTAAATAAACTTAATTAATTGAATAATAAAATTTAATAGATCCGGATAAAAACGAACGCAGACCGTAGAAATAAAAAAAAATGTTTATACCTACGCCCAGACCTACCGCTTCTTTCAATTTATCTAACTTTTACGCAGTTTAATGTTGTAAACAGACAGATTTCTAGATAAGTTTTGTTAAGTATTGATTGTTTAGAAATTTGAACCGGACTTCTATCTTTTGATCACAAAGTGGTTGCAAAAAGCTCCACTATCTAGTTTTCTGCACTGGTTTACGTGAATAATTATCTTTATGCATATAGTTCAACGAAATCAGGTTTATTTACATATTAAATTAATATAAATGTTGATTTGTATTTAATTTACAGCGCGTTAGCTTAGCAGGTGTGTACGGAATTCTTATTTATTTGTGGGTTTCTTACTTTTTGAATTTATTGCTTGTAACTGTGATGAAAAAATCATGATTCGTACAAAAAATGTGTTTTACAATTTTAGAACTTCATTTTTGATTTATATAAGTTACTTGTATCTATCTGCCCACGACTTTGTTTACGTGAATTTCTGATCAGTCAGGTCTCTATTATATTTGACAGCATCAGTGGCCTAGTAGGTAATGCTTTGTTTTTTTGTCGTAAATACATAGATATGTGATAACTACACATGTATAAATATATATCTAATATGTATATACAAAGAAGTATATAAAAGTAAGAAAGTAATTATTGTCTAGTATCCGTATTACAAGCCTTGCTAAGTTTAGGACCGGACAGCGCTTTGTGTGCGTAGTCAAAAATATTTATACAATTTTATTATTTACAATTACTTGTACCTATTATATATTATTATTATTATATATACATTAAGTTCTGACGAAAAGGCTTTTTGCACTGGCTACATCTTTATAAAGCTCTTGTCTCCGATGTTTTGACCTTTTTAAACTTAGTCTAGTGCAATATAAAAATGTTTATGCTGCAGATTCATCCTATAACCTTTATGAACTATTTCATTTATAAATAACCTTGTGATCCTTTTTTAAAATTCAATTTAACTGAGGGATTTGGTTTTTACTAAAATAGAACATTCTGTGTTTAATTAGGTTTTACATTTAAAACCTGAAGTGAACCTACCCTGTAGACACTAATGCAGCCGTCTGGAAAGTTGGCTACAGCCCAAATTACATTTGAATCTTAAGATTAAATCTATGCAAAACACTTTTAATTAAATCTAGATTGCCTATCTCTTAATGTAAGTCTAGAATCTTTACAGCAAAAATTCTAATGTATTTTATCTGTGCCTTACAAAATGTGGACTATTTTTGTGCTGATTTGAAACCGTTTCATGGGCGGATGGTCACCACTACCACTACTATAATGATAGCGAAAATCATATTAACGTTTTTAATTGTGGCCTTTTCAGTATACTAGTGTAGTATAGGTCATATCATGTTACTATAATCAAAGAAATAAAATACATATTTATTTATTGGACATAACACAGCGCTATCTGGTCCTAAACTAAGCAAACCCTATACTATAAGAAACAGATAACTTACGAAAATACTTCATAGTTTTTTTTTTGTAAATACATCATGTCCATCACAGAAATGTTTGTCCTGCGGGGAGGAAGAAGGGATCGAATCCCCACCCACTCAACAGGCACTCAGTAGTACCATCTGAGCCATTATATGTAGATAGATTATCATTCTCTCATGTTTATTGCTCCGTTTCTGCGTCTTACTAGTTCCATAGCAAGGTCTCAAGGAACGAGTAATATAGGAATAACTACGTTAGCTATATGGGAACTGCAGATAACTCTAACTTGCGAGCTGAAACACCACAACAGTGTTTGTGTAATAGCTCGTCTATCGTTGGCATTTTCATGTGTATACTGGTCACCAAAAGATCTAAATAAATCCTCAATTAAGAATACTGACCTTAAACTTATTTGTTTTAGCCATCCATCGAGGCACAGAAAATCAACCAGCAAAGAAAGCCAGAAGTGAAGGTGGAGGTGACAGTGCTGGAGGGGGAAGAGACCACCTGGCTTACGGCTGCCTGCTGCGAAACGAGCTGCTCGGTGCTCAGATAGAAGAGCTGAGAGGTCCGCCTGCAAGTTGTGCTGATGGAAACCGTGCTGCGCTTGGCGCAGTCCAGCTTGCGTCTGCAGCTAAAGCAGCTCTAGCCTATTCCCCTCCTGTCTTCAGGTTCAGGGCTCCCGTTCGCACTGCTGAGGTAAGATAGATTTCGAATTAAGTATATAAGTAGGTACACTGGTCCAAGAAGAAGTAAATACAATTTTGATCTTGTATTCCACATCAAACTACAATCTTCTTATACCTTTAATTAACAACAAAAAACCTTACTTTTTAACACGTAATTTATTTTAAATCCTTTACCCATAGGTTATCTGGGAGAGATCGCTCTATAGTGATTTTCGCCATTTGTATTTTAATTTTGTAAATACCGTTTCTGTTATTTTACGTGCAAAAAAAATAACAAACAAAAGGGTATAATCTGCTAAGTTAAGCATCGTCGGGCGCGGTTAGTTAATAAGATTGGTGACCGCTATTGGTATTTTTTCTTGAGTCCCTTTGTGCTTTGGATTATTCTGCTCTGCTTTGCCTGCAGGTTTGGCTTACAAAAGCGTAGTTTTTAGTATCATATACCATACAGAAAACCAAAGGGTTTCGTTATTTTAAAAATATGTGTAAGAATAGGACGATGTAGAAGCAATTTTAGCCTGTAAAAGTGTTTGCACAAACCTAAGCGACATGAAGTATGTCATGCGAGCTGAGTCAATATTTTAGTTAAAAAGACGAGACACGACAAAGACGGCTGCCAACTTGTACCGAGCTAACTGACGAACTAAGGATACCAATTATTTGTACTACTTACCTATTTTAGGGTTCCGTACCTCAAAAGCAAAAAAAGAACCCTTATAGGATCACTTTGTTGTTACAATATGCAACAAAAATTAACTTATTTTGGGCATTTTTTGCATTGACTTAGAAGCTTAATTTTTTTTACAACTTGAAGCGACCGTAGACTGTAGTATTTGATATTAATTTCAACTTGATACCTGCATTCTTGAGTAAAAGGTTCTTGACACACAGACGGATAAACTTTTTCTTAATGTGTTATAGCTACAAATTAACGAATGTCGGATTTTTCCTACATTTGTGATGTAAGACCTTGCTTCGTGTCAAATTTTATGATTCTAGGACAACGGGAAGTTCCCCATAGGTTTTGGTTTATTTGTGAATGCCAAAATGTGCGACAAAAATGGCCGTATTTTTTTATTGCGTTAACTTAGAATTTTAATTTTTTTATCGATTCAAGGGACCGTAGAGACCTTAGTATTTGATAGTAATTTCAACCTGATACCTTCACGTGCTCCTGAGCAAAAGTGTCTTGACAGACAGACGGACAACAAAGTGAATCTATAAGGGTTCCTTTTTTAATATTTGAGGTACGGAACCCTAAAATGGTCGCAAAAGTAAGACAGACGAGGCGAAAATGAAGTCTTGTCTCTTTCTTGTTTAAGTGAACCATAGACTTCGATTTCTGTAATCTGTCCCATAGACTGCACAATAGCCTCACAAAATTGGCCAAATTTTAGAAAGAGACTAAGTGTAATTGAGGTCTCTTTGTATCAACGTCCGCCATTTCGTTTGTTTATGTCTATTAAAACAAGATAGAAAGAGACACTACAGTTTCGCTGTCTATTTTTTATGCTTTTGTAGTAAATATAAACAAACAAGTTGGCGGACGTTGATAGAAAGGGAAAAGAGAGGTTTGCTTTGTCTCTTTTTAAAGGATGCTTAACTTTGCGACGCTATGGCACAGTCCATAGGCCAGATTACAGAATTCGAAGTCTATATGGTAGAGTTGTGGATGCGCTGTCACATAGTAAACAGCCATATTGTTTGTTTACATTTGGTGAACGATTATGCGATGTCATATCTTTTGAACTTAATGCCGTCAACAAAACGCAGCTGCAGTTGGCGGGACTTCTTTACGAGAATGCTATTGCACTCTGTCGAGTCGTTTGTATTAGTGTTTTTACTTACATTTATTAACACTTGCTTTCCGGAGGGCACACGATGATACGCAATAAAAAAAAATGCCTAATAACAATTAGCAGTAATATTTCGATGGTGTCCTGAATTACTTATATAAAATCTCGAAAAAGATTTTTAAATAAATGCAAAGTCAAATGAAATGAGATAAAAGGTTTGTGCAGTAACCGTAAATACAGCTTTCTTACAATTGGTACAATACAAAAATACTTGTCTAATTAGCGTCCCTTTTCTCGAATGTAAAACTGACCAAGAACATGTTGGGTCATGGTTTGGTATAGGGTTCCGTTGTTGTTACTATACAATCTTTTGAGTCTGCAAATAAGCTAAACTTACTTAGGCGCATTTGATTAAAATCGTAATATTTTTGATTTATCTATCCAACGACATAAACATACGGAAAAAATCATCCCCATTATGCGATTAGGGGAGTCTAGGTACCGCTGCGGCGGAATTGAGTAATAAACGTAAGAGTTACTCCCATGGGAACTTTAGAATTTTCCGGAATAAAAAGCCTATGTGCTTTACCAGACTATAATTTATCTCTGTGTTAGATTTCATCTGGATACATTTCGAGGCTCTGGCGTGATTTAGTAACAAACATACATCCACCCAAATTTTCGCATTTATAATAGTAATAGTATAGGTGACTGTGAAACACGGACCGACCGACATGGCGAAATTATCCTTTTAATTCTTTCCTTGTTTGACTACGAAACCCTAAAATGTGTTGCAAAATGCGGAAGATACACCTGAGTCTCTTAATTTTAATTATACGTATAATTGCATTCGTCATATTTGACCAATAAAACGATTCGATAAAATGAGCGTAGGTAATGAGTAATACACACTTTTTGATTTATGTTTATGCAAATTTCGAAATATGTTTATTATAGCAACGAGTCCGATATTTAGAGCGACTTTGATGTCATTCCGATGTTTTATGGACTCATCTAACTAATAAATTTTATGAGTTTTTTTCAAAATATGTTTTTTTATTGAATTAAAAATAAGTCAAAAAAATGGACCGGAATGCCGTTCGATCAATAGATGTCTTGGTTATAATGAGACAATATTTTTCTTCTCTTTTTGTTGCATTTTTTGGGGTTCTATTAAAAAGTCATTTTACGAGATACGGTACTGACGACGTGCCGTATGAATACCGGGAATTAGTGTTGTTACGAGCGTTTTTAACCTGTTTTATTTTTAAGAATAAATGTCATTCCTTTCGTGGACAGCAAATACCAACCAGTTTAATAGTCTTTCGGACAAATAACTGAGGTGGTGAATTTAAAACACTCTTTGCGATTTTTAGGGATAAGTACCCAAAAGGTGCCAACGGAGCCCTATTACTAATCCCATGCTGTCTGTTTGTCTGTCCGATCTTTACAAGGGTTTTTCTTTTAGACTGAAAGAGGGCAGAAGGAAAACAAAAAACAATAAGTAAAAATTTTGGAGGGACTCCATACAAGAATCATTTTTCTTTGGTTTTGCTCTATCGCAAAAACGGTATACATACAATTTTTAGAATCAAACGATTATACAAGGGGTTATCAAAAAGTAGTAATAAATCGATATAAAACATTTGAATATTTTTCATGCAGAAGTTTTGTTGCAGGCTCTGACTTGACATCAAATGAATATATTTTCAAAATGAGACTGTGTGTTTAAATACCTATAACCTGTACCTACTAGTGAAGGTTTAAGGAAGCTTTTTAAATACTAGAATATCCGATAATCATTACTTTTTGGTCTCCCCTCGTAATGTGATCTCTATCTCTATAGTACAGTAGTCTATCTATAGTAATCACTACAAGGCATTTTTCGGGGTTCTTACCGTGGTAATAGAAGATTTTATGATGGAGTTCAAATTTTCTATTATTACAGTAACAATAGTGATAATATTTAAAACAAAGCTCTATAGTTAAACAGCAAAACATTATAAAAAAACCGTCAAGTGCGAGTCGGGGTCGTGTGGAACCTTCGGTGTCCGTGTTTAACTCGCACTTGGCCAATTTTTTTATTACGTTTTAAATTTAAAGCTAAGTGTGGGTGGTTTCAAATAAAAGCCGGCTCCTTTGTTTCCTTTTATACACTTTCTTTGTCAGCGTAATTGAATAAAGACGGTAATGATTGAAATAAGAATTTTATAATATTGAATATCACCATGTCTTTCTTGTAAAATTACATGTGTCATTACAAATACAAAGTGATATTTGATAGCTATAATATATTTGAGACGTCGGGTGCCATATTGGCTTTTTAAACACATTTTTTTATACATTAGCTAGTAATTAACTAAAATCTCGGCTGCCTACTGTTTAAGTATGTACCTACTCATCAAAATGTAGATATACTAAATGGTTTTTAGTTTTTTTGCTATCATTAGGTACCGGTTTTTATTTTTTTATTGCTTACCTATTTAGGTTTCTTCTTAATTTACTCTTTACTATGTCTCGCATATTTTTATGTTCTTTTTTTCAACAAGTATTTTTTTTTTATATAAATGTTGAAAGCTACGAATTTCCCGGGTAAATAATATGGAATATTGTGATTTTTGATTTTCAGGCAATGGACTTATTTATTTAATAATAATAATAATCTAATTAATATTTATTCGTTAATTAGTTAAAAATTTATTTTTTTGATTTTTTTACTTATAATACATATAATTATGATGTTACTGAATCTGAAAATTAAAAAAGCTAATTAAAATGCTAGTATCCGATTCCAAAGAGCTTTAAAACTTTTTCATAAAATATTGAAAATAAGTATATTTTATGAACAAATAAATAATAAATACCATGTCCAATTGATATTTTAAACTCACATGTGTGATTCCATAGTGATTTATATACTTAATTTTAAAATAATATTATAAATAATCATATAAATTAATTTAAACTACCTTGTGATTTTAAATTTTAATAAAATTTACGTGTGTTTTATAGTATATTACTGCCGCGGCTCGCAATATCAGCATAATCAGGTGGTCGTGAGTATGCGCGAAGAGGCATAGCCGAGGCAGGCATCACAGAGCCCGGATATGCTTAGTTGTGGCCAAGGCTTGTATAGTGCTTTTCTAAAACATGCGTGTAAAAAACTAACTATATTGACTGTATTAACAATAATAATAATAGTTTAGGTAATTTTGCCGTGAATTTGCAGCGTTCAAATGTCAATTTCTTTTTTTACTTTTTTCAATTAATTTTATGGCGCATTCTTTTTGTTGTGCCAGTTCAAAAATTAAAAAAAAAATTATGAGTTATATCTTTAATAATAATATTGAGTTTCAAAAGTTTGTTCTAACTTAAAATTTCATATTTGACCGCTGGCGAATATTGCGGGTCGCTCTCTGATACTGTACTGCAAATACGATTTATCCCAAAGAAACGTGTGCAATATATGGTCGCGTATCGTAAGCATGTTTGAGAAAAATAATATTAACTTCTTTAAATAACATGATTAGTATTAAATTATTAATATCTTATTAAAAAGTTTGAAAATAGCTTATTTATTAAATATTATTAATGTCCAGTAACGTATTTCTAGCAAGAAGTTTTACATCTGCAACAAATAAAAAATGTGCAAGCAAATGTGTGTCTGCGTAAAGTAAAGAATAGCACATCTTATGTGTGTCAGCCTATTATCGTGTCTGGATCATTTAGCATATCTTTGGTAATAAGGATACATCGTGCTAATCAAACTGGTACCGTCGGCTGCAACTTTGTTAATTTCCAAGTTTCCTGCTACGGAAATTAGAAAAGCAGCCGCAATTGATAAATAATTGTTGTGATTGCCTCATAAGTATTTCCTTTAAAATGTCACGGTACCGTAATACTTATAAAAAGAAATGCAAATAACTAAAGTGTGAAATGCTTACGTAGTTTGCTACTAGTAATAAAAAATATGCAGTCAATATTGTCTTAGTAAATCATACTATTTTATGTGTCATTTTGTTTTCGCAACTAGGAATTTATCGTGCTAGACAAATTAGCACCGTCGACTGCATTGCGGTTTGTCTGCAAGTTCACTTTGAGGTCATCCGTAAATAATTTACCACAAACAATTGAAATTCATCCCTCCACGCCGACTTCTTCCCCACTCATTAAACAAATAATATCTCTGTTGTACTTATTGTCAAGTTATTTTGTAAATTATATAAGTGCCTGGAAATAGTTTTAGCTACATTATATTTATTTCATACAGTCCATACAAAAACTAAAACTTTCTTAATAGTATGTTTATAGTTTTTAGAAATGGCCTAGGTTCTGTGGAATTTAAAAATTCTGAACTAGTATAGTAATAGTCTGTGGTGGACTGTTCTTTTTATCTGTGGCTTTAAATACATATTATCACATATTTTGTTAACGAAAAATGTATTAATTTGTTTCATAACATAAATATATTATATAATTATTCTCGAGACCCTATGTTAACTAGATTTTGGTGCCTGCTAAAATTCACTGATTTAATTTACATTCAAAATTCATAGCAGTTAATATGTGACTTACGGTACAGAAACGTGGTCTCTAACTGTTGGTCTTTTAAATAAGCGTTGAGCACGCTATGGATACGGCCATGCTTGGTGTTTCATTGCGCGATAAAATCCGAAACGAGGAAATTCGGCGAAGAACCAAAATTACCTTCATAGCTGAAACACTTAGCAAACTGAAGTGATAACCGATGGGGAAGAAAGGTTGTCGAGTGGTGACCCCGGATCGGAAGTCGTAGCGAGGGACGGCCTCTTACGTGGACGACCATGGACGTTGTTTCAGCCAGTCCTGAGCCACCCGCGCCCATAGGCTTCCTGCGGCTCTAACCGGGGACTTTATTGGGAACAGTCTCGAGCTATTCAAACTCTGAAATTCAAGAGAAAAATGTATCCAAGTACATTCACGGGTTTCGAGAGGTATGGTAGACTTCCATAGATTTTTCTCTCGAATTCCAGAGTCCAAATAGCTAGAGACTGTTCCTAATAAGCTCCCCGGTTATAGTTGTGAGGAAGCCTATGGGTGCGGGTGGCTCAGGACTGGCTGAAACAACGAATATGTCAGTATTATACCTTATGGCAAAGTAATATAATATTTAATTTTCTTGGCAATGTACTTAATAATTTTAGTAGAAATACGTTGGAAAGTCTATAAGGAATTATGAGACTGTGTCATACGGACGAATGGACGTGACGAAACTATTAGGTCTCCGTTTTTGCCATCTGGCTACGGAACGCTTAAAACGTAAGTAAATACTAAATAGTTTAGGAAAATAATATTAATCGTAGTAGCATTTCCTATAGCAGAAACGCAGGTGCTATTGCGAAAAAAGTTATTATGTATTGCCAATGCGAATTATCATTTTATACTTATTTAGTGACCTACTACCAGAGAGTAGTTTCAATTATGCGCGATTCTTGCCGAGAGTTGATTTTTAAAAATTGGCATTTTTAAGACTTTACAGAAAAGGGATAAAGGGAAACAATTATTAAAAAAAAAACAAAAAACAATTAAAAAGAGACTGCGGAATTTGGCGGCTGATTAGACATTTTTATTCACTTGCAATTTAAATTCAGAAAATCAATAGCAGTCTCAGTTGCAATCCTTTCATAAAAATACCAACATATGTACTACATGTCCACTTCCATAGCGTTTATTAGCTTATAAAAATATATTGCGGTTTAACATTTAGAAAAGTAGTTACATTAAATTATAAATTAATGAAAAATTTATGATGGAGAGGTGGCAGAATTTATTATTATTATGACCGTGTGCTTGTTTGCCACCTTAGTGGTATTAAAAAAAAACCAATGCAAGCATCACTAACATGCAGTCATAGAGCAATAGTAATAATTATAAAATTGTATTCGCAAGTACTTCTTGTTTTATAAAGACTTGCCTTGTTTTTGAGTCATGAAATAATGTTTTAAGCATTTGTTATGGCGAACTCCTATGGCATTGCTTTTTGCAACTTAACGTAGTAAAACGTTTAAACAATCGTAACTCTAATAAATTATTGAACTAATAAATACGGTCGAAATAATGTACAAAATCAATTTTATTTTACAAATTTTCATATATTTTTGCTTAAAACCACCAGCACGTATTGCACTTTGCTTGAATTTGTAACCTTAATTTGACCAACCACCAGATCGTGTGTTTAGAATTAAAAATTAAAACGCGTCACTTTCTCTTTATAACCTGTCAAGTAGGTTATAGTTACATCGATTTTGACTTTTTAGCTTCCATCTAATCAAAAAATAGACTCCTCTCATGAATAAAAGTATTCTTAATAAAAAAAAAAATCCTAACCAGTTAAACACCTGGTGTTTTATTCACAAAAATAAATTTACCGCTATGAATTGTGTTAGCGACTGTACCTAATCTTTTTGTCAAATACTTTCTAGAAACCAGAATATACATATTATTTAAATCCTCGTGCATCTTGTTACCTGTGCCTGTAACATTACAAATACAATGCTATTGTTTTTTTGCCTCACAAATCTGACCAGTCATTTGTCTGTCTGTCCATGTGACGTCACTCCGTCGCAGTCTGTGACAACGACCCGGTGAAATAGTAAATTGTTTAAAATTTACGTTCTAATGTTTCGAATCGTGTCAGTTATTGTTTATTTATGTTTTGATACAATACGACCCAAATAGTGTGTGTAGGTAAATATATGCGTTTTATTTTAAGGGCGTTTTGTTGACAAGCATTATACGCATTGAATGCGCTCAATGCTGTCTATGCGCACATTAGGTGGTTCTGTTGAGAAAAAATGAATGCGCTATGACGTCACATCCGGACCGCATTCAACGCATTGGCTGCACGTGCTTGGGAAATAGAGCAGTGGTTGCGCTGTTAAAATAGTGAACGGCCATATTGTTTGTTTCCATATGGTGAACAAAACGATTTTAACGCCTATGCGATGTCATAGCTCTCAATGCCATCAATAGAATGCACCTTTAGTCGATGATCGGCTTTCAAAGAACTTTATAATTGGGTTAAAACTAGATTGCCTACTAATAAATTCATTTTGTGTTTGTTTCTTTTGAGAAAGCAACTGGTGCACACAGTAATTTCGTATCGACATAAAAATAGCGTTAGATTTTTTCACTTTTTGGTCCTAAAGACAAGTGAGGTGTTCCCTGTATGAGTGTTTTTTTTATTCTCTCTAAAATAAATGTATATTTTTTAACACTGCTTTATCTCTGTTTTCGTATCAACCGGAAAACGTTCATTGCTGAACGTAGGCCTTCCCATATTTATCCACAATTTGTTGGTTCTAAAATGCTTGCTTTCCGCTGCTCGAACCAGATCTTCTGTCTACCTAGTAGGGGACTGTCCCACGCTGCGTCTCCTAGTGCGTGGTGGAGACCCATTCTTCCCCGTTCGGTTATTGTTTCGTCAAGGGATATGGCCTGCCCATTTCCATATCAGCTTAATATCTATGCGAGCTATGACAGTGACTCTAGTTCTTTAGCGGGTTTCCGCTATTAAGAATTTTATCGCACAAAGAAACACCTGGCATACCTCTCTCATAGCTTAATAAGCCACTTTTGGCCTTTTTAAGAGGCCAACAGGTAATTATATTCAAATAACTTTGGTAGGTAATACTATTGACGAGAGATTTTAAAGATGCAACTTCTATCAGTAATGTGTATTTTAATTTCAAATTAACGAAGAAAGAACCAAAATATAGATTAGTTAAGTATTGGTAGAGACTTAATTTGTAGAAATAAGTGTATTTTAGGTGGGAATTTTTGTTTTCGATTTGGATATCATTACTTATTTGTTCCTTTCGTCTGCGATTACTTTATGACGATAGATAAAATATTTATTTTAGATTTTATTATTTGATCGATTTTTCTACACAAAAATATAGGTTTTATGTTTGACTCGAAAGCTTTTTTTAACTATAGCCGAAAAGTTATCGATTTCTTTTATGTTTATCGAAAAGAAATCGAGTTTTATACTTTAGGAGTACTTATTATTGTTCTACAAGCCTTTGACGGACACAATAAGACAGAAATTAGAATCTTAATTTCGAATAAGTCATTCTTGTCTATTTTTTGCCAAATTCTTGACTTTTTAGCCAAATGCGTGTAGACTGAATTTTGTTAAGATTAAGTAGGTACCTATAATGATAACTACAAAATGAAAAAGATTTTTGTTTCTTCTATAAATAATTCAAGCGCTTCACATAGGACTAAAAAACGGATGGATGTAAAAACACGCATATAAAATTACTCTTTAATTTCGAAGATCCATGTGGTTAGGACAAGTCCGGAATTCAGTTCATTTTCCGATTATGGATATCCGAAATTTTCTGCTAATATCAGTTTTTTTTTCCGGAAAACTGATATATTGATCTGATACACCCTATATGTGGTGTACGATATTCTTTGCTACTTAAGCATTCACTAATTTATAGACGGACAATAAAATCTTAATAGCATGGGCATTTTAGCAAGCATTTTATATTTCTTAATTATTTTTTTTCCGCGACTTCGTCGGCGTAGACTATAAAAATCTACCTTAAAAATATCGGAATTCTCATACAAATTTTCATCCCCTGATTTGTCCCCTCATCTAGGGCGCCACTTTCAAAAACAGTGAAACTTAAGAGGGCGTAAGTACATATATGCAAGGAATCTGTTTCATAGCAAGGATTTTTCTAAAATTATTGCATGTATTGACCTGAAAGAAAAGAACACACTTTAATTTAGAGTATATACTAGAGGTCCTGACAGGGTCTAAAATATGATTACTCGAAATTTTTTTTTGTAAAGTTGTAAAGTTTATTTAACAGGGTTAACTTAAAACCTACGAAACCAGTTTTAAGCCGAGGTCATGACATATGTAGATATTTATAAAAAAAATTGCATAGATTTCTTGACAGTTATTGTTTGATATTTTTGCATTATCTTATAATCGTCCATTAGAAATAGGGACTGTGCTTGCCCTTTGTTGTTCTCTCGTTTGGGTTTTTATTGATCTCGCTTGCTTAGTCATGCATTGGGAGACTTAATTTCCACTCAAAACTCAAATACCTACTATTTTCTATGTATTTAGCAAAATTGACGGATTTTCATACAAACTTACAACTTTTGTTTTCTTTACACACTTCTGACAGTCAGTTTCTTCTTTTATATATACAGAATTACATTTGAAAACACAATCTGACTTTGTAATCGAACCCGTGGACCCGAAGACAGGCTGCCAGACGTTCGTCATGACAAATCACTTTATTTCATTCAAAAGTTATTTGCATAAAAATAAAAAATGCCAGTAAAATTATGCATGTATAATTAGCTAACTTTATTTTTGTATAAACCGTTTTAATAGTCATTAATTTATCCGAATTTCTAATTAATGTAATTTATTGCAATGGATTAATGCGCAAAGTAATGATAAAAACCTGACAACCTCAATACGAGAACCAGGTTTATGTATAGGATTAGATTATTAGACTAGTGCCTACATTTTGATAAAATTACAACACTATCGATTAGTTAGTGCACCATAAACTAGGCTTTGTGTAAAAAGTAGTTATAGAAAAACAAAGAAAAAATATTTTTGGTAAGAATTTTGATTCGAACTGCGTTATTATATGTTTTTAGGGTTACGTATGTACGAAGTGAAACAGCTGTTGTAATTTCGCTGTTCATTAGTACGTCCGTATGTAACAGTTATTTTATTCAGAAACTATTGCTCACACATGGAGATGAGATACCTGATATAAAAATATGTATTAACTATACATATGAGCATGTAAACATAATGTTTTTTTTTACCAAAAAGCCATAATTTTAACGCCATTACAATATCTCTCGTTTTCACGTATACTTAGTTATCTAAATGGTTCCAAATTGCGAGTTTTTCGTTTATTTGCACAACATCTTGTGACATTTGGAAGAATACGACTCTATCACAAAACTGGTCTCGATTTACATGCATTAGCGCGCTGTCAGACTGAGTGATGGTCGGCATGCACGACCTAAGCGCTGCCTCACGCGCTTACACACCGCTGTCAACAGGTCGCTTTGCCAAAAACTTGTCATGCACAGAGTTTGGGTTCTGTACATATTGTTATGATTAACGAGTGTATATCGACCCATCCGTAAAGCCTAGAATACACATGTCAGTAGCTTTGAAAAATGGCATGCCAGCTTGCCAGCAGGCTTTGCAGATAGTTATGTATACATACACAAAATCGTCAAGCATCTGGCTGTTATTGACAGCCTGCGTTACGCTAGGTCTAATATTGCTGGACATAAGTCTCTCCCAAGGTCCGACACTTTGCACTGATGTGGGCACCCTACGCCTATTTTCAAAAGTATCAAACTGAAAAAAGTTAACCTAGTACTAAACTAACCGATAACATTAAAATTTATCGACAGTTATTACGGGTGTTTGTAATATAATGACAGTTATTACGGTTTTTTTTTTGAAATTGCATAAAAGGAGCATAGCAAGCACGCAAACACAGGAGACTGTAGCAGCACCTTAGAAAAACTTGGTGCCAGTTCACCATGCACTTACTGTTTTTAACAACAAAACGTTTCAGGGATCCCTAAAAACGATATTAGATTTTAGGCATCTTTGCATTAAAAGTGACGGGTTAATGTTCTGAACGAAAAAACAACTTAAAGAGAATAATTTGTTAATCATCGAAATCCTTCAACAAGTGATGGCTTACCAATGTTTTTGTTTTTTGCCGTATGAACAAATTTATCTATGTGGATTAGAGACGCAGTTTAAACTATTAATTTTCTGCCACGTTTTTAATTATGTTAGCTTTTAGGTCTGTGGTGTCTTCAGTTTTACAGTCACTGCAACGCATTCTTGGTGTCTATAAAGCTGGCGTAGCTAAATCATAAGGCCGCGGTGCGACGTAAGCCATATTATTTGCTAAAGCTTTAATTAGCTAGCTTTAGTTTAAAGCTATCAGGACCATTGTATCTCGGAAACCGGTGAAGCAAAAAAATCAGTTCTTTGGCAAAAGAATAGCAAAAAATTAGAAAACAAGTACGATGCAAACCTCGTGTTGATAGGTGCAATAGGTCCGGATATACGATAGTGGCTACGCTAGCTTTAGAATAAAGCTAGCAGGACCCGTATCTCGGAAACCGGTAGAGAAAAAAAATCAGTTTTTTGGCAATAGAATAGCAAAATATTAGTAAAAAATAGGGTAAAAACCCCGTGTTGATAGCACCTATTGCACCAATAGGTCCGGAGATATGATAGTGGCTACGCTAGCTTTAGTCTAAAGCTAGCAGAACCATGGTATCTCTGAAACTGGTGGAGCAAAAGAATCAATTTTTTGCGCTTCGTGGCATTATGATTTGGCTACGCCAGCTTGATAGACACGCATTTTTTCTAAGTGCAGAATTTTATAAACTTTTAGATACGACGCTGGTTACTGACTGTATAGCGGTCACTCATCCAATAACTGACCTTAACCGACCCTGTTTACAAAATAAATAAATCGTTTACGATTGACAAAAGAAACGGCTACAAGTTGTTTAGTTTCCATGTAAAAGAAGATTTGGTTTTTTCACAAAGCAATTCTCTGACCATCAAAGTCAAAAATCATACATTGAAATGTGGTTATTAGGGTTCCGTAGCCAAATCGCAAAAAATGGAACCCCTAATGGATTCGTCATTTCTGTCTGTCTTTCCGTCCGTATGTCACAGTCACTTTTTTCCGAAACTATGAGAACTATACTGTTGAAACTTGGTAAGTAGATGTATTCTGTGAACCGCATTAAGATTTAGAAAAATAGAAAAAAAACAATAAATTTTTGGGGTTTCCCATACTTAGAACTGAAACTCAAAAATTTTTTTTCATCAAACCCATACGGGTATCTGTGGATAGGTCTTCAAAAATGATATTAAGGGGTCTAATATAATTTTTTTCTAAACTGAATAGTTTGCGCGAGAGATACTTCCAAAGTGGTAAAATGTGTGTCACCCCCCCTGTATCTTCTAAAATAAGAGAATGATAAAACTAAAAAAAAATATATGATGTACATTACCATGCAAACTCCACCGAACATTGGTTTGAACGAGATCTAGTTAGTTGTTTTTTTTAATACGTCATAAATCGTAAACCGCAATTTTCCTTTCATTTAATCAACTCAAATATAAAAATAAAACAAAAAAAATTTTTTTTATAGATAATGGTACTTGGCCGATTTTTTTTCTACAACACTTTCGAATCCTCAATATCGGTGTTATCGGAAAAGCTGGATCCTATCTTACCTTAAGCTTACCTTAGGTTAGGTAACTGACCCACCTGGTATTGAAATAACATGAGCAACGAAAAATGTATGAATTAAAATAAAAAAAAACCATTCCCACTGGTGTGGTCATAGTCTTAGTTCGACTTGGTCAGCATTCATTAAATTCGAAACATAAAAAAATTAAATCTATGCAGACGGTGCCACCCACTGGATTATACATGCATTGTGCATTGAATACAAATTTCGGTTCCGTCTGAAGTATGCAATATTAACTATGCGACTTTATTCGCGACGTGGGCTATTCTAAATTTCGTCTGCACCCACGTTGAATTTCCTAACAGCTGCAAAGAATCGATATCTTTTTCAATATGCAATTTAAATGTTCAATGCAGTCTTCAAATCTTTATATTATTATTAGCCTTTGCCCGCGGACCGCCCAATTTCTGCGGTAAGTCCTTAACTATGAAGAAAGTAAGAGAGTTTGTTGTAGCAAGCTATAGTTCATCCACGGGAATTCGTTTGTAGTTTGAAGGGTAGACAACGCGCGAGTGATGCCCCAGGTTATGCAAGCGTCCATAGGCTGCGGTACCACCAGGCGGGCCGTTAGCTTGTTTGCCACGTTATTGGTATAACAAAGTCATTTCTAAGGGGGGTTGTAAACTTTCCGGTATAAAAAAATACCTAAGTATTTAAATTTGCACCGCCTTCAAAACTCCACTAAACAGTAAAAAAATAAACCATACGCACATGGAACATTTAACTAAGTGTTTGCTTGTCTTTAGCGTCAAATGCTATAAATTTGCAGCAAAGACAAGACAATTAAATTTTGTCATTCAACTTCAAGAAGTGTTGGTTTCGTGCCGTAAAAAGATAATCACAATATCTGGTAGGTGGCGCTGTGGTGGATTTTTTCATGCATTTTAAGTGCCTAACGCGTGTGAAACTGCGGGCAAACCACTAGTTTTTTATATATTCTAAAAAAGTTTTCCTATCGCACATTGCGAAAGCTTGGAAAAAAAAAAAA
This sequence comes from Apoda limacodes, assembly GCA_946406115.1. Classification (NCBI taxonomy): domain Eukaryota; kingdom Metazoa; phylum Arthropoda; class Insecta; order Lepidoptera; family Limacodidae; genus Apoda; species Apoda limacodes. The sequence goes on along the minus strand of OX291546.1, from coordinate 5,880,090 downwards.
AACGATACTAAACTCAAAGTAATATTTCAAGAAGGTACATAATGTTATTACTCCAGCTCAAAAAGTTTCTTCAAGATTAATTTTTTCTATTTTGAGATCTTCGTGCGAGATTTATAGTTTTCATGTGGCAACGTATGTATTCGTACCTCGATATCTCCGTTTATTTGAAACTTTCTGTAACCTGCAGTTTTGCCCACGAAAGTAGTTCCAGAGCTTATTCCACTTGTAAGTATTTACAAATAAACAAACTTAAACTCTCTTTAATATGATTACATGGACATAAAGAACTGGACAGCGCATTACCTTGCCTAATGTGAAAAAAAAAATGGCGCAAAAGTGTGACAGAGACGAATCGAAACTGAGGTCTCTTGTCTCTTTCTAACTTGTTTGAATAAACGCAAACAAACAAAATAGCGGACGTTGATAGAAAGAGAAAAGAGACCACAGGTTTGCTTTGTATCTTGCTAAAGGTGGTAAATTTTATGAGGCCACAGCGCTGTTTTTAAAAGAAAAAGAAAATTGGTTCCGTAGCAAGTACCGCACGAGGTCTTCACTTGAGAATATTTTTTATGTTTGAGTATTTATACATGAAGATTATTATTGCGTTTTTAAAAACAAACAAACCGCTTACCGATTTGCACCCAGCTTTAGAATGTCGAGTGGACAACTAGAATGTTCGTCATATAATATTGCACGTATTAAAATGCGAAGCGATAATTCTAACCTATATTGTTTTGTTAATATCTAGACTAGACGTAGAGACCGGTAGAAGCTCGTCTAAATAATTAAAATGATACAACTTAAAACATTTTCTCACATACCTCTAGTTTTCTTGCACCATTCCTTGGATACTAAATCAAAGGGAAGGGGGAAAAAAAGGGACCAATCTGTGGGTTATTTCTTCCCTATTTGTAAAAATTCTCCAAATGGGTTTTTAAATGACAGATTTCTGCAGTAACAAACGTAACCGATTTTGCTCAAACTCTTCTCAGATATAAGACAAAACGATAAAACACGTCAATCTTAATTTTCAACCAAAAGGCTTAATACCGGTTTTTACGCATATAGCTTCAAAAATGACAATTTTACATACAAACTTTCAACCTCCATTTTACTGTCTTAGGGTTGGAATTTTGAAAAATCTTTTCTTAGTGGTCGCCTAAGTAATAACAGAAATCTCTGTGCAAAATTTCAAGTCTCTAGGATCAGCAGTTTGGGCTGTGCGTTGATATGTCAGTCAGTCAGATTCTTCTTTTATATTCTTTGTAGAAACATATGAGGGGAGGCCTATATTTAGCAGTAGAGTCTTCTGGCTGAGAAGAAGAAGAAGGTTAAAAAATAATGGATTTTCATATAAACTTTGGCCCCAATTTCAAGTCATTAATTTTAATTTAATTTAGAAAAATGATTTCTTAGTACATCCCTAATATCTCTTGTTACCTTATCAGGTGATAAGTAACTAACGCGCCAAAGAAATAAAAAAAAAACATACACACTCACACAAACACAAACTTATTTACTTTTTATTTACATTACTATACTATATTGTACTGTACTGTACTGCACTGCATTACACTACACCACACTACACCACACCACACCGCGCCACGCCACACCACACCACACCACACCACACCATACATTGCTATGCAACACACTTTACAATAAACATTTCATACTTAGTTTTCACCCGAAAGGCCATGTACCAATTTTTATCTATTTTAATTTAAAAATAATGGATTTCCATACAAATGTTGCGATACGTTTTTATTCCCATAGGAACTCTTCATCAGTATAAAATGTTGTTTATATCCTATTCCGGTCTCTTCAACGAACCTTCTGCCAAATTTCAGCTCAATTGCATAATACTTTACCATGGTATTATTCCCACGGGAACTTCCGGATCGGGATAAAATGTAGTTTCAGTGCTTTTCCTTTTCCTTTTGAAGATAATCATCTTCAACTATCCCTGTGACAAATTACCGCCCAATTAAATCATGTTTTCCCGCGCTAATTTTGATTATTGCGATAGGATTTCATTCCTATGGGACTTCTCAATCGGAAAAAAAGCCTTATCCTTATTCGTTCTTTCAACTATCTCTAAGCCAAATTTCATCTGAGTCCGATGCAGTGGTGCGACGAGAGTAACAAAAGTCATATTAAGTTATAATTATTCCCGTAGGAACTTGTAGCCCATGTGTTATGTTAAGATATAAGCTATCTGTATTCCAAATTTTAGCCAAATCGGCTCCATTGTTTGAATTTTTTCATACAAATTTACAACCCCTATTTTATCCCCTCTAGACCTTAGGGGATTGTTTTCCAAAAACGGTGAAACACGTCATTCATAATTTTCAAACGAAAGGCCTTGTACCAATTTTCATCCATTTTAATTGAAAAATAACAAATTTCCGTACAAACTTTGCGATAGGATTTTTATTCCTACAGGAACTCTTGACCAGTATTTAATATAGCTTATATCCTTTTCCGTCTTTTTAACTGATCTTGTGTCAAATTCAGCTCAATTGCGTAGTATTTTAATGTGGTTTTATTCGCCAAAATTTTGATTATCGTGAAAGGTCCAAGGTTGAATTAGAATAAAAAGGAGTTTAAATTCTTTTCCGTCTCTTTATCTATCTCTGTGATAAATTACAGCTCAATCATATAGTGTTTTCCCGCGCAAAGTTTAATTATTTAGATAATTCCCGCTAGACCTCTCGATCAGGAAAAATAGCCTTGTCCTTCATCATTCTTTCAAATTATGCCAAATTTCATCTGAATCGGATGCACAGGTGTGACGCGATGTGAAAGAGTAAGTAAAGTCACATTAAGTTATAATTATTCCCCTGGGAACTTGTAAGTTTTCCGAGATAAAATGTAGCCTAAGTGTTATGTCAAGATATAAGCTACCTGCACTTTGAATTTCAGCCAAATCGGTTCTGTTGTTTGAATTTTTAATACATATATACAACCCCTATTTATCCCCTTAGAGAATGATTTTCCAAAAACGGTGAAACACGTCATTCTTATTTTAAACCGAAAGGCCATATACCAGGTATTTTCATCGATTTAACTTTAAAAATGACTGATTTTCATACAAACTTTGAAACCCCGCTTCACCCCTTTAGGGAGTGAATTTTGAAAAATCCTTTCTTAGTGCACACCTTTACCTGATAATGAACCTACATGCCAAATTTGGAATCTCTAGACCCAGCAGTTTAGGCTGTGCGTTGATATGTCAGTCAGTCAGTTTCTTCTTTTTTATAATTATTCCCCTGGGAATTTGTAAGTATTCCGAGATAAAATGTAGCCTAGGTTTTATGTCAAGATATAAGCTACCTGCACTTTGAATTTCAGCCAAATCGGTTCTGTTGTTTGAATTTCTTGAATACAAATTTACAACCCCTATTTAACCCCTTAGGGGATGATTTCCCAAAAATGGTATAAACCGTCATTCTTAGTTTTTAACCGAAAGGCCATATACCAATTTTCATCCATTTAACTTTAAAAATGACAGATTTTCAAACAAACTTTGGTCCCCCGTTTCACCCCTTTAAGGGGGGGAATTTTAAAAAATCCTTTCTTACCTCACGTAAACATCATAAAAGGAACCCCTGTGCAAAATTTCAGCTTTCTAGGGTCAAGGGTTTGGGCTGGTTGTTGATGAGTCTGTGATGAATGAATCAGGACTTTGAGTTTTATTATATATAGATAATAGGGTATTGTCTAACAAATAATAAAGAGTTAAAATTTACGGGGGATCTCCATACAAGAAACACATTTTCGTTGTTTTTGTTCTATCGTAAGAACACATACAAACTACAAACTTGCAGTGAAAAATAGTCTGAACTCTAAAGTATAACAACAAATAATAAAAACCGGCCAAGTATGAGACGGACCCAAGCATTTACTATTTCAAATTGCCGGTACAGCGCCATCTAGCTTATCATTAAGAAAAACACTAACACATTTGTTTGTTGGAAACTATATTCAATATTAAGGAACGTCGGGCTTGGTCAGAACTGGAATGGGTGACCGCTTAGCGGCACACTTTTTTTTTTTGTTTGTTTTTTTAAATAACGTAAATGGTGGTAGGTACGGACGGAACCCTCGGTACGCGAGTCTAGCTCGGTCGGTGTTTTCATTATTGTTAGGAATTGCGCCATAATAATACATATTCTTTAGAAAAATCAGGCTTTTACCTACTTTGGTGTAAAAGATAGGGACACCTTTAAAGGTTGGACAGGCAGTAATACAGGCAGGCAGGCAGGCGGACAGTCCAACAGCCCGACCAACCCTGTAGATACGCAACACTAGCAACAAAAGTACCAATATTGCTTAGATCCGGGTGAGACCGGCCCCCCACCTTCCACCTTGTATATTTTTGAGACTTAGCATAAACGGTATATTTTTCATTTCGTTCTAGATTCACACATGTAAATCTAAAAACTTACCTCGGTATGTTCTAATTCCCGGGTGAGCAAAGCTGCGGGCTGCAACTGGTTTATTGTTAAATTCAGTTTTTAACCGACTTCAAAAAAGGTGGAGGTTCTCAATTCGTCGGAGACTTTATTTTATGTATGTTACCCGATTTCTCGAAGACGCCTGGACCGATTTGAAGAATTCTTTTTTTATTTAAATGGTTATACTTTCCAGGTGGTTCCATATTATTATAGTGAATTTAAAGCTTAAACGATTGGAGAAAAAAAAAATTATTAATGTTAAGTTGGAACTGGTGAAACGCCTTTTATGTTGATGATTGTATAAAACTTTGTTACGAGTATGGAAAAAGCAATTCGTCACTGAAAAGAAAAAAATAAAAACTTTTTAACAAAAAAACAACCGGCTTCAAAAAGATGCACTAAAAGTAAGTAAGTAGTAGGTAAAAATAATTACTAATTTCCAAAAATCTGTTCTGAATTACAGTTTGAAGTTGGTGTCTATGTACCTATGTAACAATTTATAACACACTTTGCTTGCATGACACCAATTTCAAACTGTAATTTAGATCAGATTTTTAGAAATTAGTAATTATTTTTACCTTTTTAGTGCATCTTTTTGAAGCCGGTTGTTTTTTTTTTTGTTAAAAAGTTTTTATAGCTAAAATTTTGTATTGCATTTCCTAATATGGTTTTATAGCGCTCTAATGTAAGTTTTATGTCTTCTGATACGCCGATTTGCCCAGTAGTCGGTAGTTGGTAGCCGCGTATGGCTACCGGTATGGCCTAGTTTATGAATTTCCTCGCTTAAGAGAATCGTTATCCTCCTCCTTGTAGCACTTTTTTGTATATACTTTATGAATTCAGCGTCTCGTTGAAAACACATTTTAGGTAGGAAAATTAAGGGAAATTATTTAATGAAATCTAATAATAATAATCAATCTACAGGATGTATTTGATTCCTAAGCTTCTGATCGTTATACGACGACTATTAAGTCAGTAAGTTTTTACTTTCATTACGTTTAGTTTAGTAATAACCTTAACATTTGACGCGAACACCCAAACTATCTTAGGTCTATCATCAAATCATGTTTAGGTTAAGTATGAGAAAACAGTTTTCACCTGAACGCTGATCTTCGCAAATTATGTGCAAAATAACGTGCAGCGTGTTGGAGGGTAACGTTAGTCTTAACACTAACATTTGCTTCAAACATACCACGTAATGTAATATCAATTAAGGAACATTAAATACAGATTAGTGCCAACCTGCGATTATTTAAATGACCACTAAAGCTTCTGTTAAGTAATTCAACAAAATAACCTCCTAAAAACGTTACCAAATTATAATTCGTATATGTGCTCATCAGGCCTTTATCATCGAGTTTTTTAGTAATAGAAAAATATTCTAAGTCTGGTCTGGTCTGTCTGGTCTGGTCCAGCCAGTCGCGGTCATTCACTGGGGATGATATGTAATTTTTACGAACCATTTGTACGATTGCGTTTTTTTTCTTCTATAATTCTTTTTGTCGATGCTATGAAATCGATTACTTCTTGGATGTTTTCGACCACAACTTATTTAGCTGCCGTTTTGTTATTACGATCTAGATCTAGAGCGTCTAGATCATGTCTTAGATTGTCCCCCCGATTTCTATACGCAGTCACGTTTCTGGATCATTGTGTTACAGAGCACCTCTGTAATTTCTGAGACATCTCGTTCGACATTTTTAATTATATCGATTCGTTTTTTTTTCGTCGGTTCTTATAATAATCACAACATTAAGTCTTTAATTGAACTATGAAAGTTTCTGAGTTCCTGGTAGCTCGGTCCAAGATTTTATCACTTTTGTTCCTAAATTTTTTATCTGATGTCTCTGAATTTGTCTAGTTTATGGTTTTAATGTTTTTTTTGTTATAGTATAGGAATAATAATTTGTTTGGTGGCAAAAGTTACGTACATTTAAACAATTTTATGTTAGCGTTTTTAAAATTAGATATTTTTGTGGCAATTTTTGAATTATCAAAATTAGATCTAAGTTTTCGTTTCATTGGGTCTAGGGTTACTTTTTAGCGTAAGTATTTAAAAAAACAGAACCGATGTAGGTAGCAATAAAGGAGTAAAGCATTTTCTGTGACAATCAGATTTTAGTTGCATTGGACGAACAGAATTAGATTTACCTATAGATATAGCGATATATTTTTGTCACAAAATTAATGTAATTTCGATGAAGCGAATTAATGAGTGAGGGTGAGGAATTTTTGTGTAGTGTGTTTATTACTAGAAACAAATTTGGGGATGAAGTTAATTTTGTGCCAAGGTGTAGCTTGATATGTTAGAAGAAAATAAGGATGTTTTGTGGCAAAAATTAACTTAGTTTGGAACAATATTTACAATGAATATTTATATTTTTTTGTTTCCTTAAAAGTACTTAAATGCTAGCAAAAATCAAGTATGAATTATTTCAATTATATACTTCGTTTTGTGATAGTAAGAATCAACCTATTGTACCTATGAATTAGTATGCCGTGTAATATAATAGCAAAATATCGATATCATGCGCTTTGTTCAACAGTCACAGGCAAAAAACACTCGTATTGATGACAATAGCATTGACAATCCGTTGATTGACATTAACGACTTCCTAATCTGTATGCAGATGTCCAAATTGTCATCTGATACGCTTTGGGCAAGCATACCTAGTTTCCAAATATGACGCGGTGAGCGACACGCCGCATCGCGACGAGGACTATTCATCATTACAATAGAAGCAGATATAAATCTTGCCTTATATCGGCAACTTTTTACAACTTCGACAAACTTATATGTTCCGGTGGAAGAAATCTAAACTAATGAAGTCTTATAGATAAGTTAACTGATTTCGTTTGTTGTGGCGATTACCATTATTGGAAAGATAAAATGGACCGGTCCTGTTCATAGCCTAGGTATTGTATTGAGCACAAGTCTAAACCTAGGCTTGGCCTTTGACGTTTTAGGTATAGTGTTCGTTTGTTGCTATTGTTAATAGAAAAAAACATGATATTTTTTTTGGGTCATTGCTTTGAATTGCTTAGGATAATCTAAGTAATACTAATGTGCTTGTGGGTGCAAAAAGAAAGCGTAGGCGGTTATAGTTTATATATGCGGGTATAGGTTTTAATATATTCTGATTAAGATAGTTGCACTTTTCAATAAGCTTTAAAACGAAGTTCTTAGTTTTACTTGTAGGTACACATATGTGTATGTATTTATGTGAGTTTTTTCGCTATGTTCGCAAAAAAATATTTAATCTGATTTTGATTCTTGCACTGAAGCATATCTTTTATTTATTAAGTGTATACCTAGATATATGTATACCTATGAAATATATTTTATAAATATTTTAAAATATGTATCTACCTAGAACGCCCCCGGTATGTATGTATATGCATCTTACATACTGGCGACTGTTTAAAAAATCTAAATCTGTCGAAAATTGTTTTGTTGTCATGAAACAAAACTATAATAACACATATTTGTTAACTGATCCCAGTTTTCTGTACCGAGTTATAATGTCTCGTTATATTTGTTCACATTCTAGCCAAACAAAACCGCTTACTTAACTCGTATATAGTACCTACCCACACCTCTAATTTTAAAAATATGTTTTGTTCTTACAGTGTAATAAATAAATTATATTATTTTTGTGCTACAATGTGTAGTGTTAGTGTTAAAGTGTTCAGGTACTACAAGTTATGTTACGTCACTGCACTAGATGAAGACGTTAGCAGCTGTAACACAGGTACGACCTAGCACAGCTGTTAATGTTCCTAATATGTACTTGGATAGGTAATTACTATATTATTCATAATTTATTATAATGTGTACAATTTTAGGCTAAAATTGAAATTGTAATTTTGTAATTGAATTGAATTGAAAAAAAAAATGACAATACATCACGTCAATCATGGGCATCATATACATATATGTCAAACATGGTTAGATTCACTAGGGTTGGTATGTACAATTTAGGAAAGCGTCACCTTTCTCATCGCGCCGCGGCGCCGGTCAATATCGCTTCAGCTTTTAATTTAAAACCCAGACGAACCTCAAGATTATGTTCACAAAAAGTGTTAGAACGGCAAATATTAATGTTCCCGACCATTACTTAGCGACGATAATGAACATGACCAAACAATTTGGACTAATGGCCGCTCCGCTGCTGATTCGCCATCAGCCTCGGCAGAAGTGCTTGACTGTGTTCATCCACTGTACTATTTGCCAATACGTCGGCCTCCTTGTCCATTCTACTGGTCTGTTTACTTACACGTCTGCCTCCACATGCTGCGGTATTTTTTAAGAGCCTCTTAGCTAATTTTGCGGTTTTTATTTTTTCTACTTTTTGTGCTCTCGTTCACACACTAGTTTTTTTGTCAAAATGACGTCTAGTACTGAGTTTGCATAAATAAGAATGTTAAAACATCGATGTTATAAATAGGAAAATATCGATGCTCCGGTTTCAATTTAAGTTTAAATAACACGCGCGGTCTGTACACTGCTTGTACACTGGTCGAAACGGTGCGCTCTTGCTAGGGTATGCTATATATAGCCTTTAACGTTTTTTCGTTTCCAGTTTGTTCTTAAAAATTAAAATCGTGCAACTAGACGTAGATTATAATTATTAGGTCATCATTACATCATGAACTCACGTATCTTAATTTTTTACCTAAGTATAGTTGTCTTTTCGTATCTTGTTGCAGTTTATGACATGACCAGGTACTTACCCAAACAAATACAAAAAGTTACTTAATCTTAAGTTAAAATGTGTAGGCAATAAAATGGTTATATATAAATAAAATAGGGTACAGTTACGTTTATTGTTAGTTTACTACACTTTTCCACTAATAAGCCACCACTAAGATATTAAAAAAATATCGATTTCTAAATATTAGAATAGGAGTCGATGTTTATAAAAAAAACATCGATGGGATGTTTGATTTTACGGCGTTTGCATCTCTAAGTGAGCAGCGGAATTTGCGTGAAGCGTCTAGAGTTTTCCGATGTTTATTTACCCAACATTGTTTGCAAAGGTTTTGAGTTGAGAATGTTGAGATTGAGATCGAGGGCGGGTATCGTTCGTTGACATTGTGTTCAATTTGGTTCAGCGTTTACTCATTTCACTGCTTATTTTAATAGAAGTTCATGCGTCACTGTCTCTAAACTAATTATTTATACAATTTGTAATTAAATTTATTAATTTCGTAGTACCTACCTGCGGCTTCGTTTGGATAAAGTCAAACATATTTTCCCATTTACCACGATATACCTTATAGCTAAGCTCTGTATGTACAATACACTTCTACTTACACGTTTGGTTAGTAGTACCTACAATTTTTAATAAAATGTTACTAAAAATATCATAATGCCCGCCAATCAGTGATTTTTCTTTCGGTACTTCTTTTCTTTTTAATCCTTTAGTTAAAAAAGATGCGTTTCAATTTGCAGTTATTTTTCTATATCGTTTACTGTCACAGTTCGGAACTGATATGCTGAGACAACCTACTACAATTTTTATTATCAGTATCCGGGTCTATGAAGCTACAGCTGTTAGGTTCCAAATACGACGTTCGGCAACCACTTAGAAAGACTTTATAAACGCACAATGTTATATCAGAGGAGTGTAATAGTTTGATTGGAACGGTAAACATATAAACAAAATTATCAATATAATAATTATTAATCTTTGCTAAGATAGAGAACCTTTTAGTACTTCACAGACACATTCATGATCCAGCATTCAAACGTTTAACGAAAAACTTGTCTGGATGATTTATCATGTTTCTGGTGTCTGGAAAAGTGGTCCACTTAAATCAGTACCAACCAGATTAGAGTGTGTTACCGTGTTACCATTTTTACCTCAACCACCATATTCACCGGACCCCGTCCCTTTAAGATGCGACTCGTTGGAATCCTTAAAAATATGTTTAACAGGTGTGATATTGGATATTAAATATGGCGTCCCCAAAATATTTCTTATCTTCTGTTTTTTTGCTTTTCAGTTGATTCCTTTTTGACGCAGTTAGTTTTTTTGTTATATTTAATAAATAATTAACTTGTTACTATGAAGCTATACAATTAGCATAACAAAAAATTTGAAATGCTGCACTGATGAATTTGCAATTAAATCAGTGCGAAAAAGGCATTTTACTTTAAAAGCTATAGCGATTATAAATGTTAATGGCCAGTCAGACAGGAACTGCGCATGCTTGAAACTAAAGGGGAGGCGTTGTGCTGCTGGTATACTGGTTTTTATTATTGTTTAATGTTATATCCCGTGATAGATACCAATACAAAAAGTTGGTAACTATCCGGACTGGCATTCCGGTGTTAGGTAATGTATTCGATGTACTTGCATGCTACATCTTGGAATTAATTACAAGCGCCAAATCCTACGCTAATATGAGAAATATGCATTTATTTAGTATCTACACTTATAAAGAATTTTGTCATTTAAATTAATTAAAAGAATTCATGGAAAGAATGACCATGCTGATTGGATGAGATTTGGATGATGCATCCACCCAAATCTGAGTAGCATTTTGGAAAAAAATAGTGGTGTAGATACCCAATATTTAGATTTTGGACTTGCATAAAGTACGTTTTACGAATTTTTGTGGGGATAGCTAATTAAAACAAATGACCATTCTGGTCAGATTTGGATGATGCATCCATCCAAATCTGTCTAATATTTGGATTTTTGACTTGCATAAAGTACCAATTTTTGTGGGGATACCTAAAGTAGGTACATGGATTATATATTCAATTTACGTTTCTCGCCTTGCAATTCTGTGCGGAATAGTGCAATTTCTTATCTTTTTTATTGCATTTTGTTTCTTTTGGCACGGTACGCAAACAAATTTGTCTATAATCCAAAATTCGCCATTTATATTTATCTATCAATTCACTATCTGTGATTCAAATAAATGTAACAAATAAAATAGAGAAATTTATGTTTGAATTTAGATTTGTGTTAATATATCTTTATGCATTCAGACTGCATAATTTTTGGTTTAAATTAGAATAATATTCAACTTTCGTCGCATCCAGTTTTGCCAAGTCAATTTTTGACCATCTTGAGGGTTTTGAACAGGCACAAAATTGACAGGATTTTGTGCCTGCGGCTGTTATAGTCCCAATTCGATGTAGTACTTCTTTTCGTCTGGGGGGCTGACACTTGACGGCAATCATAATTCCTAACGTAGGAACGGAAATTTTAAATTGCCTCTAAAAGTAAAAGCTTATTAGGAACTTTTAAATTCCAATTTTTTTTTACTTTTAATTGGATTGCATTAACATTGAGTAACCTAAAACTATTTGATTTTATGGCAAAACATGATGTAATATAGTATGTGGTTTATTTAATGCAAAAATCAGCCAGAGCTTTAGAAGAATTGAAATTGAGTGCCGATACTGTTATAATCTAGAGCTAAAAGAATTAAATTTTGCTAAATCTACCTATAAAACTCTGATTCTGGCACTGCTACTTACATAGTCTAAGGAAACAGTGCAGTTTCTTATCTATTTTATTGTGTTGGGTTCCATTCGACGTGATACGGTTACGAATATGTCTAGGTTTTAAAATTTTGCCATTTATAGTACCTATCAATCAGCTATCTTAGATTTGGTCACCATCAAATGGATTTCTTGCTTTTTATGCGTCTGGTCAGGGGTCATTAAACTCTATGATTGCTCGTACGTCTTGCATCGTGTTTTTTTTTTGTGGGTGAATTGAAATTTTAGCATTGATTTGTGTTTTAAACATTGTGCGTTTATAAAAATTAGTGGCTATTTCTTTTTATTAAATTGACGTTTAATGGACCACCGACGGTTGGAGCTGCAATTAATTTTGGCCGTAATTACTTGCTGGTGCATCGTTTTTTGTTGTTAAAATTAAAATAGTAATTGGTTTCATCTTTTCATTTATTTTTGTCTTTTTTGCGAGTTTTAAAGTATTTTTTTTAAATTTGAATTTGCGTCTTTCATTTTCATAATTAAAAAGTATAAAAATATTTGTAATTGATTGATTGAGTCAATAGGTACATTGATCTAAATAAATCTCGCACTCCTTAGTTTTTAGTTATTTGAATTACTAAGTATTTTTTTTTTAAAGAGAGGTTTTTTTTAATTTAATTAATTTAAGCTTTTGCTGCTTTTGATTTAGAATATTGGATCTTTTCGTTGTTCAGTTAGACTATCAAATTTTAATCCGGCACAATGACGTTTAATTACTGTAAATGGCTCAGGCAGAACGCAAAATTCTGAGCCTTTCCCGAATTTCCCGGCAACCTGGCAACCCTACCTGAAGCACAGTTTTCATGCCACGAGTCTGGACTCTATATTGATTGGACTAGTTTGTACGTATTGAGTTAAATTGAAGCTCTATTGTGTAAACGTTGCTTTGTAACTTGTGGTCTATTGTGAAAACGTCTTTCTATTCATTGGACGCGACGATGAAACGACGACGAAGGAAGTGGACCATTAATACATACTGTGTTGGCTATAAATAATGAACTGTGGATGTGCTACAGAGTTTAACTAGGCTTTTTACCGTCTTGACTTCGACGGTTTCGCACTGATATTAAGATTTGGTGTTTGTCTGTCTATGTCACAGTTGTTTTTATCAGCAACTACAAATGCTACAAGTTAGAAATAATTTTATAGTTATTAGAAATGGGTCTGACTCTTGACAACAATCCTAATTATTATGATACCTACGTATGTAAATTTTGAGTTACCTCGTTTTTTACATAATTACATTGTAATTAAGTTTTGTGAAAAGTGTACGAAATAGTTTAAAAAGGTAAAGTGCTCTTTGTTTATCATCAATCTTTAAACTTTAATTCGTTTTAGCAATGGCGAATTATACAAACATAAATATTATATTGATTAGTTCGGTCCTGCCTAAAAAAATGCGTCCAGTCATTTTAAAATTGCTAAGCAAGCGCTGCTGCTTAGGAGGTTTAATCTAAGTACCAAGTACCTACAGAATTACGAAGTAAGTAAGACATTCTTATAGTGTAACCACGTTCGTGCGGTTAATTTTGTACGTAATTGCGTAAAAAATGTAATTCGGCAATCAAAACGGCATTAGCGAGATCAGTAAAGCCAAAAACTAAATAACGTTATTCTGTAATGTATTTTTTTATATCCGGCAATTTTGACTAAATCGCTCTGGTGATTTTTCTAAGTGACGCTTGAATGTATATTTTTCTAAATATCATTTGCCATTATCAACGGTAACAACTAATCGCGCTACATTTAAGGCCCTATTTATTTCGGGTTTGTGCGAAAAGTGCTGCCCTTTAGACAATACCCGAATTAAAACTTACAGACATATTCCTCAAACAATATAAAATGTTCTAAAGATAGTTACTGACTAGTTTGTACGAAAGAAATTGTATATACGCTTTGTACTAAAGAAGAATTAACAATATCTAGTGCCGGCCCTAGTGCCTAGCCCTAGTGGCCCTAGTATACAGGGCCTTAAAATCGGTGTTTGCAAACATAAGTGCTGGTGTGATAATTTATCCAATCTTAACCCACTTCAACTTGTGGCAAAGAGGTGCATTATTCTGTTCCTGATCTTTTATTTTCCCACTTATGTTTTTTGTTCGACTTATGGGGCCATACACTGAGGAGTAAAAATAACTATAACACGGACACTAAGAAGGAAGAATTTCGTTCAATGACCGGTCACTATTTGTCTCTGTTGCACGCGCATAATTATTTGCCGTCGCACTCGCACAGATGCGATGACCTCTGTCATAGAGGAGCGCAACGGCAAATAATTATGCGCGTGCAACAGAGACAAATAGTGACCTATTAATGAACAAAATTCTTCCTGCTTAGCGTCTGTGCTATAGTCACTTACATAGAGGACAATATTGCCTAAACAACTCATGATAGCTCTGCGAAGTCAAGCCACCTTAGTTTATATACTCTGTATTCAATCAAAGCAGTGTTTAGGCTATGGGCTTACCACCTGTCACGCAGGACTTAAGTGATTTGGTAAAAGAGGCTATGCTCGCATTATATTGTGATTAGAAGCGTAACATTATATATATTTTTAAGTCCAGGCTTTAGTTAATTACTATTCCTACAGTAAAAAAAATACAAGCAGTGTCCTTGAAAAGAAGACTCCTTAAATTCTTATTATTAGGAGTTTTTATTTGCAAAAAACTTAAGCACTAGCGTATTCTTCATTTACGTAACCATGTATTTTCCGAGGAAAGCTTTGCTTTTGATCAGAGTTGTTTAAATAATGTATCTTGAAAAGTTTTATCTACTGGTCGGTTGCGGTCGGTAACCAGTTTTTGTGACGTGTGTTCAAAAGTGCACAATGACCGCGCGAGTGCACGCGACTCGACACGCGTCATGTTCCTAAGGAGTTTGTGGCTATTTTTAGGAAAGAATATTTTTTTGTATATATATCTTCTTTATATATATAATTCTACTGTACGTGTGCATGTCACTGTACTCCTCCTCCGGCTGGACCGATTCGAATGAATGTTTTTGTATGCGTTTGGGTGGCGCCCTTTGTGGTTTAGATTTACAAAACAGCCCGGTAGATGGCGCTGCAGGACAACGTCTGCCCGGTCAGCTAGTTGTATATAATATTTTAAAGTTTAGAATATTCGAAATGTAAAATTGAGGCAATTGGAGACAGTGTTTACTTGTAGATAACATTAGTTGACTAGTAGAACGCATGGAGGGATGCTAGATTGAATAAGATAGACCAAAGTGCAAGGTCAGTCTTTTGATGTTAATGAGCTCAGTGGGTGAGTCTCTTCTATGCACACGCATTAATTGTCAGTTTATAAAAATCCTGCTAAAAAGTAAATAAATCTACCGGCTTTTGATATTAGTAAAAAAAAAATCTTAGCTCAAATTTGCCTAAAAATACAATATGGTGACAAGTTTACATCTGTAAACTATTATGAGATAACGAAAGTATTTCCTATGTATAGATAACGATCCTGTTTGTATTGTTTTTGAATAAACATTATTCTATTCATATGGCAGACATAATCATTTAATCAAATTTTATCTGACAAAAACCGCGAAATTATAAAGCTTTAATATGACATACGGACGGATATGACGAACTATAAGAACTATGTCTTTGCCCTTTGGCATGGAACCCTTAAGAGTCAGTACTACGTAACAGAAATGCAACTTGAATAGAACTTTAGTAAAAACAAAAATGATGCGATATTTAAGTGAGCGTGCGTAAGTCAGTAGTGCTACATCTGAACTTACTGAGATTTTTAATGAGATACATGGATTAAATGTTTATTATACAACGTTGTTATCAAAAAAATCTTTTTCTCAGGGTCTAAAGCACTATCACGGCTATGCTTTAGTAAAGTTGTAAACTAATAGCACTTAGATCTTTGAAGATTTGAAGATTTTTTTTGCCAAAACTTAAAAAAAAACATTGAAAAGGCTTCGGTTTAGGATTGTTTATCTATGCAACAAAAGTTCATTAATCGTGTTTTTTCAGGTTTTCAGGGTCTGAAGTATATCCCGAAGAACACATTTATTAAATTTAAGTCAGACCTGCTCAGCAGATCTGGAGAAACATTTGACAAAAAAAATTGAAATTTAGGTAATATAGCCTCTTAAAACAGCCACAAAGGGGCTATATACGTTAACAGATTGTAATTAAAAATAATGATTGAAAAAACCGATTTTAGACTGAAATTATACGAAAACTACGTTAATATGGGAAACTGATCGTTGAAACCGTTCTTAATAGGCTCATCTAGCTTAAGCATTTCCTGTAACATATCGATTTCGTCTTTTTTACCAATACATTAACGTACGCACAATTATACCTTTTAAGATAAAAATGTAATTTTAAAGTTAATGCCCAATTCAATCACTTAATTTTTTTTTAACATTTGTAAATGCATACCTGTTTATCTTTTCTTGAACTTGTTAGACGACATGTAAATTCGTCTCACAAGAAAATGAACATCCCAAACCATGAGACATAGTTCTCGAAACAAACATTATTTTGTATAAGCATCCTTAATGGTGTAAATTTTCTAGATTTAATTACATATACAACTATCACTATGTTATTAAACGTGCTATATTATCTATGGTAATGAGGTTATTTGACGCAAGTGTTCCATTTTACACTTCTATCCATTATAGGTAATAGAACTTCATGTTTCCACTCTAACTGAACAAAATTCGTCTTTTTATAACTTAGTTCCGCTTGCATAGAATTCGAGGTAATTATATACAGTTCACCAATAAACTTTTTAAACCTTTAAGGAAAAAGAGTGTTTTGATCATTGTGGGGTATCTTCTCTATCACTCTGTGGGTGTTGAGGAGCGGGTCTCAGGGAAGGGGATTTACCTACCTCCATGACCCGGGCAGAAGCTCAGGGGTGATGACCAACCCCGGTGAAATAAAAGGGAAACCTCCTAATCAGGTCCCTGTGAGGTCAATGCACGTTATCGCCTAATCGATAGAAAACGATATAAAAATAAAAATAAAAACGAAACAAAACAAAAACAAAACGAAATGCAAATAGAAATAAAAGAAAAACACAAAGAAGCAAAAACGAAATAAAAACGAACTAAAAGCGAACTGAAAATTAACTTAAAGCGAACTAAACACAAACTAAAAATGTGTTTTAATTCTATGTCTCGATTTCTCGCAATGCAAATGCTACATACCTTTTAGACGCAACCTCTACAAACAGCGAAGACTCGTCATCCCACTTGTGCATTTTAGTAACGCCTATACATTTTCAATGTACAGACAGACCGCTCCGTTACAAATTTTTATTAGTATAATATTCAAATCCATATATAGAGATGCGTGTTTTATAAGTTCCTTAGCCCCAAGTCCGCGTTGGTTGATAAGGAAGTTCGTCTATCGATAAAAACCAGTTGCACTTCGCCTGAGGCTAAAAAGCAGCGCATAATCTGCAGCGGATAAACTGTTATTAATAACAACCAGTTGTATGGTAGAATCGCAGTTTTGATTTACATCTCTTGCTGCATAAAGTATCAATAATATAATTTTTCTTTATCTTGGGTAGTGTATACCAAATTTTGAGATGCTTGAGTAATTTGATACCGTCGTCGGATTTGGAACCAAGGCCGTGCACGCTGGTGTGTCGATGACCAAAAAGTCAATATGCGGTTTGTGAATTAATTACAGTGTATGCACGTGGATGCACTTTCCATTTTAATTCACCTGTTGCTTGACTGTTATGTTTGATTGATTACAACCGGTTTTTGCTTTTTGTAGCGCCGTCTTCTTCTCTATGCAAGCGGTGATTGTTTTATTTACTTTGATAGCAAGTTATGATGCAGTTGATGATTTTATTAAAGAAGTTAAGTGAGCATGGTTAAAATGGCGTGCGTTACTTTAATTTATGATGTTTTTTTCTATTACCCTACCTAATTACGTACAAAGAGTTCATGTTTTTCGACATCGTGCTTATGCCCTTTATTTGACCATCGCAGTAGTTACTAAATATTGGTTAAGTTTTATGTTTTTTTTTTTAATTATTCGTTCTTTTGCAGTTTTTAACATTGGTTGTGATTATTTTATTTTAAGGCCACTGTCTTTACTTACTGGTAAGCGAGCGAGCTTTGGTCTAGTAGATAATGTGCTAATAAACTTAAAGCGCTTAGCGATCATACTAGCTGAGCTGTTAGATAAAGTAAAACGATTAATGAAGTTGAAAATAGAACTATGAATTTGAGCTGTAATTCAGCAGTGTTAGTTGAGAAAAAATCATTATCCTCCTCACTTTACAGTAGTAGCTTTGGTTCACTCTTCTAACTTATTTTAATTTCAACAGTTTTTAACACTTCTGCTTTAAGACAATGCAGCTTTACTATTTCACTATTTTCTATTTATAGCTCAGCTATAAGTCTGACCGCCAGCGAGCGAGTATCTCTTCGCTTAACTACTACACTAGTTTTACTAGCTGAGCAGGAATCTAATACTTGGCAATGAGAATCAATACTATTGCGTTCCTATAATGCTATTTCGCTCAAATTCAGTAAATCAAATGGCAGTTTTACTCTTCGTGAGCTGTTAAGTTAGCTTATAGTTTGTAGCTCTTAGTCCGCGCCCTAAGTCTGGACTATATTTCAAACTAGCTGTGGCTGTGACTAAGTTCGCTTGGATTTTGAGATATTGTCGAAACCCTTGACTTTCGGAATTAAATAGTCTAACTCCTAAAATAGGACCAAGAATAGTTATATCGTGTTCGCCACAAATGCCTGTATATATCTATCGGCTATTAAAAGTTAATTGGTGTTCTATTTATGTTTGATCAATGTTATACTTATATTTTTCTTTTAATTGAATGATACCTAAGTTTGTGTTTTTTTTATGTAAGATATATTGCGTAGAAGATTGTTAGTTTGAGTGTATTAAATTTTAATTACGGTCAATCGTAGTTTATAAACGTTTGGGAGCAAACCCATTAGATTATAAATGTATGCAAACAAGTAAATAAATTAATAATAAGCTATCACTACGACAAGTTCATCAAAAACTGTCAAGTGTTACCATAAATGTGAGATGCATGCACAAACGGACAATTCGAGTAGAATGAATGCAATGTAATATTATTCTTATTTAATTTTGTGTTTATGTTTTCCTTAGTAATAAAATAAAGCGAAGTATGCATTAAAGTGTTCCAAATCCCTTTTTTTCGCCTACGTAATCGGGTTGCAAAAATTAGAACGCTCTCGCAACGGTACACACGTGTATCTTACATTGTATTGTTACATTTGTAAATTGTATTTTTTTATCGGAAATATTTATTGTGCTTGTGTTTAACTTTAACATTTAACTTTATGTTCATGTTCATGTATCCCTTATGTTTTTGGTTAACGTGGGCGATCTGGCCTGTCCAATGTAAAGGAGCTTTGGCATTGCTTTTATTAATAAAAAAAAAAAACGAAAAAATGTTTTTTTCACCCACGCTACCATATACTACGAACCAAGGACGTGTATAAGAAGCCAAAAATATAGATATGGTTATGGCAACCCACGTCTCACCAGATTCGTTTTATGAAGGTGTTATTCGTCTAGATTACTTGGGAGCGCAATAAAAACGGGTTCATGGACACTACAATGCTTGAGAATTGTGCACTTTTTGCATTGAGTTTACTTAAACTTAAGACTTAAATTCTAACAAAGTTACTTGTTCGCGTGGGAGGGGCGCTACTGTCTATTTATAAAAGTCGCATTTGCTTTGCTCGTTGCATGTGAAGCTTTTTACGTCAGAACAAACAATGTCTGATTTTTGTTCCTCCGTGCGAAATTTCGCATTGAACTTGTCAACTTAGTGTCGTTCGAGACGACTATAAAAGAAGACATTATGTCTGTATAAATAATTGCTTTTTTAATATGGTTGCTTTTGACAAATATTACGGTATTATGCTTGTTGTGGTTAGCTTTTGAGGTATGGTGCAGACGCAGGCGCAGACGTTGACGTCAGGTTTAAGCTTGTACATAATTTTTTGTAAGTAAATTCTGTGTTAGAAGAACATTATGTAGGAACGGTTTTGAAATTTGTAGTCCTACTAATATTGAATGCGAAAGTTTGTAAGTTTGTTTGTTTTGTGTGTGTGTTACTCATCACGCCTATGCCTAATTTCAGTTCTATTGTATGCTCAGTGGAACTGAAATTAGGCTAAGAAGATATTCTATTCCGAAAATTGAAAAGTTGCCGCGGGAACAATTACAACCAAGCTTAAACGAACTATATCTTGCTATAGCTATAATTTCATTAGTATTATTAAAGAGTTGCCGTAAGAAACCATTGAATACAACCAAATTTAGGGCGGGTGGAGCCGCTGGCAAAAGCTAGTCTAGCTTTATTTATAATAGAAGAAACTGCCTGACTGATTCAATCACATATCCCAAACTACTGGGCCTAGAAACTTGACTTAAAGCTCTATTAAGGATTTTGCAAATTTCATTCCCTAAAGTGGGTAAACTGGGGAAGTCGCGGGAATCAGCTAGAACTTATATAAATAAGAAACTTCTGTTTGATGGTCTGTTTTTTAAAAATTCAGGAGCCACGAACGGAGCCTGGTCATTAATCAAAATGTTTTAAGCTCGTATAATTTTATACAATGAATTCTAAAGAATAACATTTAATGAGTAAAAGATAAGCCACATTTTAGTCAGAAGTCATCAGCTAGAACTTATATCAATCAAAAACTTCTCTTTGTTTGTGTGTTTGTTACAAAACTCAGGAGGCACGAACGAAAAAAAAGAATGAAATTTAATGAGTAAAAGATAGGCCAGATTTTAGTCGTTTTCTTATATTCACCTCCAACACTTGGCTTCCTTTTTATAGACAAATCATCTCAATAGAGACTTGGCACGTTTTTTACAGCATGTTTTTGTTGCAATTAAACATATTATATGAATTAGTACACACAATTAATCTTCATGATGGAATTTAGCCAAGTCAAAAACATTAAAGAAATTAATGAAATGTAATAAATAGAGCATAAATGTAATGTAATAATTCTGACTCCTCACAATACCGTTCTTTCTTTTATATATATGTTATAGTCAAAGACCGAAACGCGTCGAATCGAAATCCCGTTTAATTTAATGTAAAAGTGGTTTAATTTTGGTTAGGTTAGGTTGGGTTTTGTTATATCATTTAAATTGAAACAACTTTACTAATCGAACTTGAAACAATATCGTATCATAATTAGAACACATTTTGTAAGCAGTTAAAGTTTGTATGAAGCGGGCTTTGACTAGTCAGTCCTCAGGTTTGAAGGATTTCGCCATTTGACCATATCATAAACAATACTCATGTGCAAGGTATCATCAAAAAGTACATTTAAACATCATAACATTCATTCGGTAGCTGCTGACGCGATGACGTTTCTAGATTTATTACCATTGTAACTATTCTAACCTACCTGACCAATAAGAGCAATCATACACAGTTGTATAGAAATTGTATTTCGATGATTAATTAGAAGCTGACTGTAAAAAATATCTGATAAATCGAGTCGCTATCAAATGTACGTGAGGTTCGGTTTAGTGCGTTTTTTTTTCTATTTTCGCACAAAAGAGTTCGGGTAGTCGAACTGTTCAAGGACTGGGCCGTTACGCTTCAGGAGTTTCAAATTGGTTAGTATAGGTATGTTTAGTAATTGCTTAATTAGGCTTGTGTGTTCCTTTTGCTAATAATTTTTATATTAGAGTAATAGACAACCGTTAAAAACATTAATGTAAAAAAGGCCGACTTCTTGTGATACATTTTGATCTATTACCTCAAAAAGAATGTCTGAAATCTGACAATTAGGATCCTGTGCTTAGTATTTTGCCTACCTGACTATATATACCTGCGTATCATTAACAATAATTAAATAAATTTAATGCAACGAAATATATACTAAGGCAACTGAAAAATTCACAGATTCACTAGTTTTCAAAGCTCCAAAGCTTACATACCTTATAGGTATCCATACTAATATTATAAATGCGAAAGTAACTCTGTCAGTCCGTCTGATACGCTTTAACAGCTAAACCGATTAAGATGAAATTCGGCACGTAAATAGTTTAAGTCCCGGGGAAGGACACAGGCAACTTGAAAACGTCAAGTGTGAGTCGGTTTTTTTTCTATAATTGAAGAGTTGCCGTTAATATCCTAACGCGGTTTATGCGTGAAGATGTTACAGACATACTGATAGACTGACAGAGTTACTTTCGCATTTATAATATTTATACTAGATTTTGCCAGCGGCTTCGCCCGCCCTAAATTCGGTTATCGCCGTGAAACTCCTTTATTATACTAAAAATTAGTAAAATATTTATGATTTTTGTGTTAGTAAAATGCTAATGATTAAGTAAAATGCTTAATAAACGTATATACTTATAGTTTTTAGGGTTCCGTACCCAAAGGGTAAAAAACGATTCCTATTACTAAGACTCCGCTGTCCGTCCGTCCGACCGACCGTCCGTCACCAGGCTGTATCTCATTAACCGTGATAGCTAGACAGTTGAAATTTTTACAAAAGATGTATTTATGTTGCCGCTCTAACAACAAATACTATATTTAAGGGGGCTCCCATACAATAAACGTAATTTTTTTGCTCGAGATTGATAACGACAACAGGTAGATGGTTGAAATATTACAGAATATTTAGTTATATATTCACTTTCAAAACAAATATTTTAGGTATACAACAAATATTTTTTTGCCGTTTTTATAGATAATGGTTCGGAACCATTCGTGCGCGAGTCAGACTCGCACTTGGCCGTTTTTTTTTCAAGACAATTATTTAAAATAGCAATAACTGTATACAATTTATAACTAATTACAAATTCGCGTGCACCTTTTTTAAAAAAATTTAGCAGCGGAGTTAATGAGTTCAAAACCATTGAAATCTTCACCACTATTAATTGATTATCATCACAATCTAGGTTACATGATTAGGTACCAACTTAAATCGTGCATTATTGATTATTTCATAGCTATGTATATCTATAACATTTATTAAGATGAAGTATTCGTTTTTTTTATGTCGTGTGTGTTAGTTATGGTTAGTATTATTACTAAATTAATTATTTTTGATTTATGCAAACTGTTGTTAAAATTAATTATTACTTATCATGCGAATTTCAAATATCTCCAACGAGAAATTGCACATGTTTTGATATCATGATTTATGTCTTTATTTCATTGATTAATGATTATGTCGTAAAAAAATTATGCTTATGTTTAATTTTGCCAATAAGTGTGGTATGTGTAGCTATATTGTGGGACTGTTGTTTTTAAATTGGTGGGAAAAGAGGTTATTCTTATGCAGTCAAGTGCGACTCTTACAATAGTCAATAAAGATAAATTGTAGTATTTTGTTTAACAATTTGGTTTACATACAGCGTAACACCGTCGATAAAATTATACGTTGTTTGACACCAGATCTGTTAAAAAATGGTATTTCGTTTTTTTATGTTATTTTTAACACTGCTGCTGGTTAAGTGGCTATTATTTCACTGTTTTTAGGTTTGTAACGCAGCTTATAAAACTAGCGTGATTTTTAGTTAACATTGCCACACTAGTGCCTATAACCTTAATTATTTTTTTTAATTTTACTGGCGAAGATTTTTTAAGATGAATTTCAGCCTCGTGAGCTTACTTGTATCTATATATAACTGTCTAATTTTTCTACAAAATATCTAGAACTGGATATAATCGAGTTCCGGTATAAAAAGACTTCTCTGATAGTAATTAGACTTTTAATAATATATTTTTTATCATTAGTACCTATCATTAGTCGAACTAATGTTTCTTTTACTGTCCATAATGAGATCGTCTTGATACCTTTTGTTTGTCTACCAGCATCTACGATGGTCGCTATCGACTCATTATCTATGGCGATAGCGATGACAAAACAAGTTTTAGAACGTGTTGTGCAACGAACACAAATACGGTGTGGCCATCAGCGCCACTGTACAAGAAACCTGTACGAAAATAGTTAAGAAGTGTGTGTCCGTTGTGTTTGTTTCGTTGTATCGCCACCGGCAATCCGTTCATAAAATTTGTAATGACATCCAATTTGTGTTGTGCTACCGTTGAAATTCTAATTAATACCATCTTGATTTGTTTTTTTCTCGTTGTAAGAAAATTTTTAATCGTGATTGTGGCTACATATCCATCATGTTGAGTTCCTTGACAGTATTTAAGATATTTGATTAGAGAACTGCATGTTACTTTTATAAAAATAATTTCGTTGCTGACGGTATTTTTTATGTTGCTAAACTGGACTTCTGTCTTGAAAGTTGTAGTCTTTTTATTAGTTAATTAGTCTTATTAATTAAGTGGTTAAAACATAGATAATAGAGTCAAAATAAATGGTAGTAAATAGGAATATTTATATTTTTATGTCAAAAACTAAGTCGTTTATTTATCTACGCATGTTAATTGGTACCTATATGTCTGCAAAGCTGCAGAAAAAAAAGTGTGTGTTTTTCAGCTTTAACACTTGGAGTCAATTGAAATAAAACCATATAAATAATAAATGGCTTCACACAAAATAATTTAATATTTTTGTGTTCTGTTGACCTCAAATTTATTAAGCGATTATAAATCACTTAGAACTTATAAGTAAGCACAAAAAAATTATTGAAAAATAAAAAATATATTTTTTTAATAATAACTCTCCTTCCAAGCTACTAATTTAGTACAAAATTCTTGATTGTGACAAAAAATATAAGCAAAAAAAGAAACAAGATAAGATATGGTTACTTTCTGATTAATTACTGCTTGGGTCCTTCTTTAAAGCTGACATACAATTTGTGGTATTAGGAAGGGATAGTCAGTACCTTTTGTGCAAAGATACATTAAATCCATTAGTTCTATTTGCAGGGCTCTTCTTTAATTTTTTTTTTTCCTAAAGTGATCCAATTTCGTTTACGAAGTGTTATATTATAAACCTTTCCCACATGTAAGCTAAGAACTAATAATATTTTCTCCATGTCCATAGCAAAACTCATAAATGTGCAATCTATTTTAGCTTGATTTTCCCTGTTTTATCTTCTCTGTCTTAATTTTTGCAGACAATTGTAAATCGCAATCATTTTTGTTAATTGTCTGATTTGTTATTAAATTGTACTCAACTATCGCACTGGTCGTTTTTAGTACGATGAAAATCATAGAACACACCCCTCATCATCTTCAAGAGCATTGGGATCCTTGGTGTTGACATCACCAGCGATGTTTAGTTTCGAGATAATTTGCAAGACAAGGTGAGCTTCACAAAAAACTTGGTGTACTTATCAAAGCGAAGCAGTACTTCACCTCGGGGCGAATGTTGCTGCTTTACAAGTCGCAAGTTCAGCCCCATATGGAGTACTGCTGCCTTCTCTGGGTGGGTGCAACTGGAAACCAGCTTGGCCGTTTTGACTCGGTTCAACGACGGGCTGTGAGAATCGTCGTCGATTCCAAACTCAAGCCTTAAGTCTTAGGAGAGACTTTGAATCCCTGCGTGTGTTCTACCGCTTATATGGGATGTGTCCTGAGGAATAACTCGAAATTATGCCCACGGCTCACCGCTCGCCATCATCAGGGAATTTATCCTCACACCTAAGAACCTCAATGGTCACGTTCCAGAGAAACTTCCACCCGCGAATGCTCGGGTTATGGAATAAGCTACCATGCTAATCTTTTCTCTAAGGACTACAGAATGAGGTTCTACTAAAAAAAGATAATTAAATTTTCGAAGGGTCAGCAACGCTCGAGTGATTCCCTAGGTGTTGCAAGCGTCCATTGGCTGCGGAGACCTATTACTATCAGGCAGACCACAAGCTTGTTTGCCACACTAGGAGTATAAAAAAATCACGTATTTTTACACATATAATGGACTTATTACTTGAAACTAGCTTTTCAGGAACTATTGGTCGGTCATTATAATGTCCAATAACAATTTTTTACGTTTTATTTTACGTTTTTTGAATTTTTTACATACATACTAATTCAAATCCTATGTTAATGTAATAATGCTTAAAATAACTCAACAAATAAGCAAATATGTGGTGGTCAATAGTTGTATGTGCTCATACATCTATTGACCACTAGCAAAAAGTTGCTGAGATAATTTAAACTAAGTTAATCTAAGCGGCATAGAACTATTAACATTTTATATTGTTGTTGCTTAGCTTAGATTGCAACTAAAAGAAACGAGTTCTTCCTAGAACAATTTCAGGTAGATCACCAAAAAGTGCACTTAACTCCATGTCGACAAATTTGTGGCTTAGGCCTATTGATCCCCAAGGCGACGATGTACACATATAATATATCTATTTACCATAGTCGGGAAAATCATGTTTATCCATAAAATGACAATGAGTTATTAACTATGGGATATTATTATACTACAGTGTGGGGTTCTTTAAGAAATAAGTTATTAGATTTTTTAAGTTTCGGCAACGCTCGAGCTTATATACCGATACCCTTGGTGTTGCAAGCGTCCATAGGCTACGGTGACTGCTGACCATTAGGTTGACCGTAAGCTTATTTACCACCTTACTGGTATAAAAAGTGTGTGTGTGTTCATGTGTGTAGGTGTAGTTTTTTTTGGTTCTTGATATCTCAATGAACTAATTTGTCTCGTGGCCATATCAATCGATACCCCACGTCATGACTTGGATCTGAAAAGAGTTTGAGCAAAACCGGGACAGCGGTTTGTTTTCTATCTAGACGCAAAAATATTCCTAAGAAAAGTTGCTCGTGCGGTACTTGCTATCGAAGTCATTTTTTCTATAGCGCCCTCTATTGTACACTCCAAACCCTTAAGTCAACGCGTCTAAAGTCCCTAGAAAAAGTCCAATATAAAACTGTTTTCCCGCGATAACGCTTTTTTTTCTTTTGTTACAGGAGAACATAGATCCCTCGCCATACAGCCTATCGCCAGTATCTGCCAAGTCGCAAAAGTTGCTGCGTTCGCCGCGGAAAGCGACGCGGAAGATTTCGCGGATCCCGTTTAAAGTGCTGGACGCGCCGGAGCTGCAGGATGACTTTTATCTTAATCTGGTGGACTGGTCAGCGCAAAACGTACTTAGCGTCGGACTCGGTAGTTGTGTCTATCTATGGAGCGCCTGTACTAGTCAGGTACCTATTACGTTTGCTCTAATTTATATATTAGTACTTTAGAGATATCGCTGAATAACTCTCTGGTGTCCAATTGCCAATCAGAACTTTTACTTAATTTCTCAAGTAAGCATAAACTTACATTGTTTCCATCAAACCACTGGTTAATTACCGGCATATGTCGAAAAGACGTATACATAGAAAGTCACCGATAGGTACGCACTGGGCCTAGGACTTATGACCTAAATCGCCCTCACTAATGGTGAGGGTAGGTGGGTGCTTGGGAGACGTATCAAGGCTGGTTAACTTTGAAAATTGGTTGCAAGAATAAGGAGGATGAAAAGTAAGAATAAGTAATATGATATCAGGACAAGAGCTAAAAATTATAAAAGGGCTAGTACCGATCATCCATGGCCATGCCTATTATCAGCTTTATGGCGTTAAGTAATAGAGCTACTCGCATCAAAGAAGTGAAGTTAAACAATCTTATGTTACGCACGACCAACCTTGAAAGGGTGTGAAAAGTATCTATGTAGTAAGAAATACATTCTTAGTCCTAATTTCCATAGCCCTCAATTATCACGTAGGTGCGGCAATACAATTTATGTATTTTAAAATAGCGTTGTGTACCCATCTTATTTTTGGCGTCTTAACCAATCCCTGTTTCTAAAATGTATTTTTGTATTTAATGCCCTTATCGTTTTACAAATATATAAAGTCTTAGAATCAAAGGTAATGCACATTCAAACACACTTATGTGCAGTTTGAAGGCAAGGTTTGCGAAATTTAATGAATATGTATAGCTCCATTACTATCTTCGTACTCGAAGGTCTTTACTCTACTCGGATTATTTGGCGGGTTGTTCTTATTTTCAAGAGTATCTCTTATAATACTTTTCTAAATTCATTTTGTGAGTTTCAATAACCAATATTCGCAGAGTTGTACGAAAAGATAGAATAAGCAACGATATGCAATGACCGAGAGCGTAACTACAAATCATTAATTTTCTAAAAATCTAAGTACTTAGATTTCAATTTGGCGTCTTATCAAAATTAGAACACTTATTTTTTTTGTACTGGCTGCTACTATATAATGGCAAATTGCAAAATTTAGGAATGGCTTAGTAACTATACAACATATACACTTTGGAAAAAATTACCTGCGTAGAAGCAGCGTCTATAATTTCCATTTCAATAAAAAATAAAAAAAAAACAGAGCGCCGCGTCTGGATGGGGACCGCATTACTTCGTGATCGTAATCAAGAAGTAACTTTTGACTTCTTTTTAAACTGGCAATGAAATTATGACGTTTCTATATAAGCACTGTGATTTTACTATTCTCTTTAATGTTGAAAAATAAACTTAATCACGTCAAATGTCTGTAATATAGATACTTTTGTATGATATATATTTAATGGTGTCTTCTGGTATTATGTGCAGGTGACTCGTTTATGCGATCTGTCTTCGGAGGGTAATGCTGTGACATCAGTGGCGTGGAGTGAGCGCGGACACTACGTGGCAGTGGGTACGCAGAAAGGACATATCAGCGTTTGGGACGTCGCCGTCAATAAGGAGGTGAGTGATAGGGATGACGCATATCAATGCCAATGATGTTCTTCAAGGGAAAAGGCTGTGTACGGTTCCGAAAAGGAAACTCTTACTAGACAGACTCTAGAAGTGCTAAAAGATGACGTTTATGAATACTTATAATGTTTTATTAAAACTTACGACAGATAATGAAAGTAGGATAGATCGTAATACCATATTTTTGTTATTCTATCTATTTAAAACTTCATGTTTAAAGGTTGGCCCACATCTGACGGAAGATTTATTGGCGTACTTTGTGTCGCGTATGTTCGGACCGTTTCAAACCTACACGTCTAGCAAGTTACTTCGTTTAGTTTCGCATTGTACATATTTGCTGTGTCTTATAATGATTAGTGTAATAAAGAAATGAATAGCTATCATATTTAAACAATCTGTGGTTAGTAACCCACCGTAATCTTTGGTATTGCAGGTGACAAAGCTTCAGGGTCACATCGCCCGAGTGGGTGCCTTGGCGTGGAACGGAGACGTCCTCAGCTCTGGATCCCGGGACAGACACATCAGGCAAAGGGATACCAGAAGTCCAGGTAAGTTGCTTACGTAAATAAATATTATTTTAAATACATAATTGTTAAGAATGTCATGACATCTATATTACTAATTTTCCTGGCAATAACTCCTACAGATACTCTGACGTGTAGAGATGCTTCATTTCAAACTATATTTTGCAAAAATGTAGTTTTTGCAGGAATGTAGACTAAATTAAAACTTAAGGTGAATTCGACTAAATTAAAAAAAAAAAAAGATTTTCCATACAGACTCGGTATATAAAATAACTACAAACATTTCGCTGCTCAAAATATGCTATTATCATACGTTATTGCTATTCACCATAGGCGTAAAAAGCATATATATTTTGAAAATGCAAGTTACCGGAGTTTTTATTAATTAAATGTATGACTTAAACAAAAACTCTGGTTATTTATTAATTCAGAAGCATTTCGTGGACGATTTCAGTGTCTGCCTCGGTCGGAGGTTTGAGCCCGGCGTATAACCATTGAGTCTTTTTCTTAATTTCTGCAGTGCATTGTTTGTTAATGCCTCTCGCTTTTCGTTGAAGGAAAGTGGCGTTTTGTTGACCGACATAATGCACGTTATGCGTTTAATGTCAATAATCCAACCAAAGAGAATGAGCCAAGATTTGTACAGTGTGTCAAACAAAATTAATGTCTTTTTAACTTGGCTGGATTATGACACTAAACGCATTGAAGCAGTGAACAGAACGCACCTATAAACATCGTGAAGAAATCTGTATACGTCAAAAATAAACCGTGAGCCGCGTGATGGACTATGGTCCAAATAGCCCTCGCACAACGAGGCCAAATAAAGTCTCCCTCACAGTAGAGTTCAACAGTGAAACCAGCAGCTTAGATGACAGCAAAGCTGGCGCTAAAAATTTTAAATTAAAATCGATGTACAAATAACTAATAATTATAACCTTTAATATTATTTACAATGAATTGTATTGATGTCTTTCACAGCCTCATTTGGTATTTCCATCCAGGTTTTGCTTGTCGGAATCCCGCGCAAGCTTATTTGCATATTATGAATTGCTTTCTTAGCTTGATAAAGTAGTATTAACTAAAAAAAAAATAAGGATTCGATATTATATTTAGAAAATAATAGCTTTCATCACATCCACAAAATGATCGTTAATTTTATCCAAGTGACGGAAAAACTATTTATGAAAATAATGTAAGTGTGGTTTTAGTTATTTATAAACTACTAATTTCAATATAGAATTACCAATGTTTGTGTTTCCCTATTTGTCACTGTCATGAAATTGTATGATTCACCAGCGACTTGTGTCACTAGTCATGGTGAATTTACACGTAGCCGACACTTTAGGGAAAATTGGTTGACGGAACTTAAAAAAAAATAGGATGATGAATTTCTTGGAAAAATTATACCTACTAGGAATTCGATTCCCGCTTTTCCATCAAAAGAGAGAGAGAGATTTATTAACATAACGAAAACCCGACTGTTAAAAAAAAATTAGGATCTTGTCCAGTAATGTTGAGGATACCATGAGAAATGGTTTTCTGATACCTGTATGAAGTAATAATGAATGGTAATATGTAACAAAGCGACCATAGCGGTCGTACTCATATATACATTCGAAACAAAATAGTATCAATTTGGCTAGAGCAAGTCGGGAGAGCTGGGTTAAGGTTGTCTAGATGCACTGCTGGAGGCCTGTAAAAATGTGGACACTTTGACATTTTTTTTTATGTTTCAAAACAATTTTATCAAGAATAAACATTGCCCCTAGAACTATGATCTCAGAAAACCTTCCTAAGAGTATTGGAAATACACGCCTATAAAAGAATATTAACACATAAGAAAAGTAATTATTGTTCTCAAAGTTCCTGGAGGAACTAACTGCTGAATGGTAAACTGTAGAAATGATCAGTAAAATAACAACATCTTACTCGTAAGTGTGGACTAAGTACGTTTTCATAGCAGGGTCAAGGGGGTAGGGTTGTCGACCTTACGAATGACCAAATTACAATTTAGTGTGTTTCAGATTTTTGTCTTGTATTGTTTCACTCTTATAGGTTTTGTGCAAAAATGATATTTAAGAAATATATGGATATAAGTTATATGTTTGAAGGTAATTTAACTTAGCATAATAATATAAAAACTTTGAATGTGATTGATTAGACAGAATCAGTCACTATCTATTACTACCGAGCTCTGTTAATTCGCGTAAAAGTCTACTCACAGCTGACTCAGAGACATGCTGCGACATGAATCGCAATACATGTTAATACTTGCGGGCAGATTAGTGGCTCACTAACCATTTCTTTTTCCTCAATATTCAGATAGTTGATTGAAAGTTGTATTTGGAAATGTTATAAAAATAACAGCCATACTTTATTATAAATAAAAAACAAGAAAAACAAACCATAACCAAAATTAACACATCAACAAAATAAAACAAAAGATTTCTTGGACTTCTGGTAAACCTACCTACCCTAGTATGGGGTTCTTCAAAAAAGAAGTTATTAGATTTCTGAAGGGTCGGCAACGCGCGAGTGATGCCCCTGGTGTTGCAAGCGTCCATAGGCTACGGTGACCGCTTACCATCATGCGGACCGTAGGCTTGTTTGCCACCTTAGTGGTATAAAAATAAAAAAAACCTACATGGGATATTTTTCTTTCTAGTTAATTTTTAAGGTGGCAACACATGCAAGAATACACAAAAATTGAGTTAGGGTCAGCTCAGACCGAGACGCGACAGGACGTGAAGCGGCTTAAAGATGCAACAAGCTACACAAGATACCTCAAGCTGCGACTTTTGTGCTTTCACTATAATTTGTATCTTTTTGTCCAGTAAACAAGGTACATAATGTGTTGCTATCTCAAAATCGCACCTCGTCTCCGTACGAGCTGACCCTTATAGTTATTAAGTATTACATAATTTTTAGTACGGTTGTGTGCGTGCAGCAGGTTAGTTTGTTCGGATTATACCTATACAAGAGTGTAAACCATACAAAAGTCCGGTCAAGGTTTTTTTTTACTCAACAGCAGTCCTAATAACTTCTTCGAATGTATCCTGTATACAATTATATGTACGATTGAATGTTTTATAATAATACACAAGAAATGTCTTATAGTGAGCGACTGCTCTTCTATTAAACATTTGTTTAATTTAATTGGTTTTTGTTACAGCAATTCAACCAGCTCGAGTCTTGCAAGGGCATAGACAAGAGGTTTGCGGTTTGAAGTGGTCCCCAGATGGACAATCGCTCGCGTCGGGGGGAAATGACAACAAGCTTTTCGTCTGGTCTATGGTGAGTAACATTCTCAATCATTATCATCATAATTTTTGGGTCTCCCCATCGTCACAGTTAGTACTGTACTGTACCCCTGTGTCACGGTTTTGTGACTCTCGCGTAGAAAACGCACAAACTCGTGCGTATACATACATTAATATTTTTGGAGTGTTAGAAGCCACGCCAAGCCAAGCAGTTTTTGTATGATGTGGCCGGAGTGTATCACCGCTGGATATAATTTTCTACTTAAAGAAACCGCCTGGTAAACTTATTTTGACCCATCGTAATAAAAATAATTCGTTAGTTCGTTCGTTCGTTTGCTGAACTGCTGAACGTAGGCCTCCCCCATATGTCTCCACAGCGGCCGGTCTTGACCCTGACAAATAATAATAAATTAATATTTTGGACAGCTCACACAGTGCCATCCTGTCCTAGACTAAGCAAAGCTTATGCAATGGCTACCAGACAACGGATACAGATACATACCTTTTTTGTAAATAAATACATCTTATATACAGAAAACACCCAGACTCAAGACAAATGCAAATATTCATCGCTTTATGTATGTTTGTCTTGTGCGGGAATCGAATTCACGCCCCTCAGTTCAGCAGGTACCTTCTGAGCCACGAAGCCGCCAAAAAAATCTGATTTCCAGATATATGATAAAGAGTCTCTGATGGTTTGAGATGAACTAATTTTTGCATTTGATACCCTAATTCTTGAGTAGGGCTATATAACTTTACGCTATAGCCCTTAGGAGCGGAGCAGTAAATTAACGCAATTGAAGCCGCTGAGAATAGCTAGCAGCTGATGATAGCAAAAACTTGCGAGAGAAAATAATGCATTTTGTTAGTACGAATATACGCTCTTCTCGGATCTATGGCATCCGTTTACTGTACGGCATTTCACTATTGAAATTACTTACTAGAGTTACCACGCTGAAGTGAACTATGTTCATAAACACTGTACACTGCTATGATATGGACACCAGCAACACCAAAATCGTCTGAACCTTAACCCGACCCGCTTTCACTTTGCTTACACACACACAACTTTCCAACTGAAAGTCTGTCGAATATATATAGTGCGCAAGACTTGTAGCACGTGTGAATGAGGCATAAACAAATAAAAAATACTCTATAAAATGGATCTCCACAACTTGGTCGCGGTAGAGGACTTTCTAACTGAAAGTCTGTCGGACATATATAGTGCGCAAGTCTTGTCGCACGTTCGAATGGAGCATAAACAAATAAGAACTACTCTATAAAGTGGATGTCCACTACTTGGTCGCGGTAGAGTTTATTTTTTCAATTAAAAATTTTCTAGACTAGAATGACTAGACAAAATGACTGCATAATTTTTTTTACCTATCTATTAATATCTATATATCTGTATTATTATTATTATTTTGTGTTCTGGGCCATTTTGGTACAAGTGGTACACTTATGGATGTCAGTATTGCACATGATGTGCTATGGTTAATACCTAGCTGCTATAAAGGGGCATTGTCGTTTTACAAAACTAACAACATTAAAAATATAAAGTTTTGAGCTGTTCAGAAGCATTGTCAAAGTTTGATTTTATAAATCTGGAACAAATAATCATAATAATATAAAAATAATAGCTGCCTGTACAGGGGCTTTATCTACTGTATTAACTTATATTAAACGGACAAGGTTGTTTCTTAGCTAACTTTATTATGGAACACTAGATCTGTGCTGTTAACATATAAGGCGATATTATTGATATAGGGGATTCTAACTCGGAGGATAGATTGTTTCTTGATTTTCATAACATGCCTGTATGGCGGTGCACTAAAGACACGTCTCTGTAAAATTTCATCAGAATTTATCCAGAGACAGTGTAATTTCAAGGCTATGACATACGGACGGACGGACATTACGAATTCATAAGGATTCTGTTTTCGCCATTTGGCTACGGAACCATAAGAAGGAAAGATTTCGCAATATTTTAAAACAAACGTGACAAAAATAGTATAAGTACAATATGTTGGTCACATTAGCTACAATAGTAACATGTGTCATATCAACCACTTGTACTGTCAAATTAGAAACTTCGTCATACGATTTTTTTTATTTGCACATACGACTTTCTAACTGAAAGTCTTGTCGCTCGTGTAAACGAGGTCTTATAAGCGAAATAAAAAGCTCTTTGCCGTTCTTAGTTTTAACAAAGTGTAGCAGCATTTACTTCCTTACCAGCCTCATACCACACCACATTTGGTGGGCCATAGTCCCACACGCGGGACTAGTGTGGATTGTGAACTTCACATATGTTATTTTTTTTTGATGTATGCTGGTTTCCTTGCGATCTTTTCCTGCAAAGCACGTAGTGTGATTAATTAGTGTACTTAAGATATTAAGAAAAATACTCAATGTTCCACGCCAGCCTCGAACCTCCGCCTCCAGGACGCAAGGTGGAATTGAAACCCCTAGGCCATCATCGACTTCCTCCTTCCGACTTCTTTAAGAGCTTTAAGTAACAGTGATAAAAATTACTAATAGCACTGTAAAATGTGACACAGACTACTACACTAAAATTGTAGTGTCGTGCATAACCTTAACCTCGAAAACCTATGTAAGTGTAAACACAACCAACTTTCAAATTGAAAGTCTTTTGGACATGAATTGCGCAAGTCTTGTCGCACATCTAAATTAGGCGTTAAACTACTATTTAAATAAGCGTTGCTGTGACGTGATAATTTGACAAAATCTAAGTTATGATTGATTTCTGCGGTATGTGTGAAAACAAAGATAAATAGTGGCACATGGTAGACTTTTATGTAATTGGTTAGGTACGCGTGGGTGTGGAAATGCGGTCGAATGAGTGTTACTGCTGTGACCATGCGTTTTGTTGTCAACGGGATACGACTGTTTTTCCCATAAGATTATTTTATGATTTGGAAAAAAATAGCATTAGCTATTTAACATTAGTTTTTAACATTCAATATTAGTTAAAAGATAGTTCGAAGTTATATTTGCAGGGTCAAAACAAAAACAGTATTAATTTTAAATGTACTTAAATTTCCGCATTATAATCTCTGAGTACTAAAAATAATAGTCCTATTTTAAAACAGAAAAAAACAAAATGTGAACTTTCAAAAAACAAACATAATGCAACAACTCAATTTGGGTTATCTTACACCAAAATTCATGTCTGGCGTAACACAACATTCGTTAAGTGCAAGCATTCCAATGGACGCATGTAATAAAAAGTTTATTGTAAAACAAAGTGTCCTGGTAAGAAATAATAATATTTGGTCACCATTTATGTTAGAAAGATAGGTGTACAATTGATAAGAAATGTGGTTACGCGAAAACTACAATACGTATGATAACATGTGGTAGTGTAACGTTTATCTGTCTATGTAATTTAGGGCAGAGTATTTTTTTTATTACTACAAGTATTGTAAATAACTCAGTCTGTAAATGTTTACCTTATTTG
Source organism: Apoda limacodes (assembly GCA_946406115.1). Classification (NCBI taxonomy): domain Eukaryota; kingdom Metazoa; phylum Arthropoda; class Insecta; order Lepidoptera; family Limacodidae; genus Apoda; species Apoda limacodes. The sequence goes on along the minus strand of OX291546.1, from coordinate 5,844,156 downwards.
TCACAATTACAATTGCATGAAGAACATACGGCTCTTAATATATTATCGCATTAATTATATTCAAAATATTTATGTTCTAGTAGGTATTTGAAGAACAATTTCGAACTACTACACCCACGCCCTGTCCACTCCATACTAAAACCGCGTGATTTGTAACTACTAACTCTACAAAACCAAAAATGACGTCTGTGTACGGCGCTAATCGAGAAGACCAGCAAAAATATGCATTTCAAAATGTCATTAAATATCTGTTTTCCTTATATGAAATTAATTAGTTTGATTTTCTGTATAAAATAAATATTTATACCCCAATAATAAGAGTTATGATTACAGCTGTCAACAAGGGCGGATCCAGAACAAAAGTTTAGGGGGGGGGGGGGATCATAAGATCTAAAGGTATTTTTTGAACTTTGAATCTGCAAACGTAAGTCGACCTAGCTCGTGTAGTTTTTGAATAATTAAATATACAAACCCAAGTATTTTTTAATAAAAGTTATATGTTTTAAAAAATGTTACAATTCATTTCTTCCTCGGCCGTCCTTAGGGGGGGGGGGGCGATCCCCCCGCTGGATCCGCCCCTGGCTGTCAATGTATGAACGTAGGCATGTTAATTTGTTCCCTAAGAACTCCCAAATGAACTCATGAACACATTACTCAGTATTAGTTTTGAATTGGGCATGACAGATGAGTGTACGGTTGCCTTGCCGATTAATATTTGTTTAATCAGAATAGACTTTTCATACGAGTATTTTAATACGCTCAGAAATATATATTAAAGGTTATTTTTTCAACCAATATAAACATTGCCATTATTTCTAAATTTCTTCAAATTTAACTTGTTATTTTATTTTGTTTCAAAAAGATCTTGGTCTAAGTTAAGTCCATCTCTGTCTCTTCAACTATCTCTATGCCGAATTTGAGCACAATAATTAATGCAACAAAAAATAAATTCGCATTTATAATATAAGTAAGACAGAATTTCATAAAACCAAAAACGTCGAGCACTTACACTTTTTGTTTTTTTTTTTGAAATGAACTTCAAAGATTCGTTTCGTCTCAAATAAATTTCGTACATATACATAATTCGTGTTTGTAGTGTGTAGTGTTAGTACCAATGGATCATGAGGGTTCTTGCTTAGAGTGACCAGGTTTTTACAGTTTTATAATGTGTGTATTTTGTAATTGTGCAGCATTCGACGTCCCCGGTGCAGACATACGGCGCGCACGTGGCGGCGGTGAAGGCGATCGCTTGGTCCCCGCACCAGCACGGGCTGTTGGCGAGCGGCGGCGGCACCGCTGACCGGTGTATCCGCTTCTGGAACACGCTCACCGGACAGCCCATGCAGTGCGTTGACACAGGTATGTAACTACAGAATAGTTCGTATGTATCAAAAATGTATGAATACAGTGCGTTTATCCGTTCAGTGCATTGATAAATTTATTTATATATTTAAACACTTTATTGCAATAAAATACAAAAGGAGGACCTTATGCCTTTGGCATTATCTACCAGTCGACCTTAGGATCATGCAGAAAGCTTAAGGTAGTTGTTTATGTAGGAAGATTAATATCTATTAACATAGAGTTTGAATACATAAATTAAATAAAGACATAGAAACATATATGTAAATATATAATAAACATACATACTCATAAATAAATATATATAAATACGTTTTTAAATAGGTTCATAAATAATTATAGGTTTTACATATAATTCATTGAAAGATATTTTTTAAGGTGAGCCTAAATAGTTTTTGTATAGCGAATGTTTAAACTTATTTTGTATTATAAATGTATGTAGCTATGTCGTTTGTATGAAGGTATGCAGTCATACAGTGTGTACATCCAAGACAAAATAAAATAATAAGACAGGTATTAAGCTATGCATGCAGTCTGAAAATACATAACCATGCAGTTCATAAACAAAATAAAGTATGTCAAATCTAAAAATGTGTGTAGTTGTGCAGTACGTTACTAAAATTATAGCTTATTTCTTCTCTCTCTTAGTTTTTCTCTTTCCATATCTTTGGAAAACCCACTCTATACTTATAACAATTGTTTGTTTGTTTGCTTTACGGATCCGCTTGGAGAATACACATGATTTGTAGTCATCCTATTATGTTGTTGTTCCAGGGTCCCAGGTGTGCAACTTGGCGTGGTCTAAGCATTCGAGCGAGCTGGTCTCCACGCACGGGTACTCGCAGAACCAGATCCTAGTTTGGAAGTACCCCTCGCTCACACAGGTACAGTACCGACCTTTATTTGAGAAGCAATAGATTAAAAAATGCCCTTGTTACAAAACTTATTGCATTTTATAAGGTTTGAAACCTGATGATGCTAGTTTTGTGGTACAAAGTGATAATAGTGTGGAATCCCGCCTTCGTAATCCCGCATCTCGGGAATCTCTTATGACAGGGGATCTCAGAATTGGAAGCCTCTCACGCCGTAACGGTGTATACAATAAATTTGATTTTTGGCAGACAAACAGAAAAGGACAAAGGATACTTGGGCCAAAATACTTTTTAGTGCCTAAAATAGAGATGAAATTTTTTAAACACTTTTACAAAATTGTCTCGAAATATTTTCCTAGTAGTATTTCGCTAGTTCTAAACCGGGCCGTAATGTTTATTATGAATATCCTCATCCTCCTAGGTTTCCCACCACTGTGTTACCAGTCCTGATAATTCTTTAAAAATAATGGCCACTGTGTTATAAAACAATTTTTTTTTTGATCCCAAATATTTTAATAAAAGTCATAATTCGGGTATGCATAAGTCATTCTGAATTAGCAAATAATATGTTTTTGAAGATTATCCGAATGTTAAAAAATTATGCATTAAAATGTACAAGGGACGTTTTTATAGGCCTCAAAAAGTATATTGACCCTCTTAGTACTTATATCCCGTTTAAAAGTTCCCACTCGAATAGTTTTTCCTGCTGGTAAAACCGCGAGGGGTATCTAGTATTTCATGATTTGCTCTAACTTCTGATACTGTTTCAATGGAAGCAATTCTAGGAAATTTCTTAAAAAAGTAGAAAAAAGGTTGCAAATAGGTCTAAATAAAATGTTTGTGTTACAAAAAGTGATAAAAACTTTTTTTATTTTTCAGGTGGCAAAACTAACTGGACATTCATACAGAGTTCTTTATCTAGCCCTCTCTCCGGATGGCGAGGCCATCGTAACCGGAGCCGGCGACGAAACTCTGCGGTTTTGGAACGTATTCTCCAAAACTCCGTCCCACAAAGAGAATAAGAGCGTTCTAAACTTATACACGGCTTTGAGATAAACTATAGACAATGTAGAGCGACCACCATAGAGTGGATATTGTTTTTTTGGAAAGCTATAGCTTTTTACCAAATGTTGGGATTTGTATATTTTTAGTTTACTTTATAGTTATTTATTAGTTAGCCAATTTAGTTTGTGTAACTAACATTTTTTCGTACTCAAATGCTTGAGTGATTTTGAAGTAGTAATATGTATTTGTCGATTTTGTATTATGGATTTGAAACTAACTTTTTTTTGTATGCGTTTAAGCTGGACTAGGACTTTATTTGCGCAGTTTAGTGACCATTTTTGTCTCTTTTTAGATTTAGTTAACCTATTTGTGGATATACAATACTAACGTAATTTGTAATATTAAAATGATATATAACAAAATTTTCCGGCGTTTATATATAATTTACAGGTGTTTCGCTTACTGTGATTAATTATCATTAAAATACTTTTTATGATTAACATTTTATAAAGTAATATTTAGGTTTCTACTTAAAAACACGCTTTTATGATATATTTGTCTAAAAAATGTATGAATTTGGTCATTAAATATGTATATGACAGTGTTGACTTGTCTTTTTGTACGTTATGGTATGGTCATTTAAGTACCTCAAAATTGTATTTTTAGCGATATACATACATTTGTGTATTGATTATACATTCATTTGTCTTGTATATTTGTTACAGTTTTAACGTATTATGAAATGTTTATTTTTGTTCACAATTTGTAAAAAGCTACACTTAGACTTCGAAACCGATAAAAAACTTAAAATAAAAAAAACAATTTTTTTTAATTCGCTTATTGTCAATACACTGTATACAAATTAGTTTAAATAGCTAATTATTTTTTTAAAAAAAATGGAAAAGCAAGATTTATATTGCGTAATTTCAATAGTGTAGTAAAGCAGTAAATGTTTAGTTTTTGTGACTATGGGCTTAGTTTCTCTTTTTACTGACCTTTTATAATTTTAACAATATCAATGTACTCAATCGATGAAACTTCAATTTTTTTTTATCGGTTTTGGAATCCCATATTATTGAATGAGTGTAGTTTTTTTATATTAATTATTTCGATGCATTTACTTCTGTTACGATAATTTTTCCTTTGACTAGTTTTACAATAATATAATACATGAATTTTTGATTGTGTTTTGGTTGAACCTGATTTAGAAGGATTTTAGATTTTGAGATATTATTCTGCATTAAGAAATCATGTTTTTCTTGTAATTTACAAAATTGGCTATATACTAATAAAATTTAATTGTATTTTTTCTGTTCCAGCTGAGTAGGCGTTTTTATTGTATAACTTATTTCATTTGAGAGAAAGAGACAACTATATTTTGTCCCGTTCTCTCGAATGTTCTTATAGTGATACAAGAAAGGAGGTTCCTGTAATATTAATTTATTGGAGTACGAAAAGGTAGTTTAGAATTAGACAAAATGATTCCTTTTTCCGTATTGGAGTATAACATCTGAGTATTGTCGTCTCGCTCATGCTTATAAGAAAAGAGAGAGACACATATAGAATTGTGGAATATAATAAAGGAGTCATAAAATAGTTGCATTTAAATTAGATGCTATCAACCTAGCTTTTAGATTTTAATTGGTAGTTTGTGATTTGATGCTTGGTAATAATTGTGAGAATTTTTTTTCTTGGCTGAAACTGATTAAAATAATAGTATGGTTTTTATTTGGCATAAGGTTGGTCTACAATATGGGTGTTATAACAAAAATATTGATTTTCCAACGTGCAATGCTAACAGCCACTTAAAATGTCAAATTTTAAATTCATGTTCTCATTTAGGAAGTAGTTAAAAATAAGATTGAGTATGTAAATATGCGTAGAAAAAAATAATTATAACCTTTCAAAACAAAAATTTCTCAGTTAAACTTTCAGTCTTGCGATCGGCATTTATGATTTATAAATTACAGTTAAATAATAATAGTTTAAGTTTAGTAACATTAATTTAAGTATATATTAGAGATGCCTAAAATGATCTCATTTGGGGAGTAGGATCTTGTTATTTGGCAACATTAGTTATTAATAAATGTAAATTTTTTAAAAAAAGTGACTGCTATTCTTTTAAATTACTTTCTAAATTTTTCTACATGATTAGAATTAGTTGCTTGTAATTATTTTCAGGTTTGACGTTTGATTAAAAATATGTAGCTGTCTCTTTCGAACATTTCAAGTGTGAAAGAGACTGCTATATGGACAGAGGAATGTAAGAAAGAGAAGGTAAAAATTGCAAGTAAAAATTAAAAGTTCCGGGGTATTCTCTAAATATATACGTGTGTCTAAATTAATCTAGATATTAAGAAATTGTACTTACGTACGTTTGGAGTTGTGCAATTTAGGTTATGATGATTCTTTAAGAAGTATATTTTGTTTGCTCTTTTAAATGTGAGTAACTCACAAAAACAGATGAAAGTCCTTCTAAGAGCTAATAAAATATCGATAACCAAATATTATTTTCAAAATTTTTCGTATAAGGGTTGGCTTATATTATATGTATTACTTTTTAAAATTTAAAGTAAATTAATTAACTGATTTAGGTTCGGGAAGTTTTTGTATTAAGTTTACTAAAGTTATAATACAGTGGGCTGTAAATAAAAGTTAATCAAAAGCAATGCACAAAGTGGCACAAGTTTACTTGATACTGTACTTTATAGAATTGTAGTGAAAAAAAATTCATATGATTTTTATTTAGTCAGTAAAATTTTATATTTCTTCCAAATCACAAAGTATTTTTTGTCTTTTTTATCTAATATTCTTGCCACAGGTAATCTATGTAACCCAACTCTTATATTTACGTTTGGTGTTCTGAATGCCAAATAAGTCATTTATATTAAAATTGGTGTAATTGTCTTGTTTCGATCAATATGTAGGTAGTATGAAATTGTATTTTTTACATATATTTTTTATTCACTTAATATTAGTCGAAACAAGATTAATAAACTTAGTTTCTAAGCATTGCTAAGAGGACCTGACAGCATGTAACCGATACTAAAAAAAACATCTTAAATTGCTTCTGTTTTCTTTGTTTTCAATCAATATTATTCTAAACTAGTATTTCTCAGTAGAATTAACTAACACACTCATATCTCTTCTAATGTTTTTTTTTAATTTCTCGTAAGGTCCGTTAGGATGTAAAATTATGAAAAATATATTTATACATAGAGAAAATTATATAATATATTAAACGCGCCTATGTAAAGATAGACTGAAATAATTAACGCGTTTGTAAGTTTGTTTAAGTGTTTAATTGTAACTGTATTTGTAGTGATATATATATATTAAACTGTGTGATATGTATCAAATGTTTTTTTTTGAGTTCCTGCAGTTTTCATATATTACTAGCCTTTTTAACCTTTAAGTACCGCCCGCTCGGTAATCGGTGTGGAATTCCTTGGGCAACATAAACTATCCCTGTGCTAAATTTAAGGTTAATTTGATGCTTCGTTGCGGGACACACAAACTTCGTCGGGGAATAAAAAACACGTTTGATTGTTGGAAACGATATTCAAAGTTATACAACGTTAGGCTTGGGCAGTCATTGGATGGGTGACCACTTAGCGGCACGCTTTTTGTTTTTGTTTGTGTTGGTAAACGGTGGTACGGAATTCACGGTGCGCGAGTCCGACTCGCACTCGACTGATTTTTAGTAATTGATTAGAGACAGCAATCCATAGCTTCAGATTCAGAGGCGCCTCACCACGGCCAAAATATATAGGTATATTTCACGAGACGCCCTGGAGTAGGAATGTTCGATATTACAAAAACATCGATGTTTTAATATCGATGTTCGATAATTATCGTACACAAAACATCGATCATGGCAAACTTTGAACACACTTAAAATTAACGTAATAAATCAGAAATGGATTTTATGAAAAATAAATTAAAAAAACCGGTCAAGTGCGAGACGGACTCGTGCGTAAACTGTATTGAAGGACAAACTAAACTTTGCCGTTGGACAACTGTTGTCCCAATACATAGGTCGCGGTTAGTTTACCAACTGCAAATAAATTTATAATCGCAAAAAATATTTTTTTTGGTATGTAACAACAAATTTACGGTTTCAGATGTTTTGCTTCATGTGTGCTTCATGGCATTCTAGGTCAACGGGAAGTGCCCTAAAGGTTTTGATTTATTTGTGTCACAATATGCGGCAAAAATAACCGTATTTTGGGCATGTTTTTTTATTGCATTGGCTTGATTTTTATTGACCCTAGAATTTAGTTTTTGTTAATAATTTCAACTTGATACCTCCACGCGTTATTTTTTCGGATTGTCTTCTATATTTGTTATGTAAGACCTTGCTTCGTGTGAAATACCATGATTCTAGGACAACGGGAAGTACCCCATAGGTTTTGATTTATAAGTCAAAGCCAAAATTTGCGACAAAAATGACTGTACTTTTTTACTGCGCTGACTTAGAAGCTTTTTTTAAAGTTACCTTAGTTATTGATATTAACTTTAACTTGATACCGTCACGCGTTCCTGAGAAAAAGGGGCTTTAAAAACAGACGGACAAAAAAGTGATTCCTCTTATTCTTTTGAGGTACGGAACTCTAAAAATAAACTTTCATTAGTATATATTGATCTTTATTAATACGTAGGTAATTACATAAGCTTATGATCAAGACAATATATAGTAACTGACATATAACTGTGATGGGAAATTATTATTTTACTGTAAAAAACCTTTTACTTACTAAAATAAATACGCAAAGATAAGAGCGCGTCAGTGACACCTCATCTTCGGTGAAAATCGGTACTGAATAATTTTTTATAGATGGCAAACTTAGGTTCGATTTTCCTAACGTGCAATTTTAGCTAATTTCCTGATTATAATTTAATGAATCATTGCGAAATATGTCAAAAATATCTTAAAATAAATAAAAAATACAAATTTATACATCTTTTGCGTATGAAATCTGACTGGCTTCAAAAGTGTCTTCAATTAGTACTAGAAGTAAACCTCAGCGGACTAGGTCCATTTTAACTACACTGGACAGCAAATAAATCGAGCCACCCGCTACCTTGAAACTCTGATTCTATTTTCTCAAAAAGTATAAAACTTACATCTATCAAAGTTATTCTTGCAGAAAGTACGTTTCATGTGGATTGAAATGACCACAAATTTATTCTCAAGTTCTGTCAATTCACATTGTACGCAAGCCACAAACACAATACCAACAATTTTCTCTTGTTGACTAAGAGTTTGCGATTAGCGTTCTTTTTTTACAATGAGGGTAGTCGGGTATTTTGTTATGATTTCTTTAGTTGTCGCCCATCATTTGTTTCATACGCATGTTTTTGTGCTACTTTCTTCGGTCAATAATGGATACGAAATCTCAGGAAGCGGTTCAAGCTGTAACACTACATCAAGCAGACGTTTCGCAGCGTGAAACAGCAGATTCAGCAGATCTTTGGTATCTTCGAATCAGCAGATCTTTGGTACAACGGGCTTACAGACGGTACCTAGAGATTGGAGCATTCGAATGCCGACCAGGTATGGGCAGACCTAGGGCTACATCAGCGGCTGATGACCGTTATATCCGGCTTACTGTTTTGCGAAATCGCCGCCTTAATGCAGTTCAAGTCCAACGATGTCTGCGTGACGAACGCTAAGAGGTCATAAGTTCAGATCCGTCTGAAGGAGACTGAACCTGATTTCAAAATGAGCTGCAACAGGCCCAAAATTAACGGTAGCCCCCCGTCGAGCACGACTTGAATTTGCGTCAGAGCATAGGGATTTGACGTTAGAGCAGTGGGGCAATGTACTCTTCACTGATGAGACCAGGGTGAGTCTACATGGAAGTGATCGACGTCAGAGAGTATATCGTCGCCCTGGAGAACGTTATTCCTGGTGTTGCATCGAGGAAACTATTGCTTATGGAGGGGAATCTGTAATGGTCTGGGGCGGCATCTCGTTAACAGTACATACAGCGTTAGTTTTCATCGAACCGACGGGCCGTACACGTGGATTACCTACATTACTGAAATCCTCGCAGATCATGCGGTACCTTACGCAGGATATATTGGGCAGGATATGCAGTTGATGCATGATAATGCACGATTTCATGTTGCACATGTGGTGACCCAGTACCTACGCGACGTCGGCATTCGCACGATGGACTGGCCAGCTCGAAGCCCGGACTTGAATCCGATAGGGTACCTGCTCCAACAAGCCTTCACGAGCTGTGAATCGTAATTGGAAAGGAGTGGAATGCAATTCCTCAAGATTTTAGCATCAGGCACGTGAGGTCGATGAATACCAGGATGCTGGCAGTTATCCGAGCAAGGGGAGGGAATACACAGTATTGAAATGATCAAAAACTTTTTTTAATTTTTTCTCTTTTTTCTGGCTTTAATTTTTTTTAAAACGACTCTTCATTGAAAAATGGTCAATAAACACTTAATAAATTGGTTAAATCCAATGAGTTTCCAATCATTTCAATCCACATGAAACGTACTTTCTGTAAGTATAACTTTGATAATTGTAAGTTTCATACTTTTTGAGAAAATCGAATCAGAGTTCCAAGGTAGCGGGTGGCTCGATTTATTTGCTGTCCAGTGTATTTGAAATTCAAACTCCTGCTCTCACCATACATATATAGATATCTCATAGCTCTGAACATACACAAATCAATGATTTATATCTACATTCGACTTACATTCTAGCCTACAACATTGACAGATATACGCATAGAATAATAAATCAGAGCGCCAAATCCTTTCTGGCGGCGAGCCAGAACAATCAACTGTCCTGCTCTTAACGAGTTCATATGCCATCTGTCCGTAACGCAATCATGCTGGTATTTTGTGTTACTTCTAAGTTAGCCAGCATATATTACCAATTATAAAGAATAGAGTAGACTAATAATTTGAATATAATTGCTTTGCCCGAAACTAAAACCTTGCGGTACTTATCTGTTTCCTTTCGTAACTTCATTCATCATCACACCCTCTAAAAAATCTATGTTTCAAATTTCACTTCTGTAATGAGCAATTCAAGATCTATCTACCCTACTCATATATATTTGGCATTATATATAGGCTCCTATATTTTGGTAACTTGCGGTATCGGGCCCTTAAGTCTGAGGAGAGACTGCCTCACTTTGTGTGTTCTACCGCTTGTACAATGGGTTGTGTTCTGAGGAATTGTTCGAAATGATGCCCACGGCTACTTTCTACCATCGCACCGCTCGCCATCGGCAGGGAATTCATTCTCAGACTTTAGAACCTAAATGGCCAAGGTTTTCTGCAAGGACAACAGTATGGAGTTCTTCAAGAAAGAAGTTATTAGATTTCTGAAGGGTCGGTAACGCGTAAGTGATACCCCTGGTGTTGCAAGCGTCCGTAGGCTACGGTCACCGCTTACCATCAAGCGGACCGTAAGCTTGTTTGCCACCTGAGTGGTATAAAAAAATAAATGGTTTTTTGTTTTTGAAATGTATGTGTTTTATATGTATTGCAGTGATATGGTTTATAATCTGTTATACTACAATTAATATAAATATCAGGAACCTACCCATTTTGTTGGTATTCAGTTTACACATACAGTAGAAAGATAAAGGCTGTCTTCCCACATTTTGCTAAGGGTGCATGTCCAGACAGTGGTTACCCCCTTTTGGGAATTAGTACAGTGTAGATATACATCCAATATTATAAAAACTAAGACGAAATAACTCGTGTGCACGAGAGAGAGCCACTCTCATCTCATTCTTTTTTACTCTTACTTATTCTGTCATCCACCTCACTCCGGAAAGCAGGAATGAAAATTAAACCACTTTTGTCAAAGACGTGGTTAATTAAGAATACATGAATTAAATTATATTAATCTTAATTTTCCCGGAGAGGCTTTACATCTATTATTCAAATAAGGTGAAAATACGAAAATTTTAACATTAGCGAAGTTAAAGCGAAAAAGGATTATTTCCTCCCTGTCCAATTCTGACTTCCTCCTAAGTGTATCAAGAACTGGCAAAAAGGGGTATTTATGCGTCGCTGGTCTTATATTTTATTACTTCTGACTTTTATAAAGATTTGGTTTACGACAAGGGATATATATAGCCACCTTAGTCCAGTCACACTGCTGTCGGAAGCAGTATTGCCACGATGGGCTCTTCCCCCATGTCGCACAGGACTAAGGTAGTTGAAAAAAGGCTGTCATAAGGCTATGATGCCTCTTAAGCCGTTTTTTTTTGCTAATTTTTTACAAAAAAAATGATTTTTTTGCTCAACCGGTTTCCTAAATACCATAGTCCTGCTAGCTTTTGTCTACAGAAAGAATCGCAAAAAATAGCAACAAAAATAGGGTGCAAACCCCGTGTTGATAGGTGCAATAGGTCCGGAGATACGATGGGGCTCCGCTAGCTTTAGTCTTAAGCTGGCAGGACCATGGTGTCTCGGAAACCGGTGAAACAAAAAAAAAACAATTTTTTGGCAAAAAAATATGGTTTGAGTCGCATCGTGGCCTTATGATTTGGCTATGCCAGCTTTGTCAAGTGACCGTAAACACTTAAAGTGACTGTAGAGTTAAGTATTTGATATTAATCGTAACTTGAAACCTCCACGCGTTCCTGAGAAAAAGGGTCTTGACAGACAGACAACTAAATGATCCTATAGGGATTTCTTTTTGCTATTGAGTTACGGAACTCTAAAAATGACTGAATAATCGAGACCACATGATTATTAATAAACTTTTATAATACTGGTTGTCGAACATAACGTACCTATAACGAACCGGTACCTTCGGTATGACAGATCAATATACTACGACTTTATTTGGTCCTTGTTAATGTTTTATTATTTTTATAACGTGACCAGCAACCATTACATAGCTCAAGTAGCAATATTTTATTGTATAATTGTTTACATTTAGTGTAAAGACGTGAGCATAAAGCTGGAAAACATACTAAAAGCTGTATAAAGTATGTTTAAAAGTGTAAAAATGTAAAAAACTTAAACAATTTTGCAAAGAGTTCTGTTAGTCTATCTAGTATTAAACATTATTTGAAAATATCAAACAACAAATTTGATTATTATTCATGATCTACTACCGCTTACATGAGAGTTCTGGCCTTTTAGAACTCACAGGTGTTAGGTGCTATTTCGTTCCGTTAACAATTCTACGAAGAGTTCTAATTTTTATCCCTTGGTAAATAATTGGTAGAAATTATAAACAAAGACTTTGCTATCGTTTCACGATCTGCTACTGCTCAGGTTCGAATTCTGGCCTAAAGGATTTTATAAGTCACACGATTTAGATACCTAAACAATTCTGCGAAGAGTTCTGATTTGTGCATAACAAAAAATAACATAAAAACAAAATGATAAACAATGAATTTAATGTCAATTTAAGATCTACTACTGCACAGATAAAAGTTCTGGCCTCTAAGATTTTTTTGGGGACACGTCTTAGATCCTTGAACAATTCTTATAAGAGTTCTAACAGTTTATCTTGTATTCAAAATTCTTAAGAAAATGGGTCTTGAAGTCAGCAAAACTTTTTTATTAATGTTTTATAATTATAAATTAACAAATTTCAATTTTTTTCCTATATTTGTGATGTAACCTTGCTTCGTTTTATATTTCGGGGTTTCCGGACAGCAGGAAATTCCCCATAGGTTTTAATTTCTTTGTAAATTCCAAAATATGCGACCAAAATGGCCGTTTTCGACCGTATTTTTTATTGCGTTGACTTAGAAGCTTGATTTTTTTACAGCTTCAAGGGTCTGAACACCTTAGTATTTAATATAAATTTTAACTTTAAACACGGAGAAAAAAATTTTGTTCGAATTAAAAAACTGTTTATTAAAACGCGTTAATACTAAATTTAATTAATTTTTTCTGGAATTTACAAAGAATATAAATTTAAGTACATTTTATTAATTACTTAAACTAATAACTACAAAATGTTTTTATTACTTTCCGAATATAATAATTTCCTACAAATTATGTCTTTACGAATTTTTTGTACGACGCATAGTTTCCGAGATATCACGAAAAAAGTGTTTTCACCCCTTTTCCAAGATGGCGGCCGGATGACAAGGGTGGCGACCCTCAAAGTTGAGGTTTAGCTTCTATTGAACCCCACACATGTCCTAAAAATAAAATTGCGTCCTCTAAAAAATGAAAAGCTCATGTAACATTTCAATGGACTATTTATTCGGATTACAGAATTTTACAAATCCTATAAGACTTGAAGGCAAATTAAAGTTTACAAAAACCTTTCTAAGAATTAGTGAAGTTTACTTATAACAAACATCATATCACACTGCTACAAATTAAGGTTGACGTCGCGCTTCTTACATCGCGCTATCGAAGTTTTTTTGGTAGTTCGCATATATACTGAAATCCAAGTATAGTAGTACAAGGCCTTCTCTAAGCATAACTCCTCACCTGGCTGCTAAATCCTACCACAGCTCCACAATTGGTAACCCTGAACTGAAAAGTTTGGCGCACTATCCGCCCCAGCCCTTCCTTCATCTACTAGCTACACTGACCAGTTATTATCAACCGTACACTTCGCATCACAGAGCTTCATCAGGAACCTATCGGCGTAATTAAACGCTGACTGTAAGCGTGTTTAGATGTTATTTGCATTCCATTAAACTTTACTTGTTTTTAGTAAACAACACTGTTATTCCAACAATACTAGTTTTATTTCTGTTAATAATTACAATAAGTAAATCTCATTGGTAAACGTCAGTGTAATTTACTTGTCCTCGGAATTACTAATATTTTAGTGGTTATTAGTATTATTTACTTGTAGCTACTAAAGTTTTTTCTCCGTGTACATGATACCTTTATGCGTTCCTGAGAAAAAGAGTCTTGTCAGATATACAGACGGACAACAAGGTGATCCTATAAGGATTCCTTTTTCCTTTTGTGGCACGAAACCCTAAAAAGGAGGTTTTATGCTTAGACTAGCTTTTGCCCGCTGCTCCGCCTGCCCTTAATTTTGTTTATCGGCATGGGATACTTACCGCAACGTTTTGATTATACTAAAGAAGTTTGATATAGCAAGCTATAGCTGCAGCTATGGTTCGTCAGTGGAATCCGGTTATAGTTACTCCTGTAGGAACTTCTGAAGTAGCCTTTGTTCTTCTCCGTATCTTCAAATATCTTTTAGCAAATTTCAGCTCAATTGGATGCTCCGTTGCGGCAGGATTGAGTATCGAACGCTTTAGTAATTTCCGCGGAAACATTTGAATTTTCCGGGAAAAAATAGCATATGACCTATTCCAGGACCTAACCTGTATATGTGTGCCAAGTTTCATCCCGATCCATCCAGTGGTTGAAGCGTGATTGAGTAACAAACAACTAAACATCCAACCTTTCGCATTTGTAATATTAATGGGATACCTGGTAACTGATGAATTTGACCCTAAATATGATTCTGACGTCAACTACCTGAAGTTTTCCCTTCGTGACGTTCGGCAATAATAAATAAACCGACAAACAAACAAACAGGCTGTTAAAAATATGTATTAGTTAAGATTAATATTATCAAAATATATTGTACAGTCAGTTCCTAATCTTTAAATTATAATCGGTAGTTACTTATTTGAATTCGAAAAGAAAATCGAGCTGAATCAAGTCGTGTTCAATTACAAATAGGGTAATTGTATCGGAAGCTCAGAACAAGTGCTTGTAACTTCGGAACTGGATCTTAATTTATGGTAATGTTACTCTACAAACTCCTTGATCAACTGTTGGACAGTTACAAACTAAGATTAGCGTCAGCCGGCATTTTCACGCCAGTTTCAATCTCAATTTTTTACTTAACAGCGAGATGGGATTTGAGATCCTTGCTGTAAATGAAATATGAAGAACCTCAAACTAAATATACATATTTTAAAGCTATATACACTAAAAAGTAAAAAGATAAACCTTATGCACACACTTGGAACATTGAGCTAAATGTTTTCTTCTCCTAAAAGTTGAATGCCAAAAACTAATGAAATCTTGATGTAGGTTTGGTATTCAGCTTTAAGGGAAAGAAAAAAATGTTGTCACTGTATTACTTAAGACGGTCTTAAACAACATTTTTTTATTATATTTTCAACTAACTTGTTAACCGACTTCAAAAAAAGGAAGAGGTGGTTCAATTCATCTGTGGGACGTTCTTCTTTTCTACGGACACAATCGAGGCGATAAATTGTTAGATTTTCAAAATAATAAATGTGTCTTTTCTTTAATAAAATTATTCTTAAATAATTGTCCGGTTATCTAAAACATATAAAGCATTGAAGTATTCCTTGATATTTTTTTTAATTGTAAGTTTTGTCGGAATGGTAACAAAAATAAACACCTCAGTCAAAGAAATGTTTTTAATTTTTTATTGGTCATGTAAAATCAGATGTTAAGTTTACAATTAATTTGCTTAACTAGAATTAATTTATTTTTATCTAGCTCGATATTACAGAATACTTATTATAAACTTTTTTTAAATGTTTTTATATAAGTACTACTCTGTCACATTTATGCATACTAATACAACAATCTTTAAAATATTGTGCAAATCTTGAAATAAATAAAGTTGGAAAAATTGCTAACAATTTTTGTGTTCAGTGTATAATAGGCGAAAAGATTATTTTATTAAATATTTCCAATACACTTAATCATTAGCTTCTTCGACGTAGAGTTTTAAAGGGGCAAATTTGTTGCATAGTGGTTAATAATAGTAAATACTGTTTAGCTGACGTACAGACTTAACTTTAAACATTCTTAAATTTGGGAAACGATATTAAACCATTATGGTTTTTACTCCTACAATAAACCATTATGGTTTTTACTCCTACATTAAACCATTATGGTTTTTACTCCTACATTAAATCATTATGGTTTTTACTCCTACATTAAACCATTATGGTTTTTACTCCTACATTAATACTTAGTATAAATCTAATCTTAATCTCATTGTTATTTGTTGGTAGAACTATTTCTTTGGTGGATATAAAATATGTCTTATTTCTCTTCGCTCCGACTACTTTTCAAATACTTCTATTGTTGATCAAATTCTTTTATCTTTTTCAAATCTGTGAATTAAAACTGTAATAGTAATTTTTTCGATCCAGTTTATGTTCTTACTGAATTTTTCTCCAGCCCTCTCAATTATTTCAGTTGTTCCCTATTGGGCTAATTTAACCGATTTTTCTCTGTCGATCACTGTATAATTAATAGAGTACTTTTGTTTCACATTTTGTGCATTTGCCTTTTATAGATGGTAATTTTAGTCTTAGTCTTTAATGTGCTTAGTGTTTATTAAAGGCATTTGATAAAAATAGTGTATTCTGTTTTCTTCCTGCGTGTGTTCAATTTTATTTTCATTTTCCTTTCTATCATGGGTTGTAGTTGTAGTTGTCGCTGATGCCGTTTCTTGTATTTCTGTACATTTCTTTCTTCTTTCTTCTTCTTTCTTCTTCTTTCTTCTTCTTTCTTCTTCTTTCTTCTTCTTTCTTCTTCTTTCTTCTTCTTTCTGTACATGTATTTGTTCTTGCATTTGAATATTTTGTCTATGAAGTATTGATCTGTCCCGTCTTACTCGTTTTCTCCCTCTTGCGCTAGCAGTAAACCAGGCTGGAGATAGTGAAGCTTTCTTTTGTTCTCTTCACTTTTTATTTATAACTTTCCATCTTCTTTTTATTTATCTGTTTTACGAGCATGGTATTGTTGCAAATCCTTAAATTCACTTCTACTAGTGTTTCAGGGTCTTTTTCCTTTTTTCACGTCAACGTCGCTTTCTTTTCGGATGACTATTTTTCTCTATTTTCCCCTATTTTTGCTGCATGTAAATTTAACTTATTTTTTTTCTTTTTACTAGATTTTTTTAAAGTGTGTCTAATATTTTTTACTAAAATATTTCTTTGCATCATCCAAGTACTTATTAAAAACCATGAATTACCATGGTCAGGTCCTCATCAAAGAAACTGGACCATTCTGGAGGTCAACCCATCCATACAAACTAAAATCGTCCAAATCGGTATGCAAACAACGAGAAATACACAGACGAATTGTGGACCTTTTTCTTTTTGATAGTCAGTTAAAAATAGAATTGAACCTTAAAAACCTCAATTTTAAACTTTGTCTCCAACAACCAAGTTATTCATGACAAAATTGGGACAAGTCCGTTCTAAAATTAGACACATTACCCACGAAACCCTTGTCTAATGTCAACCTGCAATTACATATGGAAACGGATCGTTAAATACTTCTAAATATAGTTCACATCCATACTCTAATTAGAACGTAGTTCGAATGTAGGTTTATGTTTGAAAGGACATCTGTTATATATTGAATTTTCTTTGAAATCAATTTACGACCAATGCACGTAATATAAAGCTATTCTTATAAAAATGGAGCTAGTAGTCTTGTTGCATGGTCTGAAAGCAAGATTTTTTTCATGATGTTGAAGATGCTCTTTTTTACCACCTGTTTTAGATACGCACATCGTTATGCCGCACGGATGGATACGCTAAGGCCGGTGCTTTGTTTATTTTACAGGGATGTTGATTCACCTATCGATTCTCCGCATTGTTTCTATCATGTAAATTGTAGTCTTTGTTTGAAAAGTTGCTGTTAATTTTAAAATTGAATGGTTAAAGATTATTATTGTATTGAGGCAAATTGGTGTACATATTATAAAAAAAACTGTAATAAAGGCAAGTTTCTCGGTAAGTGAAATGTTTAAAATTAAAAATGGTTTATCAAAAAAAGTAAGCCGAGTTCTAGTTAAACTTTGCTTATGAAAGAACATCTGTTTTGCTATTAGTAATGAATAAGAAAATATTCCTAAAGTAGGTAACTATAATACTGTCCGTTTATCGTATTTAGTTATTGTTTGCAAACATAAAGAAAAACATAATGCATGTAGGTACCTACTCCGAATTACCATTGAAATTACATTTGAATTGAAATTGTTTTATACGCGGCCAAGTTTAATGTTATGCTAGATTTTTAATTACATGCACCATGCCAAGTTTCACTGCGTGAGACAATTCGAGCGCGCTTTCAAAGATAAAATAAGTATGTTATGTCCGCCTGTCTATCTGTCTATCTGCGGCTAAGCTCAGAGACTATTAGTACTAGAAAGTATTAGTGACTTCGTTGTTTCTATATCGATTTAGTCGATTTTAGTTTTTATGTATGGGTTGACCTCCAGAATGGTCCAGTTTCAATCGGTGAGGACCTGACCATGTTAACCAAAGTTACCATGGTTTTTAATAAGTACTTGGATAATGTTATGAAATATTTTAGTTAGTCGGTACATAATTCAAACTTACAAACCTAAAAAAGAAATAAAAAAATATTAGACAGACTTTGAAAGACCCAATAAAAAGTACAAATAAGTCTAATGTTATGAGTAAAAAAGGCTTTTTGATAAACGGGCATTTTACTCAAAATGAGTGTGTCTGACTGAAAATACAAAATCTATAAACTCGGTGAGCGGGAGCGGTTCAAATCCCTGGGAGCAGCGATCAATACCTAAATTTAAATAAAGTACAGGTACGTAAAAGACCTGTAACTGAATTAGGTGAAACAAAGGTGCGTGAGGTGATACAAAAATGTTTTCACCTTTCGACAACCTAGTGTACTAACAGAGGACGAGTCCCAGGGGTGTCAAGTTTTATCTCAACATAATATTTTCGCGAGAACTTCTTGTCACGTCGTGTAATCACACGTAGACATGACTGGATCATTTCTCAAAGGGATAAAGTTCTGTTATAGTTAAAAGAATAGGAATTTTCCTTTTTATCATTTTTAGACTAGTGTAATTATAAAACAATTGTAATATTAGATATATAATTACTGTAACAGATATGTTTAATTGTATTCTGTAAGTAGTTCACCAAAATCCTAAAAGTGAAAATGATTCTACACAGCCAACGTGACGGGGGACAACACAAAAAGCTTTGTTTGAAGAGCTAATTCCGGCTAGGCCTGTCATGTAGACAAATTAATTATCTAACTAAGACAAGGACTTTGATAAATCCGGATATTTTATTTTGTAAACAGGTGCATTATTCATATTCTAGGTGTAACAAAATAAAATAAATCACTATAATCTTCGTATCATCTCGTAAAGGACAAATGTAAGGCGACGGCAATAGTTGAAAACCCCGGCTAGATCGAAATCCCTTAAGGAGCATATAGGAGCTAACTGCTAAAAACGGCCACTTTTACTTTAGAAACTATATAAAACTTAAAAATAGCTTATGACTAGTTTTATATTTCCAACATTTGGATTTTAGAAATTCGTTTTCTACGAAGAGAAAATTGATGGACGGCGACACTTTCTTTTATACCCACTGAAAATTTCCTACGTGTTACAATATTAGTCATTTGAAAATGTTTTATGTTTTTTGAAATATCAGTCTCCTTTCCAATATTAAGTTTACAATAGAGACTCGAATCGAATCGAATAAATAATACTGATAAAATCTTCTTCTTCGAGAATCGCGGTTTTTTCCCCTAGGAATTGCTTTTTTTATGTATGGGGCTGTCGTCCTTACAATCATCTTATACTAATAAGATTCTCGTACCATTACGATAATGTCTGAGTAGTAACGGCTAAGTAGAAGCGCACCACCCCTGCCTTATCTAGCTGAGTGTCGTAAGAGGCGACTAAGGACCATGTAACAGATGGTGAGGAAAAGCATCTTCACATATAGGCTTTATTTTTCCCAAAAAATGTAAAAGTTCCAACGGGAAAAAAAATACTGTTCGCTTTGTGCGGTTCTTTGATAGCTTAGGAACTAGACTTTAAATTTAAGCCACGTTTCATCTGAATCTTTTAGTATAACCGGCTCATAGTAAGATCCACTTAGAATAAAACGCGGGCAGAATTAGTTAAAAGTTTAAACTATCAACTATAAAGTTTAAGTTACAAATCCACAAAATTGTGCAAACAATTCTATAAATAAAGCGATTCTCTCTAAAACCGCTTTAAATTTAGCAAATTAAGCTTAATCTAGGTATCTTAAAAATAAATCCATTTTCTGTCTGAGTCAAAACTCTTTAGAGAGAAAAAGTTTTACCCCCGGTCACCCACCCAAGAGAATTTCGCACAAATCACTCAAAATTTACTCTTTGTACTAAATACAAAGTTGCGTCAAACTTTGACAAAATAACTTTTTACAAAGTCAATTTTATACATTTTCTGCTCCTGATGCTTGGTTTGTAAAACGTTTATTTTCTTTTTGTTGTGAGTTCAGTGTTAAACTTTGAAATTTGCAAAATGTCTTTAAACTTTTATTGACAGTCTTTAACTTTGTTATGAAAATATTAATTTACATTTATAGTGTAGCAATATTGCATGTACGATATATTTTATTTAAAGACTCTTACTTTCGGGGAGCAAGATTGTTTCTATGTACATACATACTTACATACTTATGTATAGGTACATTTTTTATAGCAATAAAATTTATTGATATTTAAAACAAAATTAATCATATTTTCTTTTTCTAAACCCGTTAGATTTTATATTGAATTATTTTTGTATCGATTTTTCATTATTTATTTTGTTTTTCTTAATTCTATGAATATTTTGTGTAAGCGGTCGAATTTGGCATGGAGATAGTTTGAGTCCGTGGGAAAGACATAGGTTACTAAGAACCGTCATCGTGAGTCGGATTTTTTTCTATAATTAAGAAGTTTCCGTTGAAATTCTACACCGCTAACCGAATTTAGGGTAGGTGAAACCGCTGGCAAAAGTTAGTCCATACTTCTATACTAATATTATAAATGCGAAAGTCTGTCTGTCTGTCTGTCTGTTACCTCTTTGTGCTTAGGCCGTAGTACCAATTATGATGAAATTTAGCATACAGATAGTTTGAGTCCCGAGAAAGTACATATACTACTTGAAAACGTCAAGTGTAAGCCGGTTTTTTTCTATAATTGTGGAGTTGCCGTTGAAAACCGCGGGCAAAAGCTAGCGCAATATATCATACAAAACGATTGAACGTCGAACACCAAAGTTATGTCTTTTTTTAGAAGAAAGTTTCACTCTAAAATCTGACACTATGGTTTAAACGGATTTGATGGATGATGTATGCGGTATGCTTATAGCAACGTAGCTCCGTTGGCATCCTTTGGGTACTAAACCCTAAAAACTCAATTTATTCATGCATTTGCAGTAATAAAAATAGCAATTTAAATTTAATATTTAAATCTAAATCCACACTAATATTATAAATGCGAAAGTAACTCTGTCTGCGTGTGCTTAAACCGCTGAACCGATTTAAATGAAATTTCGTATGGAGATTGTTTGAGTGCCGGGAAAGGAAATAGGATAGTTTTTCTCCCAAAATAATCAAAAGTTCCCGCGAGAATAACTGTAACCGAATTCCACGAACGAAGCAGTTGCCGTAAGAATCCCACGCCGATAACCAAATTTAGTGCGGGCGGAGCCGCTGGTAAAAGCTAGATATTTTAATAAAGTAATCTATTACGGTTTATTATAGATAGCGGGTTTTTGTTCTTGTACATACGAATTTATGCATAAAAATACTTGTTATTTTAAAATAAAGAAATATTTGTTCTTTTTATTTTATCACGTTATCTAATATTTTCATAAATAAATTTTAATCACTCTTTGTTTGTAAATCAGTTTCTCTCTGCTAAGGAAAAAATAAATAAAGTAAAATTGTTCGAGTAATGTTGTCGGTAGCTAGAGAATATTTTAGATGTTTTCAAAGTCACCAAGCAACAGCGACCACAAAATTAGTGATTTGATATTTTGTGTAGTCCTGCAAAGCAAGAAAAGACAAAAGAAGAAAAAAAGGCAAAAATGCAGAAAACAGCTATCATAATTACAATACATATAGAGATACAATACACAATATATTACTGTATTAATGCAAGAAAAATTTATGTGAATATAAATATGTATAATGTGTGTAGTTATATATGTGTATGTAATTATGTATATGTGTGGCTGTTCCCCGCTTGTTCATCTGCTTCTTCGCTTCTTAGGGTCGATCGTAGCATTATTTTAACCTTTCTCATTAAACGGGCTATCTAATACAAAAGAATTATTCAAATCGGAAAAGTAGTTGCTGAAATGAGCGCGTTTAAATATACAATTTGAGCAGTTTAAATATAAGCATGAGTATAGAATAGGTGGAACAAACAGAGGTGACATTGAAATATGTGTTTACTGGACCACAGGGTAGAATAGGGCTTGAGAAAAATGTTTGGCAAAGGGGTTACAATTAATCTTGGACGCGTTCATTTCAGGGCTGTTCCGTGGGTTACGTAGGATTTTCTCATTTGTAAATCTGCGTAATAAGTAAATTGATTTAGTATTTGTTGATAGCTAATAAGAAGGTACCCATTTAAGCATTTACTTCTAATAATATTAGAATTAGATGTAGAAGTAAAAAAATATCTACTGTCCAATAATAAACAGTAATAATCATAAGCTGTAGTGACTGCTTACCACCAGGAGGACCGTAAGCTTGTTTGCCACCTTAGTGATATAAAAAAAAAAAAAGTAATTCTTTTAGGTGTTAATAATAAAAATTGTTAAAATCGTAATATTTGTAATAACGGCCCAATTCTGATTTTATAACAGCTATTTAGTAGGTAGGTCCATATTTTCTTTACCGCGAAATCATTAATTTTGCTTACCGAAAATTTTTACGTATCTATTTATTTAGGTACCTAGTCATTTAAAGGTATGTTCCTCGTTCGTCGAATCTGTTATTCAGATTTGATTTTGCACATCCCTTGTAATGACTTCTTCAAACCATAGATTATTTATATTGTTGATTCTAAAAAAAAATCAGAGATTCAAATCGGATATGATATGATATGAGGTGGCCATCATTAGATGTGATGGTACAGTATTATTAGACACACGACGTGCCCCGCGGTTTTACAACTTTTCTTTTTTCATTCGATTTCAATTTTTTTAATATATTAATATCGTAGGGCTGAGCGCTGACAATATTGAAAACAATTCTCATATTATCGCGTATAGTAAAAATAAGTAGAGTAAGGTTGCTTATGTCGTACCCCCTAAGGAAATAATACTGTAATATTTGGTGCAATTGAAACAGACAGTATCTTCTGCATCTTCTGAATATTTATTTAGTTGCCTTTATTTGCCTTGTTTATTTGATGCGAAATTAACTGCGGGATCAAAAATAAAGCGTCGAGAAAACATTGCAACAAACTTTTCTAACCCGGTGTTTGTCGCTAGTATCGCTAGTATTTTATAGCAATAAATATAGTATTTAGATACAAATTCCCACGTTTAGCTAGCTCGCTTAAATCTCTTAATCTGAAAGCTCGCTTTAACGAAACTTTACGTAAACTTCAGTCAGACAGTGAGACAGAGGGTGGTAGGTCAACGACCCCGCTCCCCCCGGGGGTGATGAAGCAGATTCAATGCGAAAATGATTTCCGAATGTCAATGTTGGAAATGCATAATGCAGAGACATTGTCAAGTCAAGACTCATTGTTGCTTACTTTTAATGAGACTCGAAGTATTAGAACTCAAATGCATGAATAAATTGAGTTTTTAGGGTTAAGTACCCAAAGGATGCCAACGGAGCTACGTACTACTTTTACCCTGAATAAAACTGATTATAGTTTTCAGAAATATTTAACCAACAGCGGTTCGTTTCTTAGGGTTTCGTACCCGAAGGGTTAAACGGAACCTATTGCTGTCACTCAAGTGTCCGTATGTCCGTCGCGTCGTCGGTCACACAGGTTTTACAGCCAAACGGTTGGAGCTACAGTCTTCAAATTTTCACAGTATAGGCATTTTGTTAACGTTAACCATGCTTAAAACCATACTGCCAAAAAATATTTTCAAATGTTTTTCTATACTGCTAAAAATGGGCGCGGAAAAAAATTTAACCTACCTCCATTGAGTGGAGTATCGTTTTTCAGAGCTCATTGAGTATATAAGTACTGTATTTTTGTTTTTAACAACAAAGCGAAGCAGTGTTTTACCGTCCGCCTCATATGGAGTATTTCTGCCATCTCTAGGCGGGTACCAGCTTGCCCCTTTTGACTCGGTTCCAAACTCACAAGCCCTATCGAATCTTTAAGTTATTAGAATTTTGAAAAGTTGGCAACGCATCAGTGATGCTTCTGGTATTGCAAGGGTCCAAAGGCTACGGTCTTACCATCAGGCGGACCGTTGGCTTGTTTGCCACCTTAGTGATATAAAAAATACTAATTTTGTAGAAATAAGCGATAGAATGAAAGACGCAGCGAGAAAATAATATATCCCATTGCCAAATCTAGACAAACTTTAAGGAGTAAGTCAGGTTTGGATACGGGTTTGTGGACTCATATCTGCCTACGCCTCTGTTTAATCAAAGTTCTGCGCGTCAGTACGTAACTAGTTCAGGTAACAAGTTTCATCTACACGTTAGCTTTACATTTTGTTACCGCTTAATATATTATAGGTAGGTAGGTATCTACTTGATAATGGTCGAATGTAATTTGAAATGGAATTCTTCTTCTAACAGCAAGTAACTTTATAACAGAGATTTTTAGTAGGGTAGGGTAGTTTCCAAATTTTCAAAACTGTTAATTTATGTTTTACAAAAAACAAACATCTAGAACTTGTATTTTAAATTAAATGGAATCGTTAAAAATTTGCTTCGAAAATGTTTAAAAGGATTTTCTAACTGGATTATCTTGCAAAGGTTATCTAACTGGAGACTACCGTATTGTGTGAACTGTTTGTTAAATTAATTCAAATGAGGGAATCGACAATTCCGCAATGATACTTACTAAGCTATATAATGTGCGATGGCTTCGTACACATGCTTTTGAGAAAAGTAAAATTACAAATAAAAAGCCCGTGAGAGTATTTAAGGTATTAGCACCCGCTTTGCCTGCACGTAATGACAATGTTTACGAGTTAAGTGTGATGTAAAAGCACATTATGAACCTGGCTCAGACTGACTATGGCCGCGTTTTGTTGACAAAATTTTTTCGGCATAGAGAGCAATCACATTCCACAAGCATCCACTGCTTTATCTGCCGAGCATAGATTGCGTACCGGAAGTGCCGCCATATTCGAAATACAGCGCCTTTTATTTTTAATGCTGCTTTTATAACTTTTTATAACCTGCTGTGCCGGCATTGTATAACCAGTTAAAAGAATAGCAGCAAGAAGTCACTTTCTGTTTGGTGCAACAATTGCATTATTTTATTTTGTTTTGAGCAAAAACTTTAGGGCAAGACGAACGCTAAACTTTATTGCGAATATATAGAAGGTTTTAGAATTGAAATAGTTATTTGATATGCAAGGCTAGAAACGAGGACATCTGTCCATCTAGCGGGGGGCCGTCCCACGCTGCGCTTTCCGGTTCGTGGTCGCCACTTGAAAACCTTCTTCCCCTGCCCTGCCCATTGCCACTTCAGCTTTGCGATTCGGTGAGCTATGTCAGCGACTTTAGTTCTCCTACGGATTTCCTCATTCCTGATTCGATCACGTAGGGCCACTTCGAGCATTTCTCTTTCCATCGCCCGCCAACCGATCTTGAGCTTTCGTATAAGGCCCATAGGTAGCGGCCACGTCTCAGTGCCGTAAGTAATCACTGGCAACACACACTGGTTGAAGACTTTTGTCTTCAAGCACTGGGGTAGTAAGGATGAGAAAATAGTACGCAGTTTTCGGAACGCTGCCCAATCGAGTTTGATTCGGCGATTAACCACTTTCTCGAAATTGGATCTACCTAATCGAACAGTTTGTCCCAGGTATTCGTCAACAACTTCGAGTGTACAGTTCCCAACGGTTATTGGAGTGGGTCATTTGACATGATTTTTATCTTGTCCATGTTCATCTAGAGGCCCACTCATTGTGAAGATCTACTGAGGCTTTCGAGCATTGTGCTAAGGTCCTCTATCGATTCTGCCATGACCATAATATCGTTGGCAAACCGATGGTGGGTAATGTACTCGCCATTAACATTGATGCCAAAACCGTCCCAGTCCAGAAGCTTAAAGACATCTTCCAACGCATTTGTGAATAGTTTCGGAGATATGACATCTCCCTGTCTCACATCTCTCTGCAGTTGGATCGGTTTCGAGTTTTGACCCTGGAGACGGACTGACATAGTGGCGTTATCGTACAAGCATTTAAGCAATACCGATGATCAATACGGCATCTCTTCGAAAACCGGCTTGTTCCCAAACATCTCACTATAGCGAGGAAAATATATACAAGATGCAACAAAAACCATAATTAGTGTTTAATTAGCTATGAATGGAACAAGTATACTTATTTCAATAGTTTATTTTACTATTGATAACAAGATAACAACATTATTAGTCTCTGAAATAGCTTGATCGCCTTTTGTATGTCTGCATGTTGTCAACGAATCGCACGTTAAGAGGTACTTACCTAATTTTAATTTTTGCCTAATCTGCTATTTTTTCGTGAACATGTACCTATTACTGTTTTTACGATATGTACAAAACATGTTTCTTTTGTGTCGACGCTCTTTTTATTTTTCCTTTTTTTTTATTATTAATCGTTACGTAATCCGTCATAACAACACATATTCTGTTAAAATTCGACAGTACATTAAAGGTTAGACAGACAGATAGACCGATAGCGCACACCTCACCTTGTAATACAGATCCGTTGGCAAACTTTGACTACAGAACTCTAAAATTGCCTCAGTAAGCTAGGGAGGCCGTGGCAGTATACGTCGCAGCACATAGGTGAGTTGCGGTAAGCACATGGCGGTGAGCGAACCTTGGAGGGGATGTTTGTGCATGAGTACTGTGACGCACGCAATAGTTATTAATTTATGATAGCATATATTACTATTATAATCTTTTATTTATCAATTTTATTGTAAAAACATAATAAAAAAAATCTGGAATTACAAGTAATTATTGTTTCAACACTTGTGCAAATTTTAAACGCTATAATTGTGTAAAATTGCATTGAGTTGTTAAGCAAATCTTTAAAATTTGTTATACCGCAAAACTTTTTACAAACGTAAATTTTCATACAAAAAACGAAAATTTTCAAGAACAAATTGTAATTTAATTTACAAGAAGTATGACGAATAAACATCTGATCGTTATGTATTTGAAATGTACTATTATAATATTTTTTTAGATTCTTAGAACTCACGACAAAAAAGAAGTAAACGGAAGGCGGCGCACAATATTTTACTTTGAAAGATAATAATTTGTATATTGTGCACATGAGACAAAAGTTATATTAACACCTGAAATGATTTTAAGGCCTATTCGCCGGCGCGATAAGTATGGGGAGTTACTTTTAATTTTTGTTCAATTTTATAACAATCCTGTTTACCTACATAAGACACTATTTGCAAAATTTCTTTAGAATCGGTGCGAATATAACGGTTTAACATATGAACAGAAGGACAAGGCAAAACTATTTTTTTTATTATAAATGCTATGTACATATCGGCCTCTTAATAAACAACTGTCATAATTCAAGGTTTAAGGGGTAAAAGTGGCCACTTTTAACATAAATGAACTTTTCAGCCTGCACGTCAATGATATGACGTCTCACCAAAGTTTTCGGGCAATGAGATAAATATTGTAGAAACGAACAAATAAAACTTTTTTTGCAATGTAATGTACGACAGAATAAAATGATATTCTGACAAATCTAAAACATAATAAATGATTCAAAATAAAAGAAAAATGTGTGTAAACCCGGTTCATCGCCCACCATTTGTTAGAAATTATCAACATCTTAAATTAATTTAGGATCAACATTCTAATTGATTTTTCTAAAGTGAAATAAGACACAATAGTAAGAGAGTATAGAATTTAAAATTAATAGTTTTTGAACGTTTAATGTCAACAATCTACAAAATTGTGAAAAGTCATATAAATAGTGGGAATAATTAAATGAAACTATTTATTTGTAAATCTTATTTATAACCCCCTTCGGTTTTAAATAACAAAATAATACATAATTTATATATAGTTATATACATTTTTATTTGAATTAAGAAAACCTTATGGGATAAAATATATAAAATGTTATTGTTAGAATAACACGCTTTTATGGATTTTTCTAAAAAGAAGAATTCGGAATTATGTTTGGAAATTTGAGAGATTCACATGATATAGTTTTGTCAACCCTAACAGTTACATATTACAGTATGGATTTATGAGCTTTAGACATACACAGTCATTAACCCACACATACGAATATTTCGAATAAAAATTCGTGAAAACACCTATCTTAGAGTAAAGTAGAGATTTTAACAATTTTAACTTGACTTTGTACCACGATGTGGGCTGCGACTGAAATTCTGATGAAGAATTCAGTAAAATTTTGAGGCAGTTCACCGCGAGCTTTTGTAAAGTTTTTAACCGTGTGTGTCTTTTTAAACAAAGATTAATTTTAGTGTTCTAAACAGTATAAAATAAATCTAAAGGGGTTAGTTAAATTAAGCTACAAGGGAAGTAAATTTTAAAAAAAATGTAGTCAATTTCCTGCATCTTGTCTGTGTTTCATTTCTATATTCAACTGGGTATATAAATTAGGACCTTAGGCCTGAAACGACTCTTTAAGTTTCAGGTAGGGTCTTCTTTCCTCTTTATACAGCGAACTGAGGAGGTGGACATCGACAATGGCCGCAATTTCTGATCTACTATTTTAGTTGGGATAGGGACAAGCTTTTAAAGTCAAATTTAATTTATTTGCATAAGTGTTATGTGATTGATGGGATGTATGTAAAATGGTTATGTTATTTTGTTTGATGTGTAAACATTTAAACAAGTAATTACAATTACTAGAACATCTAAATTAAAACTTTACGAAGCAATTTTCAGACGATACGTTTGAAAAACTTAATACTACATGAAAATGTTAAAACTAAATTATCCAGCTATGGAAATATATGGCAACTATATACAAATGTGTATATTACTAAATACATTATCGTCGAGAAATCATATAATCTATAGTTAGCAATATATCTATCTATTCTTCAAAGTTGTGATTCCTGAATTAAATCATACTACTGAATTTCATGAAATTACGGATTGAGATTGTTCCGTATATAATATATAAATAACATCACCTTTTAAACACATCAAATTAAATAATTTTAAAAATTATTATTAAGTTTAGTTTAACTAAAAGATCTATAAAAAATAATTACTTCTAGTGTTCATAACTAATTTTGATATCTCAACTTATCTTTTAAATATATTTTTTCTACCTCTGAAGAACACTTTACATCACAGTTTAATCACTTAGCTATGTTCAACGTCATTTTTGAGTTTGTTACTTCGGGAAATGATATATGATGGCTCTGGGAAACTCGTGGAGGAACCCGTTTATCACGTGCATCAGTGTGTAGGAATCCAGCTTTCACTAGACTTCATATAATTGTTTCGTACGTGGTTATAGAATTGGAAATGATCGTCACAAGCAGATGCTAGTCTAGGTAAATACAGGCAATAGTTGAGAATTGCCTTTCAATATTGGTACTAAGATATTCTATGTCTTCTAAGTAGGAGTCTAGTATGACTTAGAAGTCTAGGATGTCTGCAGACTTTAGAAGAGAAGTATGATTGTGTAATAGGTATTATTTTAGGAAGAGAGTAAACATCCTATGTCTGAGTCCCGATGTGATATCTATGAGATGATCTGGAAATCTGTTTGATGGTTAGAAACTCAAATCTTAGAAACTAGTGGGATAAGGTTGCTAGGATGGTTCTGTAAGGCTGGACGAAGTTTAGTTCAGATGGTCTTGGATATGGAGTAAAGGCGAGTCCAAGTTGTAGGGACCTTTTTAGGAAAATGATTTTCAAATGAAAATATAAATATTATAAATCTGAAAAGTTTCAGGAAATCTTTTATTAAGTGTTTGGTGTTCTAAATTTACAGGAAGAATATTGCAGTTTTTTTTTATTTTTCTTCTGTCATATATTTATTTTTAATTTATTAATGAAAAAATATATTATATTTAAATTTTATAAGCATAACTCTACTCGCTCACATATCTCACTATCATATCACTCTACATACACACACATCTCTCATTACGCATGCGTAAAAAAAAAGATATTAGGTCGTAAAAGTGCGGAGTGTGCGATATATAAACAAAGTAATAACTATCGAAATTTAGGAAGTGTGCGTTAAAACAAGAGAAACCCTGTATTGCAACTTTACTTAGAGTTTTCCGAAAACTCGAGTAATCTTCGGGGGCACATCTACAACGGCGAAAATAAAGCTAAGTACCTACTGATAATTTCTTTACTTGGCTTATCGTATATTTGTGTTTAAATTTTTTTTTACTGTTTGTTTTTTTTTTGATTTACTAAAAATATAGTGTAACATATACATGAGTAAATGATTTATATAATAGCGACGGAGGAGTTACATAACGTGCCGGCTTTTATGTTATACCTACTTATACTGAATGTCATCGACGTAACTGAGTTATTTGAATATTTCATCACGGCTCGCTGCCACCGGAAATAACAACGAGATGCACTTCAATCGATTAACAAAATGGCGGATATGGGCTATTTTTAGACCAGTTTGGTGAGAAATTAGGAAGAGTAAAAGCTTTCTTTGCTTTAAAAACTGCGTTATATCGACATTTATCGTTCTTTGTCTGCTGTATTTTTTCGTACTCCCAATATTTGGATTTATTTGAACCTAAATATGACGTTACCGAAAATAACGGATGTAATATCCAGGTAGGTACAGGAGTAACTACAAATTTGCACCAAAGATAAGAAACAGTTATTTTTTTGCATTTTGCATTCGACTTCAAGGAGAAGAAAACACTTAGGTGAATGTTCCATGTGCGTAAGGTTTATTTTTTACCTACTTCAAAAAAAGGAGGTCATAAATTTGACATAGGTATGTAATATTGTTGGAAATGCACAAAATGGGCTTTCTAACAGAATTATTCTTCCTAGAAACATACCTAATTAAATTTATGAGATTTGGCACATCTATTAATTACCTCCTTTTTTGAAGTTGGTTAAAAATTGACACTGACAGGTCACGCCACCCGGCCTCATAACAACCTTCTCTTAGTTAGGTGAAAAAACCCTTTAGAAATATGCGTGTTTCGTCATATATTTCGCACTCGTTCAGATAAGTACGAAAAATGCGCCACTACGCACCCACGTGCGTAGGAAAACATGCATAGACAATCTGAAAACTTCCTAAGTCAAATGGGTAGGCAACGATAAAAAACTAAAATATCGTACCTGATTTCTCCCTTTAACCAGTTGAAATTAATTAATTAGACAAAAATATGAATCTAGTTGCAAACGCACTCACTCGCACAGTATGTCGAACCATCCTTAATAACTATAATTAATTCTTTTATCTTTCCGTCTGATAAAACTTTGTACGTATGTACTTTAAGATTTTATTCTGAAAAAAGAAGTAACCAGTGGCTGGATACACACCCACATTACAAATACCCGCTTTTTCAAGCACCGTATGTGAACCGCTATTCAGTATAATAAAAATCGGCTAAGTGCGAGTCGTACTTGCACACGAAGGGTTCCGTACCATTAGCTATAAAAACGGCAAGAAAATCACGTTTGTTGTATGGGGGCCCCCATTAAATATTTGTTTTATTTAAATTTTTTTTTTTTAAAGTGACTATTCAGTGAATATTTTAAGCGTCTACCTGTTGCCGTTATCAATATCGTTTAAAGAAATCACGTTTGTTTTATGGGATCTCCCTTAAATATTTATTTTATTCTGTTAGTATTTGTTGTTAAAGCGGCAATAGAAATACATCTTCTGTGAAAATTTCAACCGTCTAACTTATACGGTTTATGAGATACAGCCTGGTGACAGACGGATGGACCGACGGACAGCGGAGTCTTAGTAATAGGGTTTCGCTAATTACCCTTTGGGTACGGAACCATAAAAACTAAAGATAAAAAAATAAAGCGCAGCTCTATTAGATAGAACTAAAAGATAAAACATTTTTTTGCCACCACAATGGTAATCGTGGGATGGATCTTCAAAAATGCTTTGAAATCATATATGACTTATACTTTTAGGCTTTATATATTTTTCAAATTATTAGCTTCCGACAATGACGTATTTGTATCTCCCCTAACTTTTTAAATATATATTTTAGAAATCTGGAAAATTATTAATCCTTTAAAAATAAATTGGCTTTAAATACAATAACTTATAAATAATTTATAATCTAGTTTCTTATGTTTAACAACATTCATATCACTGAAATGGTGATACTTACCGGTTTTGTAGGATTATTTTTGTTTTGGTTATAAATTTAATCTTCTGCATTGTCCAAAAAGAAGTAAGTCTTGTAGTTCGCCAGGGACTATTAAAGGGTCATATAAGTCCGTCTCTATTTTTCATTTGAACACGTATTACTTTAAGGTGGTGATATACGACCACTATTTGACTTAAGGGCCATTTTAGTCCAGCCATACGCTATCTCAGAAACAGTTGTGCAGCGATAGGCACACCACAGGACTGACGTAGAGGCTGTTTCGTAAATTGTGATGAGAAATCTATGATGATGAGGGTGTACCCTCTGTTGGGGATTAGCACCGTGAAATTATACATGCAATAAGGTAGCTCTTCCTACCTTCCCGTCGTTTCTGCGACTCTTTATTCTTTTGCTGACAGTGAGTCTATACTTGCTGTGTCAAGTGGGCGATTTTTTATTGAAAATGTCAAAAAAAAAATGGGTTTTGCTTAAGTTGAAGTACATTCTTAACAGCTTAAACTTTATATTAGATAAATCTGTTCCCAGAGGTTTCACCCGCGTCATTTTCTTCTCCGTTCTTAAGGGCTATTGCGTGAAGTTATATAGCCTTATAAACTTTCTTAAGAATGTCCAATTCGATTCAATCGAATTAAAAAAGAATTTTACAAACAAGTTATTTTACAAAATGGTAGTTCTAGAGATTAGTGATTTCAAACTAACACACAATTAAGCTTTATTATATTGTTGATTGTTTGTATGTATTTTTATCTATATTTCTGGACATTACACACAATGCCGTCTAGTATCAAAATAAGCAAAGCTTGTACTATGGATACCAAACAACGGGTACAAATACATTTATACTTTTTTTATAAATACATACTTATTACAGGTCATTGCATATTGTACATAGATAACACCCATTCAAGACAAACAAAAATATACATTACATAAATGTGTTTACTTTGCGGTGATCGAACCAACGCCCATCAGTTAAGCAGGCAGGCCATTACCCAATGAGCTGCACAATTATTATATTTATATAGATAATAATAAAACTAATCATAGTTTTTTATAAAGTATTATTATTTTGTTTAAAATGCATGATACAGCACTTAGAAGTACCACTACACATCATAATCTAAACACATATAAGTATGTCCAATTAGATTTTAATTTACAAAATAATATCGATTTTTACATATCTAAATTAAGTTATACCCGTTTAAAAATAAAGCATTAACATTGGTATTTAAACGCTTAAACAATAACAAAATACCAAAGCTAAGAAATAACTCGTTCCGAGACAGAAGGTTGTTTACATCATATGACATTGCAAGCTAAAGGAATGTATTGAAACGTATGCTAAGATCAATTTTGAACACCAATCGACAAAAGAAAACAATATAACCCCGTGATAAGTATATTAAGCACTTTGGAATCTAATTTTACTATATTATACATATTTTTTTTGCTTTGCAGTGTTCCAACTTGACAAAGAATTTAATTAAAACATTCTTATCTTAATAAAATCTATTATAAAAATAAAAACTCACGCTAAGCTCCAAAAGTTATAAATTTTGCGTAGAGGAAACCTTGCGTATGCAATTAAGGAAATAGCAGTTTCATATTAACATAGCTAAATGTAGTTAAAAACCGTTACTATTTTTGCTAATTCATTAAGTTTTTTTTTCACTTTTCATAAGATAAAAAACATATCTATGTAAGAACTGAAAAAAAGATCAACCTTAAGAAATTTTATGTAACTGAACAAAGTGAGAATAAACAATGAGGAAATTTTTTGCGTAACCAGAGTTTTACCAACCCTTTTGTAATTATATTTAGGCCAGTTGTCCTCTTCCCCCTCCTGCCCCTCATCATTCCATGTCAAGTTGTACCTGTAAACCGCTACGTACATTTAGAAAATCTACATAATTACAAAATTTTGCTAAGTGTCTAAACTTTTAGAATTTTTTAGAGATCTTGTGTTGAAATTAGAAGATTTACTCTTTTTGTTCTTATTGTCTATGATATTATTAAAGTTGTCACTAATTCCGCTCGCAGGTGCACTGAACACTGAATTTTTCGAACTGGGCGCACTGTTTCCTGGAGACACCCCACTGTCTGTGCTCACTGACGCAGGACTTGGACTGTCACTCGCACTGTTACACACAACCAACTCCTGTCCTGGTACTGACACTATTTGTCCCACCTGCTTTTGCCTCACTATATTTATACTTTGGCACATATTCTTTACTTCGTTGTTACTCTGTTCTCTTTTTTTATATCTAGTTAGAGTTCCAGCAGATCCAGCTGAGTTTGGCCGGTACATAGGCATGAATTGAGATTGAGGATAGTACTGCATTTCAGGTGGAACAGCACCTTGTGGCCATGGACCCATGGTAGAAACAACCGGAGGCATATGTGACCACATTGGCATTTGAACCATGTGTGAAGCATCGGGTAATGGATTGAAACCAGGTGGAATTGGCATAGGTCTGACAACTCCGACTGGAGTCGGTGCGCTATGAGGTCTTATAGCTGGATGTCCATACGGAGTTCCATACTCCTCGCCTTCATACATCCTGTGAGGATTCTGGTTTGGGATAAATTCTAAATTAGGGTAGACGCTATGTGGGCCCCTCTGCATGTAACTGAACATGTGTTGTTGAGCTTGCTTCATGGCCACGTATTGCTGAAGGTGTATTGCGGTTTGCTGTCGTTGTTGAACAATATCCTGCGCCAGGTTAGAAGTTGAATTGCCGTGTATGAAATAAATATTAGATTGAGAGTTCGCCTGTGACATTGATGAATGTTTTTGATTAGTATTGTATTTGTTGTCAATAACATTATTCTGAGGATCTTGGTATTCTTCCGGAGGCGCTATATACTTTGGTGTCGATGGAGGCGTGACTTGCTGTGACATTGGATATGTTATAATTTGTGCTATGTAAGGCTGCTGAGATTTTGCTGAATGAGCGGGACTATGTGTTTGGAATGTTGGATTAAACGTTATCTGTGACGCATCATGACTAGATTCGGTGAGTTCCAAGTCTTTTTGATTAGTTCTTTGGTGTTCGTTTGCTTCATTTTTCTTTGGTTTTTGATTGTAAGCTGCTACTTTAGATGTACTTTTCCAGTTAGAGCCAGCGCTTTGTGGTCTTTTTACTGGTGATTTGTTAGGATCATGCCAGCTTTCACCGTTGATTTGGCGCTGGTCGTGGTGGTGATGTGACTGGGCACTGTGAGATCTTCTTGGAGGTGGGGACATACCGTCAGGGACGTGTTGTTGTCTATAACATCTCCTACCGGAACCAGGGCTGTTTTGTCGCTCAGGGGGCTGGGGTATAGGTCTTGGGACTCGTCTTCTGGCTGGAGTCGGTGGGCTTGGTTGAGAGAATGAAGACTGTGTTGATAAAGATGTTGACCGCCATTGTTCTATTAACAACTTTCGTCTTTCATGTTCCAATTGCAATTCAGTCTCACTTGAAGAGTCATAATCTTTGCCCTGAAAATGAAAACTAATAAAAATATCTAAGAAATATAAACACATAGGAAAATATAAAATAAATGTAGTAGTTATTTGACTACCTTATCAATTTTATCATCGAGCATCTTGAAGAAATCCTGTTGACTTGCCGACACCTCACTGTAACAAGAACTTTCATTTAAAGGCTGATAATACGTCGAAAACTCTACGGAAAGGTGAAGAAGTACTACGAAGAAGATTTAAAAGCATAAAGAGTATGAAACAATCTTAAAATGAAAACGTTTTAATTTCATTTGATTTGAGGTAAATAGTCTACACTAAAAGTTTTCCTAATAAAATAAAATTGACTTTAGCGGTCGGTTCATTTTGTAAGCAGTAGTGAGTATTAGTATAGGTATGTTACAAAGAATACTGATTGTTTTTGGACCTCTGTATTTGACTCTAACTAGTTTTCTTTGCTATTTGTTGACAACTGTTCTCACTAAACTAGGTTTTGGCTTTACTTGTGAGATTTGGACTGCTGAATTTTGGTGCACTATTTAAATATTGTGGCTATGTGCTCCGCTGTGATCTTCATCTCAAAAGCTAAGTCTACCTTGGCTTTGAGTAGAGATCAGTTGTGTTCCTCTGTTATTTGATTATCTTTGTCTATTTAAATTTTTAGTCTTTGTCTCTATGGGCATTAGAATTATTCTTATACCATTATCATTACGGTTAATCATTCTATTTTTTGACGTGACAACGTCTTATAAATTGGTTTGCCGGGTGACACTTCAAGAAACTGCGTTACGCTCCGCTCACGTTATGCGCTCACAATGAGAGCGAGTGAGAGGCACGCGCCCGCCTAAGTAAAACACGTAAAACTTTCGCCCGTATACCGACTTTACAGGCAACCAGTTTTTTTTTTCAGGTTTATTACCAAAACTGTTTGTAGAGGGACAACACTGAGGAGAATCATTAATTGTAGTTCCTCAGGGTTGTCCGTAAGAAGAATTATTAATTTATTTTGTTAGTGAACAAGTAATCAACAAAAAATAAGATTCCACAAATGCCTTTTAGCAGTGGAATATATTGCCCATAGCGGCATTCCATATTCTGTTGCAAATACAATCCTGAGTCAGTCATCTATCATCGTCAGTATGTGGTTGATTGCCATTGTGTTAAAGTTTTGAAAATAATAATTGCTTATTATTGTTGTGGAAACAAACTGAATAGGGGGTAAGCTGTTTAAATCTACTTTGTTTCCCTGTTTTAAAATCAAGGTGACATTCGGAGACATCCATTTTTTTTAAACTTTATATGTTCTAGATATTTGTTGATTTTAATGTAAAGACATACATACATAACATCATACCTGTTTACCTGAAGGGTTATTATTGCCCTGTCCAGTCACATCAATGCTTATATACACGTTAGACGGTTAAGAATATACTTGTCCTCGCCTTTTCTGAGAGCCGACTTGATTTCATTGGAATTTGCTATTTAAATGGTGTAAAAACATTGATTTAATTTACTGTTACTACGGTTACTACATATAAATAATGTTTTTGTTCCTTAACATAAAATAGAGCAGGGGGGGCTGGATATGCTTGTATGGTCGGTGGGTTTATTTTATTTATATTACCTACTAATATATCATAAACAATACATGTGGCTCACATGGTAGGCGGGTGCGCAGCGAGTGGCAGGATGTGCTTGTTGCGATCGGCAGCTTCATCATCAGCGTCATCGGCGGGCGCCGCTCCTGCTGCGCTGCCCTCTTCTTCGTCTGTTTCCTTCTCTGTTGCACCTGCACAGATATGTTGTTTATAAGGCAATTTACGTATAAAAGTATACATTTCAATTTTGTGTAGAGCTTTCACTAAAAATATAATAAATTTGCCTTTTATGCCACCATTTTATTAGAAGTGATGTAATCTATCTATACTAATATATAAAGCTGAAGAGTTTGTTTGTTTGAACGCGCTAATCTCAGGAACTACTAATCGGATTTAAAAAATTCTTTCAGTGTTGGATAGCCCTTTTATCGAGAAAGGCTATATATAAATAGGAGCGGAGCACTAATGAAAAATGTTTCAAAATCGGGGTTTCTTTAATCCTTTTGAGAGCTTCCGCTGCGTGCGCTGCGTAAACGGTTAAAGTTTCGCAAAAACATGTTTGACTTTTGTTCCCCTCTAAAATTTCTAAAAAAAAGTCCCCGACAGCATATGTCTATATTTTAAGGTTGGCTCTCTATAACTTTTTTATGCTAACCATATTTGTTCTAAAATAATGCATTCATTGTGAAGGTATTTTTATAAACATGATATTAATCTTTATCCAAAAAAAAACGTTATTTATCACAAGCATTTAATTTAAAACGAAATTGCCCTGTTCATCATTCGATTTCAATTAATATCTTAGGAGATATCGCAGTTTTAAAATAACGTGGCAGCAAAATAATTATCAAGTATTGCGCGCGCATTTATGATGTGCGAGGCCGGCGGGCAGTCATGAGGGGGAAAGGCGGTACGTATTATTTAAAAATATTTTACCTTCTGTGTTTTTTTTTTTATAATTGAGGAGTTGCCGAAAGAATCCTATGCCGATAACCAAATTAAGGGCAGGCGAAGCCGCTGGCAAAAGCTAGTACTAATATATAAAGCTGAAGAGTTTGTTTGTTTGAACGCGATAATCTTAGAAACTATTGAACCGATTTGACAAATTCTTTCAGTGTTAGATAGGCCATTTATTGAGGAAGGCTATAGGCTATAATATCATTACGCTAAGAACATTAGGAGCGGAGCACCAATGAAGAATATTTCATAATCGGTTTTTTTTTCCTTTTAAGAGCTTCCGCTGCGTTCGCTGCGTAAACGGTTAAAGTTTCGCAAAAATCATGTATGACAGAATTGTTCCCCTTTAAAAGTTCTAAAAAAAAGTCCCGACAGGATATGTTTTCTTTTAAGGTTGGCTCACTATAATCCTTTTTGTATGCTAACCAATTTTGTTCTTAAATAATGCATTGTTTGCGAAAGTGTATCTATAAACATGATATTAATCCTTATCCAAATAAATACGTTATGCATCACAAATATTGAATTTAAAACAAAATTTCCCTTTACATCATTCGATTTCAATAAATATCTTGGAGATATCGCAGTTTTAAAATAACGTGGCAGCAAAATAATTATCAAGTATTGCGCGCGCATTTATGATGTGCAAGGCCGGCGGGCAGTCTTGAGAGGAAAGGGCGTTACCTATTATTTAAAAATATTTTACCTTGTGTGTTTTTTTTTATAATTGAGGAGTTGCTGTAAGAATCCTATGCCGATAACTAAATTTAGGGCGGGCAAAGCCGCTGGCAAAAGCTAGTACTAATATAAAAAAGCTGAAGAGTTTGTTTGTTTGAACGCGCTAATCTTAGAAACTATTGAACCGATTTGACAAATTCTTTCAGTGTTAGATAGGACATTTATTGAGGAAGGCTATAATATCATTACGATAAGACCATCAGGAGCGGAGCACCAATTAAGAATATTTCATAATCGGGATTTTTTTCCTTTTAAGAGCTTCCGCTGCGTTCGCTGCGTAAACGGTTAAGGTTTCGCAAAAATCATGTATGACAGAATTGTTCCCCTTTAAAAGTTCTAAAAAAAAGTCCCGACAGGATATGTTTTCTTTTAAGGTTGGCTCAATATAATCCTTTTTGTATGCTAACCAATTTTGTTCTAAAATAATGCATTGTTTGCGTAAGTGTATCTATAAACATGATATTAATCCTTATCCAAATAAATACGTTATGCATCACAAATCTTTAATTTAAAACAAACTTTCCCTTTACATCATTCGATTTCAATAAATATCTTAGGAGATATCGCAGTTTCAAAATAAAATATCAGCAAAATAATGTTCAAGTACTGCGCGCGCATTTATGATGTGCAAGGCCGGCGTGCATTCATGAGGGGAAAGGGCGTTACCTATTATTTAAAAATATTTTCACCATTTAAGTTTTTTTTTCTATAATTGAGGAGTTGCCGTTAGAATCAAGAATCCTACGCCGATAACTATGTTTAGGGCGGGCGAAGCCGCTGCCAAAAGCTAGTAACATTATAAAATCATTATATTAGAGAAGAAGAAGATATCTTCGCCGTGGGGGTCTCTTCTCTATCACCCTGTTGGGTGTTGAGGTGCGGGTGTCGGGGGAGGGGAATATACCTCCCACCATGACCCGGGCAGAAGCTCAGGGGTGCTAAACACCCCCGGTGAAATTGAAAGGAGGCCTACTTATCAGGCCCCTTGGTGGTGGATGATTTTTAACAAAGAAGAGTGAAAATAATAAAATAGAAATAAAATGAAAATAGAAATAAAAACTTCGTAAGCGCATAAAATAAAAACAAAAGAATAAAAACAATAAAAACAAAAACAAAAACACAAAACAAAAACAAAAACGAGCAAAATAAAATGAAAATAAAATAAAAGCGAAATGAAAATAAAAACGAAAAAACAAAAACAAAGCAAAAAGCAAAATAAAAATAAAAGTAAAATGGAGAATAAGGAAAAGGAAGGAGGTGGGTGAGTGGGTAAGTGGGTGAAAAAGTAAAATTATTCACCCCTGGGAATGAGCTCTCGGGGGAGAGGGCGTCCTTCAGGAGGGCGGGCGTGTAGTGGGGCAATGCCCCTAAGGTGTTGATGGTGGCTGTTATCAGCGCGATCAAATAGGTGTTTAGACAAACCAGTAATGAACTCTGCGAGTGATTCGGTTTTGGTGTCTCTAGCGATGGTGGAGTTACGGACGTAGCGGCCGGCGCCGGTTATTATTCTCAGCGACTTATTTTGGACAACCTGGAGCTTATGTTTGCTGGTTGAAGATAGAAGTCCGTACCAAGCAGGGGCTGCCGTAGGTCAGTCTCGACCGAATGTACAGTTTGTACAGGCGAACTTTGGTTTTGAGAGGCAAGTCAGAGGAAAGTACCGGTCTAAGCGCCGCCCGTGCTGCGACCGCGCGTGCTGACACGTGGTCAAGCATTTTGCGCATGCGCAAGGGGCGGTCTATAACGCAACCAAGGTACTTTACACTGGGTTGCCACTCAATGACTTGGCCTCGAAACACAAGTTTCGGTGGGAGGAATCTTTGTAGGCCGGTCAAAATTGCAGTTGTTTTGCTGGCGTTTACGGCTATTCTCCACTTGTCGAGCCAGCCGGGCAAAGTGTCCAATAGGCGCTGCATTTTCTTGGCTGCTAATTTTGCTTTGCGGGAGGAGGACATGTAGGCGCTGTCGTCCGCATAGAGCGCTAGGTGTACGTCTTCAACACCTTCAGCTAAACCGGAATCACTGAGAGTGGGGATGTCGTTAGTGAAGAGCGCGTAGAGCAGAGGCGATAGGCAGCTGCCTTGTGGTACCCCTGCTTTAATGGGTTTATTTACTGAGTGTTTGTTCTCGACCGAGACATAGAAGCTCCGTTTGTCCAGAAACGAAGCTATTACTCGACCGAGCATAGGCGGGAGATCCGTGTCCAGCAGCTTGTACAGTAGTCCTTCGTGCCAAACCCGGTCGAAGGCCTTCTCCATATCGAGAAATACACCGACCGTGCGCCTGCCCTTGTTTAGCTTGAAGGCCATGTGATGGAGCACGCGCACAAGCTGCAGGGTAGTGCTATGACTGTCCCTAAAACCAAACTGTTCAGGCCTAAGCTGGATATGGGGAGATATCCTGTGTATAAGCAGGCGTTCGAACAGCTTAGCTAGGTTAGACAGCAAAGTGATCGGCCGGTAATGTTCTGGGCGGTGACGGTCTTTCCCTGGTTTCGGGAGAACAATGACTTTTCCGGTCTTCCAGGTAGATGGGAAATGTCCAGAGCGCAATATCCCATTAAAAATCCGGGTGAGTGCCACCAGACCCTTCCTTGGTAGCATAATAATCGCCGTGTTAGGGATCTCGTCGGGGCCAGGTGATTTACGTTTATTAAGTTTGGTGGCCTCCTTTCTCACCTCTTTGGGCGAGATGAAGTAATCACCTCTGAGTGGTGGAGCTGGGGCCGCGAGAAATTGCTCTACGCGATCTATTACTCCTAGCGTGTGTAGTGGGTCGGTAATGGGGTTCGGTTTAAACTGGTCCTCGAAGTGATCGGCCAGTAGTTCCGCGCGTTCTGCGGCGTGGTAGTGGCGGATGCCGGAGG
This sequence comes from Apoda limacodes, assembly GCA_946406115.1. Lineage (NCBI taxonomy): Eukaryota > Metazoa > Arthropoda > Insecta > Lepidoptera > Limacodidae > Apoda > Apoda limacodes. The sequence continues at coordinate 5,802,007 of OX291546.1, read as the reverse complement.
AGTCAATTAGAGGGCAAATGGGGGGTGGTGTTTTCGAGACTTGGCGGGCCAAACGAAATAAGGCGGCATCGTCGTCGCTAGCCTTAAAGATAGTATTGTCCCACGCAAGTTTGCGAAATTGAGCAAGTTCCGCTTGCAAGTCTTTACTAATTTTGTTGAGTTCGCTCTTTAAGACTGGGCAACGAGTTCGGCACCACAGCTTTCGAAGCTCCCTCTTTTTATTAAGTTTGACGCGCAAATGCGCGGGAAGCAGTTGCTTGCCAGAGGCAGTGGTTGAGGACCTCGTGGACTCCTTAAGGGCCTGCGTTATCGCAGTCGTAAAAGATACGACGGCTTCCTCTACCTCTGACGGTGTTGAGATGCCACCTGGCGGCAATTTATAGGTGAGCAAAATTTTGCCCAGTCTGTGGTTTTAGTAGGGGGCGGGGGAGATTTCCCACTAACTGACACTCCGAGGACCAAAAGGATTGGCAAATGCTGAGTGTCGGTGTCGTGGAGGACTTCCAATGCAATTGGCCAATTGATATTATGTGCTAATGTAATGTCTAGTACGTCAGGGATTTGCCTATCTGCAGTAGGGTAGTGGGTTGGAGCACCTGGACCGATGACTAAGTAGTTGTTATTCTCAGCATCTGCTTTTAGTTCACGACCCGATTTGGTTGAAATTCGTGAACCCCATTGTTGGTGTTTGGCGTTTAGATCGCCTAAGATTAAGGTGGGTGTGTCGTCACAAAAAATGTTTCCTATGTCGATTGTAACAAAGGGGGCTACTGGTGGCTTGTATGCGGCGAAGACTTTAAGCTCAGTATTGCCAGTCTTAAGTTTTACACCTATAGACCTAGTAGATGTAAAAAGGGGAAGGGGTAATAGTTCATGAACAAGGTCACGACGGACTAGTACTGCCGTTCCCCTATAGGCCATATTAGAGGGAGAGATTTCATCTCACCTATAGGTGAAGAAATTTGGAATGCGGAGCTCATTCTCACCTCGGAGTTTCGTTTCGCCCAGTAACACAATGTGTACATCGTGTTCCTGGACTAACGTTCTGAGGGCGGCTGTCTTGCCGATTATGCCCCCAGGGTTCCAATACACAATTCTCAATTTAAGGCCCCTGTGAGGCCCCATTAAATTCCCACGTGAGAATTGTGGTGAGTTGCGCTAGCCCATTAAAAAGGGCTGGCAATGGGTTGTGTCCTGCTGCGATGGCTTCTATAGCCGAGTTCAATGCCGCTATAGCGGCCCTTGCAATGTTTAGTGCACTAGGTGCAAAAGGCGGAGGTCCCTGCATGATCGGGTTGGCAAGTGGGCGGTTAGGCGGCCGACTGTTTGCTGCGTGCATGGATGGGGCCGGTTTTTGCACAGGCTTGGGGGGGTGCAGGGGGTCTGCAAATTGCGGTGGCGGCACAATTGTTAAGATTGGGGGGAGTGAGCTGGTTTTTGTAGTGGCAGTGGTTGTAGGGGGGGCTGAAGGACCTGATATTGCCGGTACTGGTTCCGACAAAGGTTGTGCGTTTGGCGGTAGGGATTTTTGTTTACGCTTGCGCTTTCTCTTCCCGAGAGCCTGGGATCTTTCGGTTGGAGGGTTGGCGGGAGGAATTAAATTTGAGCCTGCCGTTTGCTCGTAGTCCTGGGGACCGATTTGCTGCAGGGGGGTAGGTTGAGGAGGGGGTTGATTAATAGCCCGTTGTGGGTCCTTACGTGGCAGTGGAGGGGGTAATGACACACCCTTTTTTCTGGCCTCTCGTCTAAAAACAGGGCATGCACGGTTGTTTGCAGTATGCTCCTGCTTACAGTTAGCGCATTTGAGCCGGGTGTTCGCCGCCGCAACGAACGCACTTAATTGGCCGGTGACAATTCGCGGAGGCGTGGCCAAAAGCCTGGCACCTATGGCACTGAGCTGGGCCCGGTCGGGTGCGCCACGCCTCGATAGAGATGCCCGGCATACACAGCAACTCGTTGGTCGCGTACAGGGTTTGTAGGTCGGCTATGGGGTGCCTATTTTGCAGT